>VZTA01009805.1:0-118069 GCA_013398855.1 Mohoua ochrocephala
GTGGCTCTACTGCATTCAAGGACATGCAGAACTGGACATCACAGTTGCTGCTGGAAGAACCGAATGTTCTCCCAGAACAAAAGACACTCCTGGATACAGAGCAAAGGCATAAGAACCAATCGGATTTATTTTTCCCCCATACACTTTGCAGCTTTGCATAGTGGATTTCTCTTCTTTCCTCCCCTCTCCACTTCTTGTCTCATTTTTTCCCAGCATAACACCAGTTGTTATAATTATTGCTACAGCTGCATCTACAAAACCTATGAAGCCCTGGGGCTCTGCACACACGGGCTGAGAAGCATCTCATCTAGCTGCAGCTGTTCAAAAGAAGGTTGTCTGAGCCTGTCCCCCTGGCTCTCCCTATCATCAGTATAGGCAGAAAAAACTGTATCCAAAGGGGTCTTCAATCCATTTCAATAAGGTTCCTCTTCTAGGGAAAGTTATATTTTTACATTGCCCCCAGGAGGGTGTCCTATTTTTGACAGATGAAGTATGATATGCCTCATCTTCATTTCTTGCTGTGGCTTCACAGTTCTTTGCAAACACCACTGACTTTCACTTTTTGGCCCTTTCCACTCTGAGCTGTGTCTGCCAAGGGATTAACACATATTTTAGCATGTATCTTTTAAAGTATATATTCCTCCCTTTTATTCCTCTTTGCAGGGTCCCACACATTAGAGTAGCACCTCTATAACTGCTCGCAAAAGCATAACCATGCTGATCGTATGCTCTGGATTAGGACCCAAGCATGCCCAGAACGAAAATCGTGGTCATTCCTGTTCTCTGTGAAGTGCTATGGAAATCTACCACTGCTTGTTCTAGCCCGGTGCATGTCTCTGGTGTGCCTCTGCTCAAGGCTGCATAAGCCACACAACTTATCCTTTTTTTTTTTTCCTAGAGCATTTCAAAACCAGGAATTCCTTTGAAATCACAGATTCACAGAATAAGCTGNAGATGGAAAGGACCCACAAGGATCGCCAGGTCCAACTCCTGACCCTGCACAGCACTATCCCCTAGAGTCACACCATGTGCCCAAGAGTATTGTTCTTGAGCTTCTTGAGCTCTGTCAGGCTTGGTGATGTGCTCACTTCCCTGGGGAGCCTTTTCCAGTGCCCAACCACCCTCTGGATGAAGAATCCTTTCCTGATATCCAACCTAAACCTTCTCTGGCACAAATTCAGTCCATTCTCTTGGGTCCTGTCACTGGTCACCACAGAGCAGAGATCAGTGTCTGCCCCTCCTCCTCCCCTCACAAGGAAGTTGTAACTACAATGAAGCCTCCCCTCAGGCTCCTTTTGCTTTGCCCACCCCTCAAAAAAAATTTAACAGATCAGCATTTTAGAGCAGGAAAAAAGTTTCACTAGAAAGTTCCCAAACAACTCCATTATTTTGTAGTTGTCTAGTTCATGTCTTGTCAGCATGATGTGAAAGTCACCAAATAGAAGACGTCAACTGTCCCTTTTATAAAATTATGGGGACTTTTTTCCATCCAAAGAAATTACATCCCATGTCATGGAAAATATACTAATTAAAACACTTGGAAACTTTTTATTTATTTATTTTTCGTTTTAGAAGGACAGCATAATGAAATCCGGTATTTGATGTCCATATTTGATATGTCTTGTTTATATTTTCTGTGAAGCATCCGGAACATCGACGGTTTTAATAACTAAGCCCGCATACACTGAATTCTGCACTCATCTCTTGGCTCCTGGCAGGAATACTGAAGCCTAACCCTCGTGTTGAAAGACATGCAATACTGGCAGTAGCTTAGCTCTTCGTACCCAAAATGACAGCCTGGCCAGACAACCCCGGAGTATCTTAATTTGTGCCAGAGTGTGACTTTTACAGAGTTCTTGCTCCTTTGGGCTCCTGGCACTTCTTAGTCTTCCCATCTGTAATGGGAGCTAAGGTAGATCTGTGCTGGAGGGATTTAACTGCTTTGACCTTGCTCCCTGCTCTTTTATTAGGCTGCGTTTTAGTCGGATGAATTTCGCAAAGCCACAGATCCACTGTGTCTATAGTTCCAGAAAATGATTTGGTGCAGCTGCCTTCGGCAATGCTTCCATTTAGGAATATTGCTCCATATGGATTCAATCATCTCTGCTCAGCCCTGTTTATAAGCGTTTTTCAGCTGCAGGCAAAATCATACTAGTGATCATGGGGGGAGCCAGGGAAAACCTTTGGTCTCTAAACTAAATGAATTAACTGCAGTGTTTTTTGAAGCATTCCTTCTTATCTCCTTCCCTCCTATACTGCTTCACATTTTTAAGCCAAAGGCTTTGATTTCATAGTGATTTATTTAGCACCTTTAGCAAGCTGTTAATGAGAGAGAGAAACCTGGAGAGGTAGATGAGACTTGTCAGAGACAGGTGAGGAAGAAAGGGGACAGGGAGAGGGAGAAAGGAGCAAAATAAGGAAGGAGAGGGTGGCAAGACAGAACAAAGATTGAGAGCAGAAGGAAAGGGGTATTTTTGTCTCTCTACTTCTTCAACATCATTCTTGCTGATTTTATTCTTTTTCCTCATTCTGTGTGTTGGCAGAAGTGAAGTTGGCAAGCTCCATGGAGAAGAAGGTGTCAAAGTCAATCTCCTAGTGCTGCCAAGTAGGTTCCCACGTCTAGACAGTGCATGCAATGATTGGCAAAAGGCCAGAAACAGTGTTAATGGATTTACTAAACAGCAGCATTTCTCTGTATTGATTTTCTTAGGGTGTTCCCAGAACTCAGGGTGAAGTAGGTAGCTATACTTTACCTAATATTTTCTGCTAATAAATGGCCTCAAAGAGAAGCACTTAATAAAGACACTTCTGGCCTCGTGGCCATTGTCTCAAGATGTCTCTCCAGAGGGAGATGATGTACATTATCAGGTATTACCTTAACTGCAAATATTGCTGGCTGCACTTGAAGATTGAGGTGGCAATTTTTATTGTGCTAGGTGTGATCCTGCTCTTTTAAAGAAAAAGGTAACTTTGCTCAGAGCCCGGTGGTGAAACTCTGAGTCTGAGTGAATGTCTTAGGCAGGCAACCTGGCATATCCATGCACCTTTTCTACTGTGTACAATCAGCACTGGCAAAAAAGTTTTCAAAATGTGTGTGGGAAGACAAAAGTTTAGCATCAGTGCTCTGAATTCACAGGTAGCCTTAGCTGTATGTTTCTGCAATGCTGATCTTAAATACATGTATAAATAAGAAATGTGCATGCCAAAAATAGTTGTGCCTTGGGAAAACAGAGTTCAGGTACCTGTTTGTGTCTCTGTTGTGATTCTTAGAAATGTCTTTTGACCGTCAAGGTCTACCCCTTAAAATTTTTCCACCATACAGCCTATCAATAGAGTCCCTGATCTGCAGGGTTCAAGGAGGCTTAGATACAGAGCAAGCGAATAAATCTATTCAAACACATCAATTTATCTGACTGCCGTGAGAAAAAAGCAGTTGAAAAACTGACTTTTCTCACTTTCCTTGTGGAAAGGTGGTGGGCAGGAGGGTGGTGAAATGACTGAAGGTGAGCTTGGGCTGAAGAAAGAGTAGAGCAAATGGCAGAGGCAGAAGGTCTTTGGCAGAGAGGTTGAGACAGGTGTAAAGTCCTCTAAAGGTGGAAACAGTGAAGATCCTCAAATTTTAGAAAGGAAAAATGGAGAAAAAGGAAGCCCACATAGACCACCTTATTGAAATGGCTTCTTCCCATTCTGGAGTGGCTGGACAAAAGTATCCTGACCCTGCCATAGCTGATGCCTCCACCATGCCCAAGAGACCCCCTCTTCAATCACTTGTCAGACCGATAAGACTGACTGTGCTCCAAAACCTAGATTTACCTGGGCAGGCATGGCCCCATGTCACCCCCACCGGCTCCCTCTGCCGCTTCGGAGCCCTGTCTGCTTCTGAAGTGGGAGAGAAACAGCGTCCCAAGACCCTGAGAAGCTGAATATGCACCTTATTTCCATCTCTACTCCCAGATGCTTTCTGAGCGTGCCATGCTGCTAGGTTTGCATTCATAAGGCAAAGGGAGCTCAACATATATTTGGTTGCTAGTGGCGCCATCTCCCCTCATAATTAAAATGTTTCTTTCGCTTGGATATAACAGGATGGCCACAGAAGAATCTTATTATTCCCTTTCAATACTTGGATGACAGAAATATCTGGAGGAATGTTTTATTGGAGGCCCTTGTCAGACTGCTCAAGGGACGTTGTGGTTAAAGGCGACATTTTCTGAAGGAGGAACAAAGATGCGGACAAAACAAGGACAAGCGAAGTTGTACTTCAGACCTCTCTTGAACTTCACGCTTGCCAAGGAAGTCAGGGAAAAGAAGGTTAGAATTTTTATTTTTCTGGTTGCTACAGACATTCTCACTGCCTGTGACTACTGCAGGAAAACCATTTCTCTCGATCTACCACCATTTCACATTTCACCGAGTAGTTCAGTCGGTGGAAAGATAAAATAGACAGAGATACCACATACAAACACATTTTTACTATTGTTATAATTCTCTGTTTAATGCAATGCTTTAACTAGGAATACAACTCAGCAGAAGTACATACACATATATTGCATGTAATTTTAGTTGTCTCTTCAAAATGTTTCAAACACTCATCATCTTATTCCTTCATGGCTTGTTTTGGTGAAATACCTTCTTTCTTCATCTTGTATAACAAGTTAGAATGCTGCTGAATAACACAGACATTTTTCCTCCAAATGGAACACAACATTACATCCAAATTCCCAGTTAATATGACTTTATCAAACTTTGCTTTCACTGTATGAATGTTGTGTATAATATATGTATATCTATACAGCATATATAAATATATATCTATAATGTATATATAATCAAGTGGGTCAGCTTTACACAGCTAACCATAGACTTGTGCTTATCTTATTTATATGAGATCAAATGTACGGCATCAAGAATTTGACCAGTTCCCGACTTGTAAGATCCTCAGCTCCTGGTTTTACCACATGATTTTGTATATCACATACAGGTGATGCATTCCCTTCTTCCTTGCAGTAGTATTTTCTTTTGAAGAAAAGAATGCAGGGATTTTTTTTTATACATATATAAATGAATAACAAGTTTTTCATATCCTTAAGTTAAAAAAGATCTCAAGAAGAGATGAGGTTCTTCCTCGTACATAGAGCTTGAAGAGTAATTTGACATTCATTGTAGATATATTTACATTATAACCTTATCTGGATAGTATTACACATAATGTCTTGTTTTTTACACAGTCAAGATATGGTGTTGGTCATGTTAAAACACACTATCTAAAGGTATTTACAAATTGCTAGTCTCTAACTTACCAACCACCTCAGTTAAGTGGCACCAGAAATAAGGGATAAAATAGAAGAAGGTCTGTTGATTGGCAATCATGGCACTCCCACCAGTGTTTTTATTTTTATTATTATCATTATTATTATTATTATTAGTACTGCCACTACTGCCATGATGTGCTTCAGAGAAGGGCTGTCTTTGGGGTAGAGGTGGAGACAGAGCCTCCAGTGGGATTTCTGAAATCCCTACCTCCTCCCTGAAGCCTACATGAGCTGGGGGAAGCAGAAAAGCAATCCAGCTGTGCCTTGCTTGTCCCTTTGCAAGTAAGAGCACACCAACCTTGCCCCCCTGTGCTTTCTCCATTTCTGTCAGGTGAGTGCAGACATTAAACACTCAGTGAAATCCTTGCTTCCAAGGGCTCTGTAACCCGGGCTGTGATCACACTGCCTCATGTACCACACAGAGCTGCTTCTGCCAGAGCCAGAGCACTTGGGGACGTCTCTTAGAAGATAGTTTCTGTGTGCTTTTTGGCAAGTATGATCCAAAAAATAAAAAAGAAAAAGAAAAAAAGAAAGAAAAAGAAACTCACCATGGAAAGATGAAAAAGAATAGTTACTGAATGGCACTTTTCAGGAAATGCAGAACTTTGGAAGGCAAAAAGACACCAGAATTTGTTTTCCTTTATTTGGTTAATACTGGAATAAAACATGTTTAACAAATCTACCCAGTACCCTGAAATATGAGGCCTGGGAGGACTAATACGCTCATGTAACCCACTAGTTCCAGAATGTAGCAAAAGAGGCCATAACAAAAGGAGAGAAGTAAAAATACAGGAGAAATAATTGCATTGGTTGTGGTAAATGATTCATGTTCAACTTAGCCTTGCCATAATTACATTCTTAGGTTTGGACTCTCAGTGAATACTCTTCTAGTAAGCTCACAAATGAAAGGGGATTCGAGGGAAGGCAGGGCTGCCTTTCCTTTGCACAGAGCATAAAATTAATCCCTGCATGTGGCAGCATGATATTCTACTACAAGCACATTCAGTCTTTAACATTATCCACCGTTGTGCCTAACACAGAGATAACAAAACCGGGGAACAAAAGAACTGATTTGGCTTTGTTTCATGTGAGGGTTTGTTTTACTTCCATTTTAAAACCCATGCAGAAAGGATTGATGGAACTTGCCACTCCACACAGCAGCTTGGGCTTCAGTGGAGGGAGACGTGCATGTGGGAGAAGGCATTTTTTGGGTGGGGTTAAGGAGGTTGAATACCAGCATTCACAGTGCCTGAAACGCGAATGAAACTTCATGCCTGTAGCTGAAACACAGGTGACGCTGGTTAAAGTGAGGAAAGAGGAAAACTTTTTGTTACCACTGTGGCAAAAGAGGAAAAACAGGTAAAGAGAGACCACAGCAAATTAAAGACCATCTCTCAGGTTTCTTCAAGGCCAGATTTTCAATAAATTAAAAAAAAAAAAATCCTTAAAAGTCTAGAGCATTTAATGACATACAAGAACAGTAAAAGCAATATTGTATAGAAATCATACCCTTGTAAGTGTCTCTAAGCATAGTATATAGACCCAGTGTGAAAGAAAAGCTAACTTCTTTTTAGCCTCTCAATTCTTCCACTTGCACTGCTGTCATCTGGGACTTCTAAACTCCAAACTCACTGTCAGCAAACGCCCCCCACGCACAGGGCCAGAGTTTGTTTTCCTGCCATTTCTTTTGTAAGACTTTAGCATCTCACCCCTGGAAACACCACAATTTGTCAAAAAATAAAGATTTTTAGGACATATTTTAAGAGGATGGAGAAAAACATCAGCATCGCTCTTCTCCACTCTCTCTTCTCTCTCCCTTCCCCAAAGCTGCATTCATGTCAGCTTTGCAGCAGGGTGGCTGTCAGGATGCTTCACCTATTCAGTCCTGCTAGGCCACTGCCATGGTTAGTTTTGGGGCACTGAAGTGGCAAGGAGAGGTACTGTCAAAAGAGGTGAAAAATTCAAAGCGCACCACCTCAGCACCACAGGAGAAACTGGGAGCTGCACCCCCAGGCAACCCTCATCCACAGGAATGTCTCATGCATAGGAATGAAGAACAGAGACCAAAATGGGTCAAAACTGGGGAAGGGGACAGTGAGTTTGCTAGCAAGTCCCACAGACAGATGGACACATTCAAATCCATAAGGAGATAAAACCAAAAGAAATTCTGTGCCCTCCTGCTCCTATCCCTGGATAGGAGGCCAGGAGCTGCTGGGCCACTTCAAGGTTTCTTCAGTGGTGTGTGGGCTGTTGTCACCACAGTCACACTTCATAAAGGCACCTGTTCTAGTCAGTATGTTTTCCTCCACCAGAAGAGTATAAAACAGAGGGCTGATAGATTTAGTACTTGCTTTTGTCCCCTTCATGCTTTGTGAATGTCAAACAACTGATCCCTGTGGTTCACTTGAGCACTCCCTACCCTGTGAGCATTTGTACAGCAAAAAAGGAATGAAAGAAGGAAAGAAAACGCAATCTGACCTATATAGATGTGTTTGTTGTCTTTGGACTGTCTTTCATCAGGCAACATTCAAACACTTTGCTATCTTTGAATAGATCCTATGATTCCTAACAAATCAAATGAAAATCTCAAACAGAAAGAAGGCTAATTTTTTTCTTAGATTTTGTTCTCACTGGAAAGCAGATTTTCAATATTGCTTCAGCTTTCTTTCTTTCTTTTTTTTCTCTTTTCTCCTTTTCTTTTCTTTTCTTTTCTTTTCTTTTCTTTTCTTTTCTTTTTTTCTCTTTTCTTTCTTTTCTCTTCTTTTCTTTTTCCTTCTTCCTTTCTCTTTTACCACAGACACCTTTAATACTCAGAAAAGTTGCCCACTGGATTGATGCATCTTCAAGTTGCTGTTTTCTTCCTGGAGAGCGAAGGTAGGGCTGTCCTGTGACAACACAAATCACTCCCCACGGGCTGCTTCTTTCTGGAAATAATGAACGAGGAAGAAAAGGAGGGGGCAAGAAGTTCTAGCTGCAGTTTTTTGTTGTTGGTAATCATTTTTTTCTTTTTCTTTTTGTTCTCATGAGTCATCTGCACATTGTGCTTGATTTCTATGTGAAACGAAAGTGGCCAGTGCAGCACACGGTATGGATGTGCCACTGGGATCCTCTGGCCAAGCCCAAGGTGAAGATGAGGGAGCTCCAGCAGCGGGGCCACCTGGGGCCTTGGGGACCACGGGGTGCAGGTGACAGCCAGGGAAGCCGAAGTTACCCAGGCAGAGCTGCTCTTCAAGACTGACATCTAGATCCTGCAGAACTATCACTCAGAAGGGAAGTGAAACCTGGTGAACATGATTCGGGACACAAAGGAAAGACATGAAAGCTCAAAGGATATTCAAGAACAAATTATTCTGCGGTTCTGAACCATTATGATATTTTTGTCTTACTGAGCCAGCTGAAGACCCAAGAGGTTCCCAGTATTTCAGGGCACGCTCTGCCTCTTCTCTGTCGTCAGGAGGGGCTAGACAGTGTAAAAAGTTGTTGGCTCTGCACCTGCCGGCAGCTGGTAATGCACACAAGGCAGACAAGATTCCATGCAATATCTTGAATACTAATTGGTTATTTTTCATGTGTATAAACCATATTTGGTTGTGTGTTTGCATGCCTGTGGACACGTGCATTATGTCATCTATTTTTACATCGTTTGATTGCCTGCAAATGTAGAGGTACCATGGAACTGTTACAGGGTGGAAACACAGAGGACTGTGTGTCCTGCAAGCCTTTTAAATATAGTATAACACAAATCAAAGCACCTTGTCTTTTGGGATCAAAAGTGAGGGTGGTGCCAGGGAAAAGTGCTAGAAAACTTCCAACTGATATTTTTCCTTTGCTTTTTTGTTACATGAATGCTGCCCCCAAAGCACTTTTTTTTTCCCTGTGGTATTTTGAGTGTTATCATATCACATGATGAAGAAGTAGAATTGTAATCTATCTGTCACACTTCTTAACCTGTAGGCGTGTCTTTAGCTGTTAGATTAACTCATTATGAACAAGTGACAGCTTCAAATGTGAGAATAAAGGATTTGCACACCTGCCAGAAAACCAGAGTTAAAAGATTAAGTATGGCTATACAAACCATTATTTCCCAGTTTGAGTACCTGTACTATTGATACCCATTTGCTGAAAGAAGGAAGCAGGTGTGTTTCTTTTATGAAACCTTTCTAAAGAAGTCAGACTTAGAAATTGAACATATTTGATTTTATTTTATCTTGGGATTTTATCTGGATTTTTTAACACGGTAAGAGAATGAACAACCTAGGAATGTGTAAGTCCTTCCTTTGACCTGTCAAGATAAACCTAGTGAATGAAGTTTTAAAAGGCAAGCAGTGCTCAGTTTTGCAAGCTTTGTCATTGAGTTATTCTTCCTTACAAGCAGGAAGATGAAAACAGTGATAGTAGATATGGCTCGAGGCAAGCGGGGGTTTAAAAATTAGATCCTTGGCTGTATGGAAACAGTTATATTAGGATGAAATCACTAGGGGTATAAATTCAATGACTTCATATTAAGACACATTAATCCTGAGTTTAATGTGGCCTTAATTTACTGCAGCTTAATCCTCCTCGTTTTCGCTTTCTGCTGGGAACTTGTACTACGAAACATGAAAATTGTCATGATACCGAAGTGCTTTGACACTGTGTTCCAATAAGCTTGTCAAATGTAAAACTTAATTCTGCAAGATTAGTCTCTCTGCGATCTCGGAGGCTGCTATTTTGAGGTGCATTTTGGAATACTCTAATGCAGTAGCATGAAATAACAGAATGAATTAGTGTCCTGTTTGGTGGGGGGCTTTCATTCCAGAAAAGAGACTCTCTGGACACTGTTTACACTCTTTTTGGGTAACAAAATATATAAATGTACCTTTGTTAGGGCCTGGAAGTTAGAGTTGCTAAGAAGGAGGTAAATAAAATATGCGTAACTCACAGACAATCTCTGTTTTCAGTAATCTGATACGCTTTGACCTGTCCACACAATGCTCAGTTTTGCTACAGTAAATATCAAATATTGGAATACTAAACGCTTTGTCAGGCAGAAATAATCTAAATTTCACCTAGTGTGGAGTAGCAGAAAGTATTCGAACTTAACCCTCGCCAGACTCCCATCCAGACTATTTCAGTATCTTGTCTTCTATAATCACAGTTTCCCTCTCTGCCTTTTTGTTAGTGTTATCCTTTGGCTTACAGTCAAAATGTAGCTCCCAGGTAGTACACAAGGCAGTGTGACCAAAATCTTTTCCAGGAGATTCTTTTCTTGTCCAGGATTCACCCTGAAAGGACCCCAGTTTCACACTAAGGGCTTAGCAGCGCTTGATCTAGGTGGGTATGTCAGTCTATCTTATTGTTTTCCTCAATAAATTAATCATAGAATCATCTTTTGACAGGTCGAGAGCATGGCCATCTCATATTAACTATTCATTCTGTGAAGCCTCAACGTACCTCTTCATCTGTACATCCAACTTTAAATGGATGTAACCTTTCATCTTCCTAGTAATAACCTTGTTTCTATTCTTCAGCTGAGGCCCTTTGTTTGGCCACCGTGGTGGCCAACTGGATGACACCTTTGCATTTACGACTTCTTTTGATGTTCAGTCTTGCCCTGGACAAGTGAGGTACAAAAAGGAAGAAAAGGCTGATGGAGGTAAAAGACAAATCCACGGGTTGATGCCATGTGACGAACAAAGTGAACAAAATAATCTCAAAAGCTTTGGTTTACATGGAGGCTGAAGAAGTCTTGGCACGTAGCAATCTGGACGAGACCACGTCTTGTCACTTTGATCTTGACGTGATGAAGTAGTCACAGAACAAAAGCCCCTGGGAAGGGGCAAGCGGCAGACTTCAAACAATATACAGTGATTACATGTAGGGAGCATAAGTACACTTTCAGAACTGACGCAGTTTTGGAAACGGTGGTGTCATAAACAACATAAAAAAAGCGTCAACATGATTTACCCAACATTAAGCTTCTTACATGACAGTGGCAAAACAGCTTTAGACAACTCTGAGCTTTAGAAAATTTCTGCCATGATTGATTTGAGTTATGCAATGATCTTCCAAACTCCTACGCCTCTTCCACACAGTTATTATTAAAATTTGGGGGGTTTATCCCTAGATGAAGATGTATTAAACACACACAGGAAAAAAACAAGAAAAAGAGAATGAAAGAACAAGTATTTTACACAGAATGACCAAAACTCATAGACTTTAAAGCCCTTCTGCAGAATACTCTCAGAAAGTAAGGAACTGTGCCTCCAGTCCACATCCTTGAATAATTTCTCAAACATCCCCATGTCCCAAAGATTTATTTTCATTTATTAAAAAAATGTTTTTAAGTGTAGTCCTCAGGGGTACAGCTGATGCCCCTTATCAGTATTTCCACTGACATCCTGGATTGCACATTCCATAGAAGAGCATAAAGTGCTATAGCATCTGGGGATTTTTTTAATTTAATTTGGAACTTCTTCACCCTTTCCACAATTATTTTCCTTACTATTTTTACCTTGTAGCTCCTATATTCTTGTAATGACACACAAGAAGGTGCTTAAAGGTCTTCTTGAAAGTGGCATTGCAGAGTGCGTAGCAAGCGGGGTTGATGGTGCTGTTGATGTAACAGAGCCAGTAACCTATGGTCCATACGGTGTTGGGGATGCAGGATGTGCAGAAGCTGTTGATGAGCACCATCACATTGTATGGGGTCCAGGTGATGATGAAGGCCAGGAGGATGGCCAAAATAGTCCTCGTCACTTTTTTCTCCCTAGAAGGGGGTGGTTTCTTTTTGGCTGGCTGCTTTGTCATCTTGACGATTTTCCGGGCTACGCTGTTCTGCTTCTCCTCCCCGTTCGTGCCTACGATCTCCACGGTAGTGTTGGTAGGGGCACAGCAATCCCCCTTTTGGGACTTGGTGACTATCCTGATGCATGTCAGCTTGGAGTTCTCTGCTTTGAGATGGTCTTGGGAGGCAGAAGCCTGTCTGGCATCTTTGGTAGCTTCGTCCTCTTTCAAGTTGGAAGCGACCACGCTGACAGAGGTGGAGTCGTTGGAGCTCTCCTTCTCCCCTTGAACACAGTTTTCAGTCACAGTCTCTTCGCTGGTTTTTCCATTCTGAATTTTGCTGTGCTCCAACCCATCTCCGCTGGTCGGGATATTGTTATTGTTTGGTTTCACTATTTTACCTTGGACAAGGCTGGGGGAAACTGTTTCCTGGTTTTGGGAGGCTTCCTTTTTTCCTTTCTTTATCCGACTCTTACTGGCTCGAGAGATTTGCCAGTAAAGGACAGTCATGATGATGACAGGCAAATAGAAGGCTGCAATGGCAGTGCCAAATGTGACAGCAGGGTTGGAAAAAAACTGGATGTAGCAATCCCCATCTGGGACAGTCCTTCCTCCCACAATGAATTGCCAGAAGAGAATTGCAGGGGCCCACAGGATGAAGGACAGCACCCAAGCAGCTGCGATCATCATGCCTGCCATCTTCGTGGTCCGCTTCACGGGATACGTCAGAGGCTTGGTGACACAAAAGTATCTGTCAAAGCTGATGATGAGCAGGTTCATCACAGAGGCGTTGCTGACCACGTAGTCGAGAGCCAGCCAGAGGTCACACACCACGGGCCCCAAGGGCCAGTAGCCTATCACAGTGTAGAGGGTGTACAGGTTCATGGAAAAGATGCCGATGATCAAGTCAGCGCAGGCCAGGCTGAACAGGAAATAATTGTTGACAGTCTGGAGGTGCCTGTTGACTTTGATTGACACCATGACCAGGATGTTCCCAATTATGGTGACTAGGCTGAGAGACCCTGCCACCAGGACGATGAACACCACCTCAACAGTTTTATAAGGGCTCTCCAGAGCCATCACATTTTCAGAGGAAGAGTTTATGTACGTTGAGTTATTCATTTCGCTTCTGATAACGGTTACAACTTAAGCCTGCAGAGGAAAGAAAAGAAAACAGATGCCATCAGGAAGTTAGTTTCCTTGCCTTTAAGGAATGGATCCCAAAAAAGCCCGACACGGCAGGGGTTGAAAGGCAGAAGATGTATTCAGGAGAAACCAGTCAGCTTTGGCTACAGGAAACACCTCACAGTGTACAGTTTAAGAATAACAGAACAATCGGCTAGCTCTAAATATGCGAGAAAGGCACACATTTGGATCCAAAACTACATTTTAAAGTTCTCAGATACAATTTTCTCCTTGTTATTTTTTTAAAACTAGTGTTGACTTGAATATTTTGGAACCGAGCCGGCGTATTGTTTTCTTTCTTGCTAACGAAATAGTTCCCTTTGCTCATTTCAAACCCTATTCCAAATAAAAAGTCTGGACCTGAGAGTGTAACGTTCTTATAACCCAAAGTGAAGCTGTGATTTACTGAGAGGCAGATCACATGAAGGAGATCTCTGTTTCTATCTTTCTTTCGTGTTCCACCTGGGCATGCTTCTGCGAAGTTTATGGAATGGGTTTTTATCATATTTCCCCCACCAATTTTCTTACCCTGCAGTTCCTTTTATAGTCAACACATACAAAGATTTTGGCACTGCATCAAACTAATTAGTATGTCAATAAACAAAAGAGGGTGGGTCTGTTGAAGTTAACAGAGTTAGTAAACTCTGTTAACTGCTCAACCTCTGTCAAATGCTCAACCTCAGCTGAGCATTTGGCTATCTAGTTAGATGCATGCATATTTTATTTCTATTTTTTTCAATTTCAGTAAGATTAAAGTTATTTTTTACTTACTTTTGAGTATTTGTATCTGGATAAAGCGTTGTTGTTTGTTTGGGTTTTTTTAAAAACACAATGAGATTATCTTTTGATGCTTGCCTGATTGCACTTTCCCCATGATTTTTCAAACCACAATATTTTTAATCTGTATCACATTAAACTACAACAAAAGGTCTGAAATGGATAGCAGGGTAACGCTAAATAAAGAAACAGATAAAAATCAGTTCTGTTTACACATAGCAATTCTTTTTGTGCCCCCTAAACCCTACTGGCAGTGCTCAATAAATAGTAATTAAATTGCCAGCAATACACATTTGATAGAAGACTAATAAAACAGTGCATGCTTTTGCCTTCAGGATATATTCCATCCTTTTGTGCATCCCCTGGAAGTCAATAGAATGCACTGGAATTGTACAGCCAGTCTCTGAGTGCTCATTATTTATGAGCTGCGCTCAAGGGATTATTGAAGCATGAAGGCCAGATGTGACAGGGAAGTTAGGGGTTTTTTTCTAATTACAATATTCTCCTGTTTTTTCCCCCACACATAAGGCATCACTTCCTTAAGAAAGGGTTTCTAAACGTGGTGGTGCAATCAAAGGAAGACAAAAAATTCATCGATGTATGGCTCCTCTGTACACCTGGGATCAAGGAGTTCTCCTCTGGTCCCTCTGACTAACCTGCTGATGCACAGACATATGCAGTCCACGTCACTTAAAAGGAGAAATGCATTTTTACTGTCATTTCAGAACTGTGCTTTTTTCCCCTGTTTTTTCCGATGCGAAAGAAAGAAGATGATGCAAAATGTCAGCACAGCGGCAGAACCCCTTCTGACCTCTCAGAAAAATAAGCAAGTCTGTCTCCATGGAAAAGTCAAAATGCTAAGCCAGGGTAAAAGGTTTTCTGTCTGAGGCAACTTGGTAATCTTGCAATTCATACTTAAAGAAATACAACTGGCAGAGGGTGGGGCTCATGCGTTTGCCTTTGCTTTCAAAAACAGCTAAAATTTGTTTGCCAATTCCATGTCGAAGTGAATACATGAATAAATAGAGGAACATAAGGCTAGACAGACATTTTTTTTCCTGCTATCTGTTTAGAGGCACATCCCTAAAATCCTTGGGATCGGGTTCAAGATAACGAAAAAGGAAGAGGAATACTTTAATTAAGTGTGTGCTTTGTACAGTAAGAATAGGCTGAGTGCAATGTAGCAGAATTTCTACTCTGTGCAAAAACATCAACAGGACACCTTTAATATATAGGACTGTCATTTCAGCAATTCAGTGTGTATTTTTCTCCCAAAGCTTCACAGCTGAACAGCTGGTTATCCAGTTAGATGTGTAAGACATCAATTTTTTTGACAAGCTAAGAATTACTCCCAAGCAGAGTTGTTTATGAACATTCTTTACAGAATGCATTTTTAATGAAAAGACAAAATCATGCATAGAGATGTATTGATTAGAAAAAAAAAAAAAATCAGCTGGAAGAGGGTTTGTGATCCAGGGCTCTGCAGCTACCTCTGGTGACAGAAAGTGTGTGGGGGAGCAAAAATGGAACTGAGTGAGAATGGATCAGAGCTGAAAAAATAGTGCTTTATGGCAAGAAAATAAGTGTTTCTCTACAATATATTGTTGAAAAACTGTTCAGAAGTTCTGCTTTCATTCCACCAAAGAACAAAATTAATTTTAAAAACGTGAGACTTATTGTGAAACCAAATTACCATCTCCCAGCTAACTTTATTCCTAAGTCTTTTCGGGTGAAATTTTTGCACTCTTTCACTGGAAATATTGGTAATTCACTAGCAATTCCCCTGATTTTATCGATGGGATGCAAGGAGATGGATGAAAGCTAAAAGCTAATTTTACTTGCTAGGAATAGGATTTCACTGTGTTAATGTGAATGGAAGCAAAGCAAAGGAGTCCCTTTCCCAGTGACCTCTGCACAAAACCTTCCAGCCTTTGAGAAGGCTGGTAGTTCTGGACTGCAAATTCCACGGGCAGTTACATCTCTCTGAGGTACGGGGGAACATCTGCTGTCGCCAGCTCCAGTGAAAACTTCCTTTGCCTGCATCAGTGTGACTGCAAAGTGCAGCACGTTTTGCTGTGTATGTTGATGGGAGGGTGTAGGGCTGGAGAGAAACATCTGATTTCCACTGACATACATTGTCACTGCTGGGAGTACGAAAATTACACGAGCAGAGGCAGGGGTGAGCACGCTCCCTAACCCAAGAGCCCCTGCAATCTTCTGGGCTCCTTCCTGTTGGCTCCAGCAGAGTTGGAATCAGGTGCACAGAGAGGGTTCTGTTTCTTGTCGCGGCCGCTTGCTGCCTCGGTACAGGACTGCCTGCGGACTGCTTTTGTTTTTGTCTTGCCACAGAGCCCATCTCTCCTGCGGGAGAGGCAGTTGTTCTGGGAGCAGATGTTATTCATCAGGCAGACCTACGGGGCAGAGGCGTTTTAAGGTAATACGACCTCCCGTGTGAGAAATACCAGATCTTACTCTTGAACAAACAGAGCTTTCCTCTGCGAGCCCATGGGTGTTTGTGCGAGTTGCACAATATGGCACTGACTCCCATGGGCCACCATAATTTATCCTTCTATACTAAGTGCATTCTTGCTAAACAGAGGATACCCAGAAAAGGCAAGGAATGTCTCTTGTGACCTGAAAACCAACCAAGTTAATTTTCTGAAATATATTTCAAAATATATATGACTTCGTGGAGTGGAAACACCATAATCACTGCACGGAAAATGCCCAAAGCCAAGAAATCCACATATAAAAAGATTCATTGTTTGATATTTGATACGTACTTGGGAAACATTCCTAGCGCAGTAGTTCCTCCCTCTAAAGAATTTATAGTACTGAAAATCATTCCCTTCTTTTGACTGGGCAACATTTCAGGGCAGAACTGGGGCATACTTGAACATTACATCCTGCTGAGTTGTGCTTTCCGCTTACCCCGACAGGAACGCATCCATTTGGTGCAGGCGAATCTTGTAGCAAACATTGTAATTTTAAATTTAAAATATATCTCCAACACTTGTCACAAAATAGACTATAGAAATGTTTGGTACATTGAAAAAAATGGCTGATACATCACGCCTGTCAAAGTTTGTTAGACAAACCCTTCTCCTGTATTGTGCATATTGACAAGTTAAATTTGGTAAGGATTTAATGTCTTCTTTGAATTCTCTGAAACCATATAAAGGTCAAGACATAAAAGAGGCAACAAATGATCTGCACCTGAAAGTTATATTTGTGATTTAAACAGGATTAACCAAGAATCTATGTGCATTGCCATTCTGAGTGTATTTCAGCATCTAAATCTCAAGCAGAAGGAAATATGCTTCTTTAACTTTCTTTTTTTTGATCTAGTTCCTATTCAGCCCAAACCTACGTAAAATGGATTTGATGTTTGCTGTAGAAATAATGGAATTTTTTTCCTGAACTGATTTTTATCCTGAACTGAATTGATTTTGAGTCTAAATTTCTTCCTGGTGCCATTTTAAACTCACAGTGTGAAAACAAAAAGAGGGAAACAAAATCCCTACATCTGTGATAACTATCCTAGGTCTGTCAGCCAGAATTTATTGCAGACTTTAAGAGAGAATATAGATATAATCTGGACTTTTGGTACAAATACATTTCAGAAAATACCCAAACACCTGAAGACTAAAATCTTCACCACATGGATTATCTTCTGCATTCCTTTTGAAACCAGAAACTTCTCTGCTAAGTGTTAGTGTCTTGGTGTGGTCCATTTGTTTTAATTTTCATGCACTTTTGTTTATCTCAAGCAACACATGTCCTACAAAAAAGATATCCCGTGGGCCGGCCTGGATCTACTTTTCCCCATCTCATTGTGAAGGATACCTAAGGGCAAAATTAAAACTTTCTGCTCACATCTTGAAACAACAAGTAGATCAGAGCCAAAGAGTATTTAAAAAAAAGCAAACCAAGAGTGTGCCACAAACAACAATTGAAGCAAGGCAGAAATGAGAATATTCCCCCAAAAGCAGCAGGGGACTGTACATGAGTAGGTGTCACTGCTGTTACCAACACTGCTGCCTCAGGGCACGTTGGGGTCTGAGGGTTTGTAAAGCTGTTAACTACATCTTGCACACTGCTGCTCTTGTAGTCTAAAACTATATAGAAGAAAATATAGAAAAACTACATAGAAGTAAATATAGTGCCGTGGCCCCAACTTGTTTGTATTAAATATCACAAAAAGAAAACTATAGTCAGTTAGTCAGTATAGCAAAAAAACCTCAAACAGAGAATAATCTCTCTGGTTTCAGGAAATTTAGAAAAAAAAAAGGTACTTTTTCCTCAAAGATCTGGATACCCAAGTATTTCTAATATATGGGTACTGTTATTACAATTCCTACTGTCATGCTGACAGTCACCCATTGGTACTGAGGCACATGAAATATTACCTTTCTGTAAGTATAGGTTTGGCTGCAGATGTGTTTTTGTTTTCCAGGAGCTGTGTAATCAAGAGAGAATTTACATTCTGTCTTTGGGCAGCTGACACCATTACAAGCTGAACTCTGCATCCTACTGCATTGGGCAAACCTGAAAAATATGCTTAATAGGCATGGTTTTATCTAACTGGTTTTGATCCACAAAAAGGGATTTTTACCTCCTGGACCAGAGAAGATGCTTTGACTCACATGCCTCCTTATTCTTGCTAGGATTATATGTAAAAAACTTGGTCCAAAGCCAGCAAGAAAATAGCCAAGTCTCTTGGTGAAGTTATGGAAGGTTTTCCTCTCTGTTCTTGTGGAACCATGAGATATACCCATATGATAAAAATGACTGAACACAATGGTCCATATCATTCCTTCTGAGTCCCACCTGCAATCCTGTGCACCTCCAGTTGTCAGAGGTCCTCACACAGAAGAGGGAATTTTCAGAATGGCAATTGTAAAGCAGATGGTTTCAGCACTACATTTCAGGCAAAGTAAATATTTAGGGATGCTCTTGCTGTTGAAAACTAGAAACAAAGAGCATTTCTTCAATTTTTTTTTCAGGTAAGCTGTGAAATATGTCTAGTTGCTAAGATCAAAAAAAAAATTTACAATCCAAAAATCAGAGAAAAAAGAAAAATTTAGTCTTTGGAATACAAAAGGCAAAATGGAGCTCTTACTGAAGTATCCCACAGCTTTCTCTAGAGGGTTGAGTTAAATGGATAGGATCTCCATCTAGAGGCACAGATAAGCAGCTGCCACATAAAACAGTAATTTCCAGCAGTAGGATGGTTTCAAAATATGTTAAAAACTTAGATACTTACTTACCTCTCAGGTAGAGGAGCCCCACATTTTATTGCAATTTACATTTTATTATGATTAATGAGCAGAGATATAATTTGATGAAAATCTGAAACCATTACAGTTAAATATTCCTGGAGCAAGCAGTGTGGATGAAGAGGTGTATGGGATTAGCTCAGTGTGTCAGAGCATGGTACTAATAACACCCTGGTTGTGGGTTCAATCCCTGGATGGGCCATTCACTCAAGAGCCGGACTGGATGATCCTTGTGGGTCCTTCCAAATCAGAATATTCTGTGATCTAGTTAGACTGGGGCAGCCACTGCACAGAAACACGTGCTTAGGCCTGAGCTTATTCACTGCAACCACCATCATTTAATCATCAATTTGGGCATGACCCACATCAAAGTGTTGTTTCAGAGAAGGCCATTAATGGGTCAGAAGAGTGGCTGATGCCATCAAAAGGTAAAATCTAGGGACTAGCTCATACCACATACACATTTCATCAGTGCACCTCTACTGATTTCTACTTGCAGAGGTTATAGGAGAGCTAGAAGAGGGACATCAAAATGACAGATTTCAGTAAGTCACTTCTCTTTTCCTCCTTGTGTTGCACCGCTGTTGCTGGAAGTTGACTGAAGCTCCTCACACCCATCAACCAAACAAGTTTTATCTGACTATAACTATCTTCTTCAAACACTTCAGATAAAATAATCATGTTAAAACTCGGACTAAAATTATAACTATCCTCAGCCATGAGAAAGGGTGCCTCAGCAGAAGAGTTATTTTTGTTCAGATTGAACTGAAGATTATTAGGTTCAAGGATATGTCCTCTGAAGGAAGAGTGTGGTGAGAGTTAATTTGTCTCTCTGCAGCCCCACAGGAATTGGAGGCACAGTACTTCATTATCCTCACATCAGCCATCACGCCCGTGCTGTTAAAGTACAAAAACCTTATGACAACCTACTCAAAGTCCCTGAGTGACAAGTGGTGTAGCTGGTGAAAGAGGACAGGGATCAGAAGGCTGACTGAAACCAACTTAGAATTTATTCTTACCCAAAGCTAACGCATAAGAGGAATGTATCTCTTTCAAAAAACATACAAGAAGACCTAAAAAAATCGCCCCCAAACCAACAACCAACCAACCAACCAGCCCCTCCAGACAAAATAAAATAAAAAAAATCAAAACCCAAACCCCAGTCTTTCTAGTCTTTCCTGGCTTAAATTATTTTTTTTTCTGCAGGAGCCTGTAGGAATATTGGTCATAAAGAAGCCTCAGAGAACTGCAGTACAACGCAGGGAGGGTCTCTCAAGGAGCCGTGGATTAACCCCCTCAACCTGCCAGTGAGTCCAGAAAAGATGCTATAATATTTCAGTGAACGTCTGCAAATCCCTCCAAGTCATGGAAGTCCTTTTGGGATCATGGATAAACCTGTGGAGACTGTGACTCCGTTCTTCAGACAGAGTCAGAGTAGGGCTTCTGACAGGAATATTAACATATGAGAGCCCAAAGAGACTCCTACTGAAGCAAAAGAAAACCTCTCCTTTTCCCTAGGTTGTAAATGGTGTTAATACGTGGCTTTTGCATGGGATTTTCTTATTCACTCACTAAGATCTACCAGATGATCCTCGAATCTGCTTTGGAAAGTACCTCGTTTCTTTACACAGCAAATGGTTTTAAAATTCTTTTAAACACCATCATGGTCAGTCTTACATGAAATTCTCAAGAGCTTGAAAATCTAGTCTGTTCTGCTTCTGCGCCCATAAATTCTGGGGATTTTTACACATCTTCCATCTCACTTAACAGCTTACCTAAGAAGTAGATTAGAAGCACAGAGAAGAACGCTGACTCAGATATAACAGGGAACGGCTCAAATTCTTTGCAAGCATTTAAGCATATATTGAACAGAAGTTCAAACTTGTTTCTGAGAGGGCAGCTAAATCTTTTTTATGCCTGTATTAGTGCAGACTGCATTTGAAGCGGTGATAATGAAATACTGAAGGAACTTAATTAGGTTCTTACCTTACCAGCAAGCAGTGATACCTAAATTTCCAAATCAGAATCTATATTTCCAAGCTCGTTCTGCAGTCTCAGAAAAGTTTGTGAAAGATGGAAAGAGGGTAGCAATGCCTAACAAAATATTTATAAAAACATTTAAAAACCTCAAAGGAAGTGTTCGCTACAGCTAATTATAAATATGTTGATCACAACTATGAATGTTTGCTGTGGGTCCACACAATCATCACCCCCTTTTGTGAACAGAGAACCTCAAAGATTACATAGTCCTTGCCAAAAAAAGGAGATATTTATTTAGCAGTTTTTCATAGCCACTGCATTAGAATAGGTTCCCTAAATCTCTGACTGTGCTGTTTCACTATATGACTGCTACCAACTTTAATTACAGAGACTACAGCTACAGACTAATTGCATTTTGACTCCATTACAGGTTTAATAAATCTGTGTCTGAATCTGGCTCTAAAGCATGAGTACAGATATTGGTCCTAACATGCTGCAGCTACTCTTAGCAAGGTAAAATACCTCAGCTTTGCATTAATTCACCATGCCTTTAAGAGAAGCCCCTACCCTCTCTTAAAAAATAATGTAATGTTTAACAAGCTTCACTTAATAACAGGAAACTGAGGGATTTGTCTCTGACCATGTACCTTCTGTAAAAATTATATTCATCATCAATGGGCCAGGAAGACTAACATGCATAAGCAAATACTCCCAAGCTCTCTGCTCATTTTGGTTTTTAAAGAGACATCATAAAGTCTGTTCACATGAGATTTTGATCTCTCTTGAATATTTGCCAAAATAAAATAACGGGAACATTTGAAATGTAGGGTTTCAGAAGGGCTAAATTGGATTATTTAAAGCCAAAACTATTTAAAACATGAGGGGCATTAACTAGCACAGGGTAGAGAAAAGCAGGCCATTACTGCGTGTACAGATCTGCAAACTTCACAAACGCATCTTGTTACTTTAGCAATGAAGTCTGTGCGATACAACATTTTCACAGAGTGATGGTGAGGAATATATTTGATGTCCCTTGCACGTTCCACTCAAAGTGAAAGATGAGATTTTAATTAAAAGAGAGAAAGATGTTGATTTTGAAATTTGGAAACTGTGCCATTGTATTTTTACCACGTGGGAACCTCTTTCACATTGTGGCAGAAGCACCATGTCAGCTTCAGCACAACTGTTGCTAGAATGACTTGGCTTGCTGATGAAGTCAGTTCCTCTCCCATTTCTGGTGTTGAGGATCACGAACTCTTTTTATTAAAGCCCTGAAATTCAACAATTATGCTGTACATTACTCTCTGCCTTTCTTTGGCAGGCTCATCTGTTACTGTCTGCAAGTTTCCTGTTTCTGCTTCTACATCTCAGACCACCTTTCCACAGCAAACACATCTAAGGACAAAAAGACTACTAACTAATATATTTTGTTTTCTGAGGTTTCACTTTACCCTATTCTTTTGCAGTGGTCCACTTCCCTGAACCTAAATCCATCTTTACGTAATGACTCTTTAAATTCATGGTAAAGCAAACTCACGGGAAGTAAAATTAAATCTAGATAGGAATAGTGTCTAGCAGCGTACCTAGGGAACAATCTCTTCCATCAATCTGCTGCGTTCCTGAGGTGCCATGTTGGGGATTAAATCCCTCCCACTGTGCCATGCAACAGCAGCAGAGCCACTCAGCAGTGACTGCTGCATTGCAACGTGCCTCCACACAGCACAAACCTACCTGAAGAGCACAAGAACATACCTACAGAAAGACATACAAGCATGTGTGGGGCAAGAGGAAATAATAAATGTGAGAGGGAGGAAATAGGGACAAGACTGAGGTGTGAATAAAAAAGAAAAGAAGTTATTTAGAAGAAAGCAAGAAAGAGTGACTGCAAGAGAAACAGTTCTGCAGTGCATTCACATGAGTTCTTCAAATTGTCACCCCTTAATGCCTGTTTTCAGTAGCAATTCCTCACTGATCCGAGTTTCAGTACCTGTCTGTATTATCCTATGACAGCCCACAGAGGGATAGGGTAACATTTCTTCAAGCCTTGCACTTTGAACAGTATTGTGGAAACACTGAAGTGACTCGAAGTTTGAAATTTCACCTCAAATGTCATTCAAACATTTAAGTTCTTAAATCCACTGCCATTCACTGAGACTTGGCCTCCATAACCTCTTTAAAGAAGAGGACAGAAATTATTTTTTTCAAAAAGTTATAATCTTCTTTCATAATCAGAAATTCCAGTGTATTTAATACTTGTATAGAGATTATTTTTTCCCCAGTGTATTGGTTTTGTTGTTTTGTCTGCTATTACCTGTGCTGTGAACACGACTTATTTCCTCCTTTTCCTGTCATTATTTTCTTCTTCAGTTCTGCATCAAAGCCATGATCTTGAGACCGAGATCATTAAGGATCATTTCTACAAAGGGTCTGCCTCTAAAAGGTATGGGATTCTGATAATCAAGTGGGATTCAGATTTTTATCTCTGGGTAAAGCTGGCAGTTATCAAAGGGTTTCTATATTTCTGCCTGTCATCCCTGGGGATGAGTAAAATGCTCAAAAAATGCAATAGAGAGAAATTGCACAAAGTAAACAGAAAAGGGAAGCTGTGACTGAATTTAGGGCACCCCTGCAGTAGGGTGCCCGGTGCATCACACTCCTTCTGTGTCAGCTGAACTGGCAGAGGCACAGCTGTGGAACATCCACAGCTCTCCATGAGGTCACAGCTTGGGAATTTCAGTTGTCTCACTGTCTCTTTTTCCCCTGCTCTTGGTTGTATTAACAAGTGCTGCCTCAGCATCTCCTCTCCTTAGCAGTGACACTTTTCCCTCAGACGTTTGCAACAGCTTTGCATTAGGATCTGATCTGTAGTCTGTAGGTCTGGGATGCACCTACACCCCTCTTCTCACTGATCCATTTCCCTTTTCACTTTTCCTTGCTGCCTAATGCAACATCTGCTCCCCTTCAGCCTCTCTGGTCCTTCTTATCTTGTTCATCAGCTCTCTGCTGTTCACATCCATCTTCTGGCTATCATTTCTCCTTAGGCTACCACTGTGTTGCTTTTCTCATCTTCTGGTCTAACAGGTATTGGTTTTGCTGTCAGGGCTCAGCTCCCATTTCTCTGAGCACTTTAAACTGCAGAAAGACAAAAGAGATTCCTGCAGTCTCAAATAAACCTCCTAAGAGGTGTAGCAGGAAGTGATGCCGTGATGGCACACTGTGGTGCTGCCCTCCCACTAAAAACAAATATTGGGTCAAGTCGATCACTGTCCCTACCAGACAACTTGCAGAGATAATCCTAACCTTCAAAAGCTTTGCTCTGAAGTTTGTAAGGTAGTGGTACATCATTACTGACTGTTCCAAAATCATGAGAGACAGTTTTGCTCCCTCTTTGAGAATTATCCATGGGACAGAGTATTTTTTTTTGCAATATACTTTATGTAGGAGAAGTAATGAAAGTTGTTTCGGATGAGAAATGCAGAAGAGTTGTGACTGGAGAGCAAGGAGACATGATCGTGGCTGGAGTATTCTGCCAACCTGTGTGTTAGACTGCAAAGTGAATCAGACCCCACTGAGCAGGACTTGCTGCTAGGAAACATCAAGAGTGATCTATGGTGAGGGCAGTTTGAAGGGACGACCTTACAACAGCATTTTAACAATGAGAAAGTATCCAGCAGTAACGGAGCAACAGCAGGACTAAGGGGAACAGAAGAAGGTAACATTACCTAATTTATGTATATATAATAAACAATTATGTTATACACAGAATGTACGTGCATGCTCAATTATTTCCTCATGTGCTGGTCACACCAACACAGTCACTGCCCGGAGTGGAAGTGAGATAACCCAGGTGGGAAGGTGGGAGGAAGATGGGAGGGGATTTTGCCCTGCTGAAGTTTGTGGCTCTCTGCAGCTCTCGGAGTCTGAGGCTGAACAAAGCCTCGGTAACACCACGCTGATTTGCAGACCCCGTGTACCCCAGCCGTACACACCTTGAGATGCTCTTTGAGAAATCTGTGGCTCAAAGGCGCATTTCACAGCTCCTTGCTCTCAGTCACTCACACTGTAAGCCTGTGACTTCAAAGGGACAGCTGAAAGGAAATGTTTGCATGGAAAAAAGGAAAAAAAAAAAAAAAAAAGAAAAAGATTGTCTGCTTGTCCCTTTTTTTCTGTTCATGATATAACAGGCTTAAGATGTTTTGGTATAACTGCTTCTCAGTGGGTTGTTTTTCCCTTCTTACTTTGCAAAAACCACAAAAAAAACCTGGCAGTGAGGAAGAAAACAGCTGTGTGGTCCCAATCCAGATGCTTTCATCTTAGAGTGGGTTTGTCAAAGAGCAGGCAAGTGACTTTCCATCTCTACCAGGCTCCTTGGGTCAAGCTGCACTGATGTCCAAGATAGGGACTCTCAGTTTTTCATTTTCAGCAGCAGCACATGCTAAAGCACTACTGCTCCCTGCTGCAGACCCAGCCACAGAGTAAACAGAAAAATCTCTGAGGGTCAGTGGTGCCCTTTCAGGCTGTAGGCAAATCATTAACATGACATTTTCTCGTGTCTTAGTGTAAATGAGGTTCAGTTCCAAATTCAATAGTTTTTAAGGCTTTAAACATGTTATCTATAACATCAGTGTCCTAGATATATATGTAAAGTCCTGAATGTCTTTCACAAAGTTTCTAAAGCATTTTTTTGGTTTGGGTTTGGTTTTTGTTCTTTT
This sequence comes from Mohoua ochrocephala, assembly GCA_013398855.1. Classification (NCBI taxonomy): domain Eukaryota; kingdom Metazoa; phylum Chordata; class Aves; order Passeriformes; family Acanthizidae; genus Mohoua; species Mohoua ochrocephala. The sequence goes on from VZTA01009805.1 coordinate 26,008, forward strand.
TTAGTACGTATAAACCTATATAAAAGTATGATTAGATTTTTTTAAAAAAAGATTTAATTAGTTTGGATCTGTTTGTTGATCTGCTCTTGATCTGTTGTGATATGCAATGCAATCCCATTGAATGCTCGAAGCATTGAACAACACTAAATAATTAAAATGCAGACACTCTTATTTGTAGAAAGACATAGCGGAGGGATTTATAGCCAGGTTAATGTTTAACCTCTTAATCTTTCTAATGTTATGGCTGGAAAATGCCCTTTAAATTTAATTATCTGCTTCTGTACATTTACTACTTTGCAAATGAGCATTTAAAATGTCATTTTTCTTTACAGAGGTCTTTCATAATTTTGTATACACTCATAATGATGCTGGTCATCCTAAAGAAATGCTATCCAACCCACCATGCCACTGACACAGGCATTTATTCTCTTCTTAATTGTGTAAGGTTTTTAGATCTCAGACCTCGTGATTTAAGGGATAATGTGCTTTCTCCTTAACCCCACCATCTATTAAAAGCATTTCAATGATAGAACATTTGCATTGCATCACCTTTGCAAAGAGGATCAAGCATCCAAAAGAGGGCATTCTGGTAAGAAGAAAAATGTCTTTTCTCTCTTCTCCTGCTGGATCTTGTGATTTACTAAATTCATACCCCATACCTCTGCACAATCTGTTTATAATTGAACATAATGACACAGTTCATAGCTATTTTCAACTACAGGTATGGCAGAGAGATTAAGAGAGCTGAACTCTTACGCTTTCTCTGGGAGAATCTCTTCTTGCTGCCTTGTAATCGTCACAGGTGAAGAGAGGTTGTTGCTCCACATCAGGCAGTGAGAATCTGATGCAATTTGTCTTGTGCTAAGCAGAGTCAATAGGACTTCAACTCCCAAATAAATACACATGAACTTCAAACACAAACAGAAATTTGTGTTTCAGGCATTCTAGCAAATTTGCCATGAACTTGCAGCACATGACTTGTGATACTTCCTGTTCTTTCAATGTTGGGAAACAGGGTGATGTTTGAGAGCAAGGAAGTGGTAAGTAAATGGTGGTGCAGCTTGTTCTGGGATCTAGTTGAGAATAAAGAAAATGCAGTAAAAAGAGGAAAAGATCATACATTTCCTATGTATTTTAGATTTCCTAAATCTCGTGACGCACGTTGTACTCCTGTGGCCAGGGAGTGGTTCATTCTACCTGCGTTTGTTAGGGTCAAAATACAAATAAAGCTTATCTAGTGAATTTGGATAAGTGAGCCAGAAGTTTTGGGTTTTCGAGGCTCTGTGCAGGAAGTGACAAAAGACATTTGAGATTTTTCTCTTTCTGAAAAGAAAGTTCACAAACTTTGTTTTGAGACTCATAAGCAAACTGACAGAGGTAGTAGTATTAATGATGGGGAATATCAAGTAGTTTAGTGCTTCACTTCAGATTAATTTTTTTTTTCCTTTTGTCCTCCTATTTTTATTCGAGGTGGTGTTATATCACCAAGAGTGACAGCAACTACTCCAGCAAACACAGAGGTTTGTTAGGCCTAATCACTATTCAAGCAATCATTTTTCCTGCTTCCTTAAAATGAGTCTGTTCTGCAACAGATAGAAAATCAAAAGCTCATAATGCCTTCAAAGCATAATCTCTCTTTCTCCATGTGTGTATGTATGGAATACATATTTATGCTCTATTGTAGTTTTGTTCTTTCCTATCTTTTTTCATTCTTTACTAATATATTTCTCAATACGGTTGATCTGCATTCCATTTTCCTCTCTATCTGTTTTTCTTGTCATCGTGTACACAAGGGGTTTGGAGAGAACTGTGAAAAAGTTAAGGAAAGGAAAATAAATCCAATATGATCCAAATTAAACGTGCTAATCAACAATAACCAGTGTTTCTGTCAGAAGGTGCACACCCATTGAATGTACAGTGTGTTTATGTCTCTCCTCTATATCGTTTGGGTTTGAGATTCACAGAATTAATCTGAGCTCCCTCTGTAGCTAACAGAGCCATCTATTCATGACAAAAATACACAGATAATATTTGCTTGTGCTAGATTCACTTCATCTGCTCTGCAAACATGCTATTTTTGTGCAGGTTTAAGAATTAATTAAATATCCGGCTGCTCATAAAAACAGCAATCACTGGAAGGATATTAGAGAGTGTTCATGGATTGAGCTGTGAAATTCCACACATCAGCATTGGCCCTGGAAGCCCGACTTCAGAGAGTGCTGAGAGCAGGGCTCCGCTGTATAAGCTACATTACTCATCCACGCTCCAATTTCAGAGCCTGAAATCTCATGGTAAATTGCTCTGAAGAAAGATCAATAGGTCAAAAGCCCTGTGTACGCCAATTGCAAAACTGTTGCTTTCGGTAGGCTCACGACTTTTCTATAAAATAGGAAAAAACCAGGATTGGTGTCTGGGGACTAGTCCTAGTTCATTGTTTTATTAGATCCAGAATCATATCCTGCTGTTCCCTGCTGTAAACTGTCCTGGGATCACCCTTGCTATTCATCACTTAGGAGAAAACTCTGTCTTCAGTACCCGTTCGAAACATTAAGAGTGCCCAACCAAGCATTTACTCCTTCTGAAGGACAATATTTCTCTTTTCTCCCCTTAGCACAGGGTCATGCACAACTATCTGGGGCTGTTACTGCTGCCAGGTCATTGGCATATATATCTTGAAAAAAAAAATAAATTCTGCAAAGTATAACATTGGGTTCAGGTGTGAAACCCAGTGGTCTTCTGATACCCCAGAGCTGTAGATACAGCCTGCTTTGCAGACTGATTTTCCAGCTGTATTTACTGGACAGTGCTCCCCTACTTTTAAGCACCTGATGCAGTTCACCCATCCTGTTTATGTCCAAATGGATCTCCACGTATATGAGTATTCTAAGCTCATAAAATAACATGGAACCTTAACTGATAAAAGGGCTTTGTTAATGGCAGAGACGAGCAGAATCATCATTAAAAAGAGCGTAATCATAGTCCTAGGAAGATCGTGATAATCAGAAGAACAACTAAAGAATAAAATAACATCATTTTCATTCACCTGTTCTATGGGGCGGATGTGTCTAACAGGCTTTCCTTTATAAATTGGGAAGTAAAACTCTGGGAAAAGCTGCAGCGAGAAGAGCTACTGGGATGTCATGGGATGGGATGAGTGGGAGGAAGTCCTGACAAAGACAAGGTCATCAGTACAAACAGAAGGAGAGGAAGGAAATTATATGACTGCCATGGGCAAGTGTTTCTCTGAACAAAATAAAATCGACATAAGTCATCACCATTTTTACTTAGGTCTTGTCCCTTAAGTGAATAAGACAAAGGAACAAATAATTAACAGCAAAACAAATTGAACTCCCCACATTTGCCCTCCCATCTCCTAAAAAGAAATGTTTCCTGTAGTACAAACATTAGTACAAGACTCAGAGTTTTCTGTAGCTCCTGTGTGCCACTCCTGTGGTGTAAGGTAATGGAAAAGCTTCCAGGCAACTGAATATTTTCCTCCTGCTGTAAAATCTCTGGGTGGCTTAGACCCAACATCTAAAAACACTTACAAATGTGAATAACCTCAAGATACCACGGGTGGCCACATCTAACAGTTTAACACAAAGGCCACTAATTAAAGCTCTCTCTGCGTAAAAGGAAAGCAAAAAGTAGTGCTGTGTATGTGTCTCCCTCTCAAAAGAAAATCAATGGAGACTACAGGAAATTTCTTAGAGAACTGCTGGATGGAAGATTGGTTCTTTCAGTTCAGTCATGAAACCCACACGGAGGGGCTGAACTGATGCAGTATTCCCTAGGGCAACTGGGCTCTGCCTGCAATACTGGGGATGAGAATCACCACTGGGATAAACGTGGTGTTTCCTCCTTCTACTCACATTGCTTTCTGCCATGATTCTCCTAAGTTTTACCACTGCAGTGGCAGTGGCTCTCATTGTCTCACTGTCCACTAGACAATAGCTTTGGATATCTCCTTATTTCCCATCAGCCATGAAACAGAGAGTATGTCCAGGGAGGACCGTGTCCAGCAGATCAGAAATACCTGTAATATAGCAGAGATTTCTAATTTTTTAAAAAAGGCTTTTGTCCAGTGACGGATGCATCTTGGAAAGTAGTTTAAGAGCAGACCATAAGTCCCAGATCAATGACAAGGGATATACTGTTTGACAGAGTGAAGCCCATGACCTGTGAGGGAAGGCTGAGGGGAGTGAGGGTGTTTAGCCTGAAGAAGACACGGCTGGGGTAGCAGCCTGCCAATACCTGCAGGGAATCTACTGAGAAGATGGAGCCAGTCTTTGTAGTGATGTGTAGTGGGAGGATAAAAGAAAGAAGACAAAAGGTTTTGATGACATCAAAGGGAAAAAAAATTTCACTGTGAGGCCAGAAAATCTGTGGACACGGATTTGCGTACAGGTTCCATCCCTGGAAGTTTTTCGAGCTACAGCAGACAAAATCCTGAGCAACCTGGTCTGAGCTCGACACTGACCCTACCTCGAGTATGGCATTGGAATGGAGACCTCCTGAGGCTCTATCCCTATGAATTATTCAGTGTTTCTGTGATTCTAGCATACGCCATGAAGTTTGCAGGTGCTCTGGATCAGGAAAGCAGGAACACAAATACCTTTGTTTAATATGGAGTTAGACATGATGAAAGCAACCCATGTGACTGTGCAGAAAGCAGTCTGTGAGTATGAGAAAAGCACATTGGAGAGAAAAAGGAACCAGCATCATGCAGGTCCTTGGCTTCTTACTCAAAGTAAGTCAGCATCTGATCTGCACCAGAATTAAATGCCCCAAAGTTTGTCCAAGGGGAATCACCTGCCTGCAGTTTGCAGTGTAGGATGTCTGCTGCTTCCAGGAGCTGAAACTGAGGTGATCCAGATCCTCCCTTGCCCCAGTTTCCACAGCTCTGACCTGTTGTTGACCACTAGACAGCCTGCAGCCAGTCAGAAAGAAAGAGACTCCGAGGATGGATAGAAGAGCCCATAGAGAACAGCTTAAGTAGTACAGATAAGACTCTTACAGTTCTGCCCTAATTACAGCATTTTCCTGGAGAAAAGTATAATGCGAGCAAAGCTCTATGCTGGCAAAATTTCACCACAAGAGCCAGTACTCAAGTGCACACCTCAGCTCATGCCAAAGCAAAATGCCTTCCAGCACAAGTAAACCAGGCTCCATGTTTGTCCTTAACCCTTATTTCTATTCTTGCCCTGCCACAAGTTCACAAAGCTGTTGTAATGAACCGCATGAGAAGATCCCAAGCTCTGCACTGTCTTCCAAAAAAGTGCTACCTTGTGCATAAGCAAGAGAAATGACTGTTTTAGCAGGCCCTGGCAGAGCTGTGGAATAGCAGTGAACAGGATCACACGGCAGCAAGCCTTTCCATCTGCATTACATGATATCTATCTCTTCCCTCCCCTCCAAATTGCTTTTACTGGCGACAGTGACAGCTGTCCGTCTCTGATCCCAAGCATGCAGGTCTTGAAGGAGCAGCTGCTTCCCCTCTGAGCATAATAGCCCCGACATGAATGGAGTCTGCAATGATGATGCAGCTGAGATTCATTTTCCAGTGTAAAGGATCAGCACAGCAGCATCAAGAGAGCCAACCCCATGCGGTTCAAACACAAAGGCTTGTAGGAAAGTAGCCAGACTCTTTGGGTTATCATTTCTGCTGTCAACTTAGGGGTTCTGCTGTTCATCCGTCGTTGAAGAGGATGAGGGTATAGAGGTTAACTCCATCTAAAGAACAGTTGGTTCACTGATGCTCTGTGAAGGGTTACCTCTATAATTAGTCCAGCTCCAATTACAACCCAGCCAGAACAGCATTCTCAGTTTTTTGACTGTCATTATAGTATCAGAAATACACTTCGCAAAATACTTGAGTATGAAAAAAAAAAGTAGAAGGATGTGTTGTGGCAGAACTGTTACAGTAGAAGTGATGATGATATTGCACATGATAACACAGAGTTTTTGAAGGAAGAAGAGTTTTGGCGTAAAAACAGTGACTTAGATTGAACTCTTCTGGAATCAGTGTCTGTTTCTGAAAAATGTGGGCACAACACATCATCCTTGACCCCAAAGGCACCTCTGGCACCCAGAGGTGCTACTTCTTATGGCAGTCTATTCATCCATTTCAGTCTCCTGTCTGCCCTTTTATTTCCTCTTTTTCCTGCTCCAAGTTTGTCTTGCAACGCTGAGCTAAAAGATCTACAGGGCATGCTTGATATCTCACTCATATCAGAGCAATGCTGGGCACAATAGGCAGGCCAAGACACTAGAGCTGCTGTGTAACTGCATGGCATGCCACAGTTCAAGGCATGGAGGTTTGTTCACCTTTTCCTTTCCTTGTTTGTTTACAGGCAATGAAACAGGCAAGCACTGAGTTTATTTTTCGCACATTTTTACACGGAGCCTGCGCTTGCTGGGAAGTGGTGGGATTTTGGGGCACATCACTGATGGCAGGCATTTCCATGTCCACACAGAGAGCTTTTGCTAAGGGAGAGCTACAACAATGCCTAAAGAGAAAGGAGAAAGCAGGGTCTAAGAAAGGAAAAAGGCAAGATAAGAGGATTCATTTAAATGCAGCAGAGCTGAGCTGAAACCTGGATCAAAGCCTTGAAATGATACCGTGAAGTTGGTGGAAGCCTGGTAGAACTGGCCCAAATGAGACTGCTAAATAATAAGTGACTCATGCTTATAATTCCCCCTCTCTTTCATCTTTGTGTGCTGAAGGTAAGGGAATCCTTATTCCATATTGCTACATTCAGTGAAACCATAAATAAGCAAGTTATTAGTATTATTACAGCTCCAGCTGTAATAATAAAACCTGGCAAGGGCCTGAAAGGTTTTCAGTAATTTCACCAAAAATAGCAAGAACAAAACAAGAAGTCCACCACCTCCAACTGTCATCAAGTTCTTCATATATTAAATTACTCTGGAAAGACATAATATTGCCAATTGTTATATATTATTGCCTCACGGATACCAGATAGGTTGTGTCATCATAACCACCTCTCTTTTGCTTTAAAAGTTCTGTCAGTGAATCCAGTAACAGAGAAACTCCCTGGAATTTCTGTGCATTCTGACTCATTCATCTTTTCCCTAACTGGTTCTCTGATGCCATTTGGAATGAAAGTGCTGAAAATATTCCAAACGCATTTTCTTCCCTAAAGATTGTTTGATGCATACCACAGTGTTTTCCATCATTTGTATCCACTAAGCTGTGCACTGTCTCTCTCTCTCTCTCTGTTCTGTCGTTTGCTGAGCTCCCAGGAGATTAACAATGATAAGTTATTTAAGTTTTCACGACTCTGCAGGGCTGCTTTCAAAGTGGCATTTTTATTCATGCTCATTTTTTTCTACTTGGAGAAAGTATCTTTCCTTCTGGAACAAACTTCTGAAAAATATGCTGCCTGGTGTTTGCTTTTCCTGCTAATCTTTATCTCCAGTGTTGTAAGCATTCAGGAAATAAAAGTGCCAGTTCTGAGACCTGAAGGGTTGTGGTGCTTAGAAGGTAAGAAAGGTCTTAGAGGGTTACTCTTCTTTGGATTCAGAGCAAGTCCCCTACGTTTGGCTGTTCCTTCTGAAAACGCTCATGCAATCTTTCTAAAGGCTGTCTGAATCCAGAAAAAAATCTTCTTTATGACACTGAGATGATTTCATTCCTTCACAACATCATAGATAGTTGAAATACCACTTTAAAGTACACTTTAAATGGAGAAGCTCACAGCTTTAAAGAAAGTCACAGTTATCACATGCCTTGAAAGAAATTGTACATTATGATAGCTATTTTGAATCCTGTGAAAGAAAGGCAAAGTATGGGTGCCCAGAGGGGTATAATTTTTTTATTATTATTTTTTTATTTCCTGGCATATTTGATAATATTCAATAGGAACCTGAGTAGCTTTCTGCAAAGAATATTTCAGTTACTGTTAACACCACCGGATAGGAATAAAAGCCATGCAGGTATCAAGAGCCTTGTCATGTGTCAGTGTGCAGTTCAATACCTGGCTTTAGTGGTGGTTACAGATTTACTGATTAATTACTGCAGAACAAAGAGAGAGTGAAGGAGAGAGTTTTCACACCTATAGCAGCTGATGTTTAACAGTGGTACTTAAGTTAGCAGACTTACCTTCAGCTCTTCAGTGAATGAAAATGGGGAGGTTCTTTCACAGTCATTTGGCTTTTCAGACCTCTGAATCAGGCTCCTGAAAGCTTTCTCTCTGACCCCTCTTAGGCTCCTAACCCAACATCTCAGCTGCAGCTGAGTGGAGCATGAACCCCATCATGCCAAAGAGTGAACTGTGCCATGTAGTCTCTGTTATCCAGTTTATTCTTAGGGAGTCTTTCATTATCTCATTTTTGTCTCATCTCCCTCCACAAATTATTGTGCGACCTGATGTGGAGAAAATGGCACTCAAACGAGTATGTTACAAATACCTTGCAATGAGTGGAGCAAACAGCATGGCAATAAAGTTGATCAGCCAGCCTCCCTCATGAGCTGCTTTTTACTGTGTTCAGCTGCAAGTGTCATTCCCCTAATGCTGCCTATTTATCTTGTCCTAGCTTGCAAGTCAAACCTGCCTACACTCATGCTCTCTTGGGGCTGGAGAGATCCAGCTGTGGCCCACTCATGGCGAATAAACTGTCTCATAAAAATACAAGGGTTCCCCCACAATTTTTTCTCCTGACTTTTTGTATCGTTGCTATGGAATAGACTGTTGCAACTGGACAGTCCATAAAGGCATGCCTTGGCAAGTCAGACAGCTGTGTATCATTTATTTGAGATGCTAGGGCAATATCAGAGGGATTCAGGATGGAGAATAAAAGATATGGTACAATCTAAGCAGGGTGTAGTGGCACTATAATTGAGGGAAGATACAGGAAAACGGAGTTTACCTACGAGTAAACTGAACAATGTAAATTTGCTGGTACTCCTCCAGTGTACTAACACTCACTGGGGAAGGAAAAAGCTGTTTTGCAAGGTTAAGGGGGGGAAAAAGAAAAGAGAAAAATTCAAGCATGTTGTTGTAGAAGATTATAGAGGTAATTTATATGAAAGCAGCTGCTCAATTTCTCACCCTGAGTCAAACTGAGACAAAAGGTCAGAGAAAACAGTGATGGCAGTTCAGTATCTACTTCAATGAGCAGCAAAGTGACTTTGCCTTCTGCAATCTTTCAACATGAAGAAAGACTGCCTTGATTTTTTTGCACTTAATGAAAGTAAAATCATGTCCAAAAAGAAATGAAAGTAAATCATGTCCAGCTGTAGAAAGTTCAACAAACCTTTCTGGTTAGCACATTTTAGAAACTACAGTCAAACCATCTAGTTAATCTGAAATCCTAAAGCAGATGCTTTGACAGCTCCACAATATTTACAGCTTCTAATCCTGTCACTACAGCAGGCAGAGACTTTTTGTACTTCACTATAGAAATAGATTTCCTGTTTCTTGTTTTTCTGTTGAGTCATAAAAAATTCCCTGCTATAAAAGATCCAAAACCAATTTACATCCCTCTTTTCATATCCTGGTTCAATTATGGTTTTTATTACCTCAAAAGTTAGCTTGAACGCTCCCTATTGTCCAAGAAGTAGGTAATTAAATAAATAAACAAGTTAACTGCAAGGGAAAGAAAAGCTTCATTCCAGTATTTACCACAAAGTACTCTAAGCAACGGGCTCCAAGCTGTGTAATGGCCACACTGGGTTAAGAGTCTTCTCTTTGAACATTTCAGATAGAAAGGTCTTTTACCTCTTCTGTCTCTACCAAGGTTAATTTAGCTGACCTACTGAGACATCAGAGACTGCCACTGTCTAGCTTGAAGAGAAAAAGGAGAGGATGCAGTGATCACATGAAATGCTCTGTGTCAGACAAAGGTTGAACTTGATGCTTATTTTGCCCCATTCCTCTCAAATAAGGGGACTTCAGAGAAGTTTGAAAGTCCACAGACGTGAATCTGGCACAAGGGTTTTCACGTGCTGTACATACGGCTGCAGAGCTCACTGCCACAAGAGAGGTCTCACCATCATTTCAACAGGACTGAACGTGTGGACTCACGAAAAGCACGTGTAAAATGTTCACAACACAAGTCCTCAAGACTGTATGCAGAGGGAGATGGCATGCTGGTCCTTACTCACCTGTGGCTGGATTTCCAGGACAATTTCTAAGCAGTGCAGCTTACACTGACTTTTTTTTTTTCTTTTTTTTTCCCCTAGTAACAGCTATTCATCCTGCTGTTTGTTTAGGAGCTTCCTAAATAGATGATAAGATTTGAAGCACTAGTGGACACAAGCAGAGGGAGGATTAGAAACTCACTGGGCAAGTCCTGTGTTCTCATGGTCCGACATTATTTGGCTAGCACGAGGTGGGCTGAGATCAACCCCGACCACGCACGTCTTCCAGCCTTTGTCAGACCTTTAGATTTCCCAAGTGTGGTGGTTTTTCGAAAAAAAAAAACATTTTCCCTCTCTGCCCTCTTACGTGCTCCAGGGACCTTAGCTTAGTCCTGCTCTGAGGGTGAGGCAGGAAGGAAGGCTTGGAGAAGATAATGTATTGGCTTTTGTATCTGAAGGTACTTACACTGACATAATTGCAATTATTAATACTGGTGGCAGGATGCTCCCGATCTATAATTTGAGGTAATGTTTGGCAACTTGAGCAATATGAATCATGAATCATTCATTAAGTGAGCAATGCATTTAATGAGTTAGAATTAATTTTTAGATGTCCTCTGTCGTTTTGTTGTGTAATTTAAGGTCACCAGCGGTGTTTTTTGTATGTCATAATTACATTGAGGCTTATATGCAATCTCTACACAGTGCAAATATATTATTTGCTTTAGCTTGAACTTTTTTTTTTACTTAGGGGAAAGACTTTGAGAGTGGTGCCTGCTTGATCTTTCAGATCCTCTTTGGCTCTAAATTGACACAGCTATATTGAAGCTAGCAGAGCCCTACCACAAAAAAACCAAAAAACAAAACAAAACAAATTGACAATGTGGCTTTAAGCATCTGTCTGTTTCCTAGTCAATAGGTTTTCAGGCCGCCTGCCACTCAGCCAGACACCAATACATTCAAATTATTTACAGTCTTCTCTATTGCTTCATCAAAAAACCTCAAAGGTTCTGTGACCCCAGGAAATGGTACCCTTACACTGTGTCAGCCCAAAGTGGAGGGGATTAGGCAGAGGAGCCCATCTTTACTGAGACATAAGTAAGGCATCTTTTTCTGCACTGACTTACGTTCCATTTTTCTTCCAGCACATCCTAATAAATAACTGAGAAAATCCTCTCCTTTCTGCACAGTCCTGTAGCTTACATTTTAGTTGTACATGCTCTGTCTGTCTCTGGAGACACTCATCCTCACACTCCATCACCAGAGGAATGAAGACAAAAAGCCAGCTTCCTGAGAGACCACTGAGATGTCTTTAACTGCATAATAATTGATGTTTTTATGGAGTTCCAGATCATTTACTGATATTGAACACTTCAGTGGTTTAATCCTTCCTCACACAATGTTTAGACAAATAATAGCTTGATAGACTTCATCGTTCATGAAAGGCAGACAGAGCAGGCAAGCCAGCATGAAAATATTTTAATTATACTTTGTCAGAAGTATATAACGGGAGATAACAGCGCTCTTCTTTCACCAGTTTCATTTGGAGAATTTGCCCAAGTCTGAATGTATTTGCTATTAATTGCACTTGGGTTCAGGGACTGTATTTCCAGAGGGCAAGAAGAGAGACAAGATAAGAACAAGTACAAGAACAACAAGTAGCAGAACACTACAAAACTTAGGAGAGCAATTTTTTACTTGAGGCCAGACTTGAAAAAGGAAAAAAAACTTCCTAGAAAACATTAAGTAGTATAAAAAAGAGGATAGGACAAATCTATGTTTCGTTAACTTTTTGCTTTATGCAAATTTAATATGAGACCATACTGTCTAGCACCACTGGACACGTATCAGCAGGGCTAACTCACTGCAGAAGACCTTCCCTTTGGTAGATGTTCTCCAGCACAGCATGTGTTCTCCAGGCATTTCTCCCTGGCTTCTCAAACAATATTTATAAATTATCTAGAAGTGCAAATGAATGGCATGTGGGGTTGATAAGGAACATAGAAAACTGGCTTTCTGATCAAACAAAAAGGTTATGTCATAAATAATTTGTTTTTTCTGGAGCTGGATCCAAGCTTACTAAAGCCAGAGGGAATTTTTTCCACTCTGTTTCAACAGTTTTGGGATTGAGCCCCTGTGAAACTGTGCAAGATAAAACACAACATATTGCAAAGCAGGATTATTGATCATTATACTGCTCAGCTTCTGCTTATGTGGGTATTATTATTTTTATGTTGTATAAAACAGCATTTGATAAAGGTTGTCAAAATTGTTATGTCTCCAGTACAAATGTAGTATTGCTTTTATGTGTGACTGCTGTTCTGTTATCTTATCTTCTAACGATACGACATGGTAGGAAATATGTGAAACAATCAAAGATAACAAAATGGGGTAAACCATAAAAAATTCTATTTTCTTTCTTTTCAGTCTTATCATATCATCATAGACTACGGAGTCCCTATACTGCTGAGAGAGATTGTATTGCAGGACTAAAGATAAGATGCATTTACCTGGCCTATGGTGCATGTGGAAAACGGTCAAAAGTTTTTCTGTCACCTTGGTTGCCGCTGAATGTCTCAGAGCAAGAACTAAAGAAAGGATTTCCAAGAAGTGTCTAGAATTTGCTCTATTCTGCTACCATTTAAAGTCAATAACAAAGTACTCTCGACAGTCATAGTGGTGAGGTCGCAGCGGGACAGGGAATTGAAATTCTTCCCATCCTAAAAGCTCTGCACATGCTATAATGGCAATGGGATCAAGCCCGAGGTTCCCAGCCGTTCTCCTCGTTCAGCAGTAACGAGTCTTCCGTACTCAGCCAATTTCCAAACACAGGCATGTATCCAACACGTCATTCATACAAACACAAACTTTTTAAAAATCTTGCCAAGGTTTTACCGTCAGGAAAATTTCCCTGCAGTGAGAAACGACAATTCAATTAAATGTTGCATGAAACTATTTCTTTTCCCCTGTTGTACATTTGCTATTAATGCATCCTGTGCTATTCAACTCAAGGTAAACAGACATCTCTATTTAGATCTATTTAGCTTTCTCAATGCGATTAATTTAATTTTTATAACTCTGTCATGATTGATGTAACTGTTTTCTTTAGCAAAAAAATTTTCCTAGCCTCTTCAATTCCTTCTTACACTGAATGATGTGTTCTTTCACTGTCTTTAGACCTTCACATTTCTGGTTTTTTCTTTCTTAAAGACAAGATAATTGAAACAAAAGACAGAGGGTTGAAACCACTGTGGATGAGACACTTAACTCTTCATTTTATTCACTTCCTCCCTCTTCAGTTTTATGTTTCTCATTACTAAGAGGTCCTTAATTGTTTTTTTTTTTCTTTCCCTAGAAAGGTTACTTTGATTTCAAAGCTGATGTTTGTACATGGATGCACCTGAGACTGCCCGTTATATTTATCACCTTCATAATGTAATTATTTAGGAGTACATTGGAACCTTACATATTCTATCTTGGCTAACCTAACCACTTCCATCAGCTTTTGCCAACTCTATATTTCCCTTTAGCCTATTGACTTCATTAGGTTGGTAATAATTGCAGCTAATTAAGAGCAACTCTTGCAGACAGTAGTCCATTTATCTGTTCGATCTTGTACCGAGGTTTGACAGTTATTATTTCTGTTGGCTTATTATCTCTTTGGGAAAGTTTTTTCCTTGAGAGTGTGGGCTCTGAGGAGAGCTGAAGGATGAAGGTGAAGAGTCTTAAAGAGCATAAACCAAGTCTTAATAGGACATGAGGGTATTCAGGTATTTCAAAGCCCACATGCTATAAAAACACACGTTGGTCTGAATAGCTTCTCAGTCAGAGAAACGCGGAAAATTGAATTGTCTCCCTGTAGGAAATATTACTAATTTGTTTTCAGCCCACACTGATGAAATTTTGACATCTCAACTATTTGCACATAAAAGAAGGTGGAAAACAATCTCAGTGTGGAAATATTGGACTGCAAAGTGTTTTCTTTCTTGATCAAAGGGAAGATTATTAATCTCAAAAGGCTGATGTGTTTGGCATTCAAAATTTTGTACAATACTTCTGACAACTAGAAATATTAGTGTTGGAATTTTTTTTAGATTGAAATTTTTTTTTGAAATGTTCTACTTGAAATATTCTGTGACTAATGTTGCAGTGAAAACGTGCTGTTTTGTTTTGTGGTGGTGGTTTTATTTTTAAATTTTTGTTTCTTTGATATTCTAGCTTTTAAGGAAAAGAGTCATTCAAAAGGTTTTAGACATCTTCTCTCCTACTCTCTATTTTCTAGCAAAAAAAAAGAGGAAGATGCATCATTGAGACCACTCTCTCTTGGTTCACTGAAGACATAGAGAACATTCATGCAAAGTGCACCCATGAAAATGCCCTTCCTGGAATGTGCCAGAGAAGAGGCATTTTGAAGAGATGTGCATTTTAAAAAGACACCACATGTTTCTGCATGAACTCAGAAATTCACTTGTTTTCATTTAATAATTTTGGGCCACGGATTATTTCTGACATGCTGGTTAACACATTTTCTTAAGGGTTTCTAGTTTTCATTTTCATTAAAAAAATTTTGGTAAATTATGATAATGCTCTATTTATTTGTTGTAGTTGTTAATACAATATGGGAGGAAAAGCTTGTTTCAGTGTAGAAATGGAACCTAAAACCCTGGAAATAGCAACCAAAATCCTGGTTTTGATTTCAGGTAAACATCTGTGGAACTGGAATATCTTTTTTTTACAACTGCCACCAAAAGAGAAATTTGATGAAACTAAATGTTCAAGTCACCTTGTTTTATTGGAATTACCTTGGCTTATTTGGATATGAGAGTTCTGTGGCAAAATGCGTGGCACCTTTCAGATTTCACGAGGGCTCCATCTCACCTCTGCCACCACAGGAAGGTAGCCCATGGTGTTCTCACCCTCACTGCTGGCTCATAGGAGCAATGAGGAAGAATAGTCAGCTCTGTTAGACATTAACACTTCTTTTGGATTTTGTGACTACATAAAATGGCAACTGAGGTTTTGGAAGACATTGACATATATGTTTTATCTCCCAACAAACAGTGGGCTTATCCCCTATAAGTTGATGTCTGATGCCAGCAGAGGCTGCATATCTATGAATTTACAGATTCTCATTGAATTGCACTGACCTTTTGCATACAACAAAATTTAAATATTTTAATTAAATTTTTTTTACCTCCCCCTCAATTTTCTTTCTCCCTAAATCTGGCCTGCAAAAAAGCCTGAATTGCTTCGTGATGTCAGGCAACTTTCCACTCATCCTGGAAGTGGCAAGTTTGTGCTAATAACAGTGGTGATGGCACCATATGAAGTACGGGAATATGTGCACCACAGTGTTGCCCTCCAACAGAGCCATCTGAGACAGTGGAAATGGATTTTGTGTTTTTACTGATTAAACATGAGGATGTCAGATCAGGGAAACTAGATCAGAAGTGACTGAGGAATGTGGCCACAGAGTAAGCTACAATTAGTATTTTGTTTTTAATTTACTCCAGATTCAGGTTGGAGCTACCGTACTTTCAGAAGTTACCAAACTGCGCAGAGAAACAACATCAAGAAGACATTTTATATTTTAAATTAACATTGCCCTTCCATTCACCTTTCAATCCTCTTGGGTTGCCCAGCTTCATATTAGAAGCGTTCATTCTACCCCCTATCATTGGTTGTGTAATTGGAAAAAGTCAGTACAACTGCGCTTCTGTGGTTTGGTTTTAGTTGCTCTTACTGACAAAACTGTGGAATATTGCCATATATTGCAGTTTAGAAAATCACTTGTATACCAGGGCCTTTCATAAATATCAATTTTGAAAGCTCTTCTGCAACTGCATGGGGTAGATGGGTTTAAATTGACACATTTTGCAGTCAAGCTGAGGGAACAGGTGAAGGCTGTAATGGGTCAGAGGAATTTCAACTGCAGCATAAACACTTCTGAGCTGAGCTCTACCCAAGCAACATGACTTCCTGTTTCAAAACATATTCAATGCTTGATTCCTACTCATTGTCCTTCATATTTTGTTTTGGAAAATAAGGAGAATTTTTCAAGCAAACTAGACTTTCCAGTGAAAACTAGGTGAAATACAAGGTTGCACTTTGATTTTCTCAGATGTTTAACTGTTACATTACAAATGAAAGCAATGAGAAATAGAAATGAAGAGGTCTGCTATAGGTTACAAGTGATAAACTCACACTTTCACAGTTCGAGTCCTGGTACCTCACTTCTTGCTGTCTCTATGTGAAAAGCAAACATATCTCTGAATGCTTTGCCACTTGAGGAATGTAAGTTTTATCAGAATTAATTGAAATCTGCAGATACTTAGGAGACTAGTAATGTCCCTCTTCCCCCAAAATCAGAATTTAATTCACAAATCTCTTTTTATTATGGTTCAAACTCAAGCTGAATTCTCCTCTATGGGAATTTACTTGAAGGAAACATTGTAAATTTGCCATCTGTTGGATTAGACAACCACTTCATTCCCAGACCCAGAGTCCCTCATTGTTTCCTTCTCTCCTGCCTTCCTGCAGTTTAGTGCAGCACATTTCAAAGGCTAAAAAAGCAGCTCTGAAACTTTACCCCAGAAACCCAATAATATGCCCTGAGGAGACAGATTCTCCTTCGAGGGCAAGTCCCTTTGGTTCTAATTCCCATGCATGCTTGTTTTTCTTCTCTTCTCCTTCATTGGGACTAGATATGGGTGTCCATCCTGCCTCTCCACGGTTTGTCATTGCTTCCCTTTTAGAACCTCGAGTGCTCTTCAGCAGATGTGAGAGCCTTGGGCTCCCTTGCCCTCTGAGCCACAGAGAAATCCTGAATATACAGAACCGGATACCGTGTGTCAACAGCAGGCACTGTGGGCTGAAGGTGTGCTTAACAATCAGCTACTAAAACTGCAAAGGCTTCTAATTGAATTGCTAAAATCACGCAAGGGAGGACTGGCCTTTGCAGCACAGTTCCCACCAAAGCTGTTTTTCCGCTCCTAGGGCTTCTCTTTTTAAATGTTTTCATTTTCCTGGCAGCAATTCTACTCTCTATTACTGCAGTTTCTCTTCAGTGGTTATTCAGATTAATCAGTTTGATTGAAATTCTTTGCTGTTAAGCTCTGGAGTTTTCAGTTGTGCAAATGGTAGGGGATATTGAGAGAAGGGGAAACTCTGGAGTCCCTGAAGTGCTTCCTTCCTCAACATGCTGATACAGAGACCTGCTCAGATCTTTTTCTTCAAAGCAGCACTCTTCAACAATTGAACTGCCTTTTGTCAGAGACCATACTGGAAATAAATGCCTGCTCCCATTTTAGCGCTCCCATTTTCTGCAGCCTATGTCTACAGTGGCTCCACCACCCCAGCACTGTCTGCTGCTCTGCCCGGGGCTCTGGATACCTGCCAGTGCCAGGAGTGCTCTCATGGCACTCGTGGTGCCAGTCATCGATGTGCCTGTGCATTTGACTCAGAACACAGAGCTTAGATACTCTTCTAGTCTGAATATTCCATCAGGTAAATTTAGGACAGTCTCACCACCACACACAAATATTTGTGATTCTCCTGTGCGTCCATTTGTTTGAGCTAGGCTCATAACCCTTTCCCCCCACTTTCCCTCTGGCTAGGATCAGAGGTACTTGGTTCATATACAATAGTTTCAAGGAACTCTTAAAACAAGAACTCAATGGGAGCACTAAAGACTGTCACTTATCATAAAATGCACAGACAAAACTGCAGAAAATGTTTAACAGCAGAGTTCAGGTAGGTGTCATCTAAATTATCCTGAATGTCACTGTTTCTCTGCAAGTGCATGGCAAGGATGGTTTCTTATACACTTGCTGATAATGTTTTGACTGCTGAAATCAGATTATTTCTCTTTGTTTTAATTAGCCAATGTTATCAGCTCTTTAGGAGTGAAAAGTTGCACAATTGCAACTGGTACTGCCATTCGAGGGAATTCAGACACTTCTGCATCTTCTCACAGGAGCAGGCATGAGAGTGGAGCAGGACACATCATTCTAACTGGTACTGCAGAAGACCACCTAATATCCAAATTCTGTGCTCTATTTGCTTATATTATCATAGAGAAGGAGTTTATACTGCACTTATCAACAGCAGCCACTGCACCTTGTTTCATGCCTGCTTCGACCCATCTGAGATATATTCTGTCTATCGAACTTTGGCTTTTGAGATCTGTGGTAGAAAATGCAGAACACGGCATGTTTGGAGCTGTACCAAGGAATAACATCAATTCCATTCTTCAGCCATTCACTGCTGCTGTGCCTGGGACATTTTTTTCAGCTCCACTGGTGAATGAAGCTGGACTCAAACTCTATGAACACACAGCAGGCACATACCAGCTTAACTTTCAAAATCATGGCACACAGTAATGCATCACCAGTGAAGGTGCCAGATAAATGAATTACAGTCTTTTTGTTTTTCATTGCTGATACTGGAATTTAAAAAAAAGGGTAAATACTGCACCTTTTTTTAAAAAAAACAACTCAAATTAGGATAACAGAATTTAAAAAAAATTAATCATAGAATCACAGAATGGTTGAGGTTGGAAGGGATGTCTGGGGGTCATCTTGTCTACCCTCCCACTCAAGTGGGGTAGCATAGAACAGGTGACCTTTAGGGACCTTTAATCAACTTTTGTTTTGTAGTTTTTTGGTTGAATTTGCAGTAAGTGATGCTCCAAGTGCTTAACTGAATTTAGATAAGCATCCAAGAGCTCAAAATTCTCACTGAAGATGAACTGAATTTCTCTGAAACTTGGTAAACAAATCCTACTGAAAAATCTCATGAAAATCACTTATTTTGTCACACTGCAATAAAATGGAGTAGAAATTCATTTACTGAATAGATCTCCACTTTATTTATCAGAATTTGAAAAGTAGCTGGCCTCACTCATTAAACTATTGATCACCTCTTTACTTGATATTTCTAAGAGTTCCTATTTCTTCTGGTTTTGAACTAATTTGAATAGGATAGTCTTTATTTTGCTCTCTTGGTATTTTCAAGTATGGATAAATAACAAAAAGAAAAAGTCCCATATGAACCGAATCTTTTCGTAATTGCAAGTTGAGCTCATGGATTGAGGAGGAGTTGCAGTTCATTAGTGTTCTGTATTCACAACCACAACTTTCTTCAAGTTTCAATTACTTTCAGGTACCAGGGTTCATGGGCAAACAGTGATTGTAATCGAGAGATTAATCTAAGTCTCCAATGTATGTAGACAGCACACCTGCTCCAAACGTGACACGGGGGAGAGGAAAGGCACAGAAACCCACCCTGTCTGATAGCTGCATGATTCTCCTGACAGCGTTATTAGCACTTCAGAACCTAATGGAAAGCAACAGGGTGAGGAGCACAGGGTGCCTGTAGAAGATGATATTAAATACAAGGAAGACCAGAAGAGTGCAGAGTTTTCAACACTCTGCTTGTCTGAGCTGATGGCAGCACTTTTTCAATCTGTTTCGGGACAGAACAGAAATCCTCCTTGCTTTCGGTCAGAGACCGAGCAGTCCTGGAGTGTGTTCCTTTAAAATTCTCAGGGCAAAGTCACCAGCTCAGATAAAGCAGTGTAACTGCATTGTGGCTTTAATTCAATTATGTCAGTCCCTGAGCATCTTGCCCTTGAATAGTTGAAGAAGGAAGCTCTTCCCTCTCGATGACTTTATCAACTAGATAGATAGGCTGGGAGAAAGGAAATATTACTGTCTGTATTAAAACTTAACTTATTATAGGCAAGTAATTAAGGGATAAAATCATAGAGCGCTACATTTTCTTTTTCACCAAGAAACCTCTGCAGCAGAGTAAGGGAAGACATCAGGACCTTAGTGATGGCCGAAGCATTTTAATTTACATGGTCAGCCACAGACAAGTAGTGTCTTAGAACAGCCCTTGTGCTTGGTGTCCCCTCAGAGGACTTTCCATGGCTGGAAGGCTGGCATAAAAGAGATTTGTTGTCTATGCTTCCTCCTTGAGGAGGAGAAGAAAGGTGACAGATGCAGACTTCCATTACAGTTAATTTGCATTGAGAAACTCCCTTTGAGCATAAGCAGTGAGGACACCAATCTTTCTCACAAGCGGTGTGAATTTAAATAAAAATAAGAAAACTTTGCTCAAAACTTTTCCAAAGGAAAGCCTAGGAAGTCCATGACAGAGTACAGATTGGAATCCAGGTTTGAGTGTGTTTGTTGCTTTCTTGTTGGTGAAATTGCCCTTCCTACATATTTCATTTCTTCTGTCTTTATTTCTGGTTAAGGGAATACCCCGTCAACCTTTTTAGGTCTCAAAAAAACCCCAAAAAACCAAACCAAAACAAATCCCCAAAAAACCTTGACTACATTTTGTCAATAAAATACAGATGAAAAGGAACCAGCTGCTATAACAATAATCCTAGGACACATTCAGAGATTTCTTAGGCACTACTGTATTTGTGCCCTAATATTCTTCAATGCAGCTTCCCTTTGATTTAGAGCACAGGAACATAAATTTTGATCTCCACTCCATGCTCTTCCTATTGATCTTTTGATTTGTTTATGTTTGCTTATACTTAAAGTCTTTTAAATTCCCTCTTGACTTCTTTTTTACCCTCTCTTTCCCATCATTGACCCTGTTATCAAGGTCACTTTGCACACTGATAAAGGCATTCTTTGCAGCTACCTGAAATGCCTCACTAGAGCCAAGTTATATTTTGACTATCCCACTTCTTGTACTTGATCTTGTACTTAATCATGTGTTTAAATGATGGAAACTCATCCTAAAGGGGATAAAATGTTCTGAATTTCAGTTCACTTGCATTCATTTCTTGCACACTGAGTCTGTATCTGGCATGATACATCCCACTACTCAAAAGGAAACCATTCTGTTTGAGGGCAGCTTTGATAGTCTTTTTACTGGTTTTTATTCTGTGCTGAAACCGAACTAAGACCCTTCAAGTGCTCCTACAGAAGTGAAACTGTGCCAAAAAGCTATTAACTGGCCAGGATGCCTTTGATTCAGGAACCCTGCTAAGTATATTAACTATTTTCCCTCTGTGATTCTAGCTGCCGACATTATGGAGCCATTATGTGACTCTGTGGAGTCACAGAAAAGAAGCATGGTGAATCACGAGGTACTACTCCTTTTCAAAGGTGAACTGCTATGAGAACCATCCTACCAGAACCCCTCACTGCAGTTTGCATGGAAAATGTTGGAAACAACGTCCCTGTCAGCACTCCTTGTCCAAGAAGGTAGTTTGTCTTGCTATGAATTGCAGGTAGTCTTCACCTAACAGTAAATTTCAAAATATTTTGGATCTGTTCATTGCCAAAAATGAACCAGCAATTAAGGGGTAACCCAAAGTCAGGTGTTAGTGGTTCGAGAGTGTCCCAGCTGCTTGAATACCACTGCTGTATAAGAAACTCACTTTTTGAATGACCACACCATCTAAAAGAGCAAAGGAGAGAAGGAGAAGAGGAGGATGGGAAGGAAAGCCTCTTTCCCACAGAAAAGCAATACCAGCTAAGCACAAGGATAAAATACCATGGCCCTGCCAGTGACCTAAAATTGTCAGGAGCTGGGTCTGAATTGGAATGGAGTGAAGCAAGTATAGTTTTGTGTTCCTCCTCATGGTGACAGTTCCCTTTGCAGGAAGGGAAAAGAATGTATTCATCAAAATGTGTAGGAATCTTGTAAAAATTGATGTTAGGACTTGTGGAATCCTCTGCAATCTGTTGTCAGGGATTTGGAAATTGTGAAACCAAAGCCCAGTGGGGCAGCCATGGATGGCTGATACTCCTGGACAAGCTGAAACATCCCTCTGGTGCCTTCTGCCTGCTTTTGGGCAGTGCTGCTGCTGGGCTCTCTAGAGCACATCACGACACACCAGAGGAACCACAGAATGGGACAGAAACCATGGAACTCTCTGTCCAGCCCTCTGGTTTGTATTTGCAGGGAAGGGACCAGCTTTACCAGTCTTCCCAGGTGGTTTATGATGGAAGAAGAATTCTTCCTGCAAAGACTATGACACCTGACTGCAGTGGTTGCCACGAGAGAGAAATCCTGTGGTCAGTTAAGATAACTCATTGCCTCCTTTAACCACTTATGCCACTGGAAATGCCTGCTAAACTGCCATTCCTTGGGGGGAAATGAACAGCTAAGGAGGAAAATGGCCAAGCTCAACAGCACAAATGATATAATTGCAGAGCATGTTAAAGAGGCATTATTAAGTGAAGTGGGCTGGATGATTTACTTCGAAGCAGCTCAGTTAAAAATTTTACACTGAGAGACGTGGGACAATGCCAAGGTTAATCATCTGCATGGCTTGTCCATAGCAAACACTCCCTGCACAGACATCTATCTGCTCTTTAGAAACCACAGAGTGTAATCAGAGAGGAAGAATGAAAGATCAAACCCTCTGTATCATATATTCAATACAAAAATATAATATTTTGCGTTACCACGTGGTGCCAATGAAACCACAAAGTTAATAGAACATCAGGAAAACAGCACACCATCTCCTACATGGAGTTTGCATTTTAAAGCACCCTGGGGCATGTCTTTACATGTAAGGAAATTTGTAGAACTTAACTAAGAGGTGTTTTATAAGTCAAAAGTGTTTCTGCATGATTACACTGCTTATTAAAGATGCAAAAGATTGAACTACTCTTCCAGACTGATTTCTTAAGACAATTTGACATCACTCTTTATGGCTGGGTTCATATTTTTCAGGGAAAATGCAATCGATAATTGCAAAAGTTTCTTGAATAATAAAATTCAGTACAATGCCAGAGACTCCATCTGGTCAAGAAGGGAAAATATATTAGCTGGATTCTTGACAGTGTTAGGGAAACAGAAGAGTCATGCAGCAAATTTCACAGAGGCACACATGTTAATTCCACTGTTTATAGCAATTGTCAAATTCAGTTCTGGTTTATGAAGGCTTAAGCATTTGTAATTTATTAAGTGTCTGCAACAGTTAAGGTGTATTTTGCAAGTTATCTTGTCTTAAAAAAAATTTTCGTCATTCATATTTCTGCATAATTGATATTCATACTACAAGAAATGTTATCTTACGATAAATGGCTGCCCTTGAAATATTCATTGGTCATGAAGACCACAAGAATGTAAGAAGGGAAAAAGACCTTGGATATTGCTATGACAGAATTATTGTGTACATTCAGAAAGTATTTTGAAGTAATTTTAAATTAAGAGTTATTGGAGGTTTTATATTAAAGTTTTAGATATATATAAGAATTTACAAAATTTTGATGTCAATTCCTTGTTTACAAGGCTAAAAAATGCATTTTTGTTTTAAAATATATTTGAAAAAAATAAAAAAGACCATACAAAGCAAAGCTTTGGAGGAGAATACCTCACTGAATTGGATGCAGCTCTAAATCCTTCTGTTTCTGTTACTTTTGAAATCTTCACCAAGATGCCAAATTTAGGATTTCGATCATACAAATTATGGAGTTCACTTATCAGGTTAGGCCTGCATATTTGAAATCCCCTTCCACACAGTACAAGGGTAAAAGAGAACTGCAAGAAAGAAACACATTCCCTGGGGAAAACAACGTTCCCTGTGGAACCTGTTTTTCCAACAAAAATGATTCTCATCTGTCATACCTTAAACACACATGGGCTGGTCAGCCAGGAAGAAGCTACACACTAAAAGCAAGGAAGCACTTGGGAATGATTTGTTCTCTCAGCCTTTTGCCGCAGAGGATGATAAAGAATGGATGAGTCTGGGGACATTTAATGGTTACGGATCCCTGACTCTGTGATACACAGACTGAGACACATCCCAACCCTGTTCAATGCACTTCTAGCAGTGGAGGGCTTGTCCCACACACTTCACCTTTGTGCAATCTTCTCAGTTGTCAGTTTTTCCCTAAAATCGTTGTGGGGAGCAGGGTTGGCATACTTCAAGCAGATTTCTGCTTGCAATTTCCAGCATAATTTTGGCTTTTTCCTTCCGTATGAATTATACAGAGGGGCTTCCTCCAGAATGTGGATCCTTGCTGCCTGCACACATGAGCCTGATGGCCACCTCGGCCCGAAGCCCTGCCCTGTCGTGCTCAGGTGAGACAACAGCATTTGAACATCAGGGACATACTTCATATAAAGCAAAGGAAATGACCTTGTAGAGATAGGCTTCATTGTAAGCAAACTGTTGATTCCTTTGTCCCTTCATGTGTCCCCCAAAAGTCACCAAAGAAAATGTGGCTGCAACCAACAGCAGCTCTAAAGAGGGCAAAGAATTTCCTTTTCAATGAGCAGTGATACCTGGAAGAGGCAGCTCTCAACCGTGCCCTAAGAGGATGCATGGTTCCAAATTATAACTGAGCTTAGTGTTTCTGGTCACAGACCCCTTCCTCTGGAAAGCCGTGTGATTAAAGACCTAATTACATTGTTTTCCCTATCCTTATTCTGTCTGCCCTGACCTGACATTGGAAGTCTCATTTGTTTAAGCAAATGAAAGATATCTGTCCCAGCTAATTTATATTTGGCAACACTGCAGTAGAAATTTTACAAAGAAAACATCGCTTCTGTCTTCTTGCCAGAGGCAGGTAAGTGTGATGTGAGTGACAACTTGACTGCTGATTCTGGCTTAAGAATGAAGAGAGTGAGGCTGAGCCCCTACTGTGGAAGCACAGGGGACAAAATATCTTGGCAGTGACAAGCATGTTGCAAACTCTCTGCACCAGCAATGCCAATGTTTCAGGGCTGCATAAAACTCAAGAAAAAAGGTCACTAAGGAAGGGTTGATTGTGGAATTTGCTGTTCTGGTACCATTCTGACAAAGTGATTCTCATAAAAAAAGTTTATGTTTCTGTTTGAGAGATTGTGAGCGATATCATAGTTGGTCATTTTTCTTCTCTCTTCTTTAACAATAAATACAATGAAATTCTGTTAAATTCCATAATGATTTCCCTACCAGTTGTGGCAGCCTTACTCTCTGCCAAGTCTGTTGGCAAAATTCCACTATGCAACGGGGGAAATCCATCAGTTATACGAGCAGAAATCTTGGTAATGCGCAGTCATAAACATATGTAATTGCAATTGCTGAGGTGTGCTCAAGATGAGGATGGTTATCAAAGTGCAGCAAAGAAATAGTGTGGTTATTTTAGATAGGAGTTTTAATATCTTTTGTCCAGTCAAACCTAGTAGGAGTAGAAAAATAAGTAGATATTTGAAATTCAGGAGCAAAAGAAGGGACAATCCTCATGATTTCATGAAATTGCTCAAGACAAGGAAATCTTTCGAGAGGGAGAGGGAAGGAGATGTTAACTATTATTAACTGAAATGTGAATTACCCCTCTTAAGAACAGAAAAGTGGCGGGTCTGAAAAAGAACTCCTTTGAGACGGTCCACACGTGTTGAACTATAGAATTTAGTTACAGGTTAATGTCCGGATATGTTTCAAAATGATACAGTATTAGAAAAGAAATAAAAACATCACTGAAGAAGGAAAGCAAAATGATTCTATAGGCCTTCAGACTCTAAATTGTTCCTGTTATTTGCACTGGTGGAATGGTGCAGTAAAAAGCATCTAGATTTGGAAAGAAGTACAAAAACAAACCAACAAAAAAGCCCTCCAGAGACTGAACAGTGACGGTAAATCAGAATTTAGGTTTCCAAAACTGAAAAAGTCATCAATTGGAAATGGAAGAAAGGTGCAAATGAGAAGGAAGAAGCACAAGAAAGATGGGTGTCTGTTTTGTGCAGGTTTTGTGTCACTGTTATCTGAACACTTCACAACCTCACCATAAAATGAATTAGTTCATCCTATCCCACTCCTGAAAATTGAATAATGAAAACTTTCCAGGACAATGGAAATGAAAAAAAACCCCAAAACACAACTGAGGAAAGAGAGTATAGTAAACTAGTCATCCTCTTTTTTGGCTTTATGTAATTAAATTTTGACATCATAGTCCATGCCTCGAATAAGCAGTTGGATGATCATTTACACTTGGTATTTTCTGTTGGACTGTGTTCTACTGAGCTCAGTCTTCTGTGGAAGAATCAGTAAAGAATTTTTCTCCTCTCCTTTCTAGACCTTTTTCCCAACTCTCTGGCACTTAATAACACTCAGATTCCACATTTGGTCTCATTATTTCTGAGGGCACAGACGAAAAACCTTTCATCTTGTGAAGGCAGTGTGGAGATGCCGCAGCCTCTGGCAAAAGCGTGTGAGGGCTGGCTGCCCTGGGCTCCTCCTGAGAGCACAGTGTGGGCACCCTTCTCATGCACCAGCTTCTTGCCTGGCCCTATATCTCGACTGCACGACAGGCACAACATCCAGGCAGGAGACAAGAGGGTCCCTTCCACTCTGGTGACATGGCGACACAGTGCAGCGAAGGGGAGGCTCCCAGAAGTAATTTAGCTATCTCTCGGCTCACTCCACACCCATTTCTGAAATCTCTTAGGACTAAATTGCAGGCTGGGTTATCTGCTCCAATTATCACGCCCTGCCCAAAAAACTGCATGGAGGTTACAGACTGAAGCATATGCAGCTTATATGGTGTTGGTTCCCATCCCAGCTGAAATGGAAGAATTGGAAGTCATGCTATCCTTGACTTTGAGGATTGTCCCTGCATGCAGGCTTGAACCCTGCTGGTCATGTAGTGCTGCTAAATATGCGAAATTTTGTTGCACTGACAATGCCTATGCCGTGAAGCAGAGGACTTTGTTTCTCAGAGTCATCGGTTTAATAACTTTCATCAGCACTGAACAACCTTGATGGAGAAGTGTAATTTCTTCAGCTTTTTTTAAAAAAGATTGTCGCCTTAAGGATGTTAGAAGACAATCAGTGTCTGACTATTGTAATCATCTTTTACAGGAGAAATGACACGTCCCAATCACACATCCTTTGGGGACACGACCTCTTTTATCGGCACACTTATTAGAGTGGACCACTGGTCTTGGAGGCTACCTAATGAATACAAATCTCCTCGCAAAGTAAAAACATTCCTGTTGAAAGCCTTCTGCAGCCCCTGGCGGGTTTGAGCACAGGTTTGCTCTCCTGCAGTAAGTGGAATTTTACTCTGCACTTACATCTCTGGAGGTTTCTGTGTTTATTGGTTACAAAAAGCCCTCACAAATATCCTGGAGTCCCTGGCTGTACCTTACTGGGTGCCCATGAGGGATAGAGACACTGAAGTCTCTGGGAGTCTCTGGGGTCTCAGAACTGAATTGCAATGAGCAGCTCCCCAGTCCTGGCTGAAGAGGTTCTCCCATGCAGCATGCTGGATGTTTCTAATCTGTATGTAGAACTTTCTACATCTGCTCCAGCCATAGCACAGGACTGAAACCTTGACAGAAAAGAATGAAGGCAATGGGAAGTGTCTGAAGATAGAGGAGTAAAAAGAGGGACAGCAGAAGGAAGACCAAGGGAAAAGGGAGAAAAATGGGGAGAATGAAAGGCGAGAAAATGAAAGGCATAAAAAAAGGCAAATAAGATGTTCTGAAGCTTTTACAGAAATGGCACAGGTTTTCCCTGCAGGATGTGTACAGGGGTTGTAGTTGGTGTAGAATGGTAGAATTACCCCATGTTTGAAGCTTCAGAAGTTGCAGCTGGTTTCTAGACACTCAGCAGTTGGAAGCAGCTTAAGATTAGTGAACATCCTTGTTCTTTTCATGTGTAAGAAGAAAAGTTTGAGCCTGTTGATAAAGACCGACAATTTTTTATCTTAGACTTTTTTCAAGCTAACAGAAATTAAAGACAAAAAATTGATGTTGCAGACACATCATTAAATACCAGAGCACTGTCATCTATCTACTTTCATCAAATCACCATAAATTCTACCTTAGGGAAGGTATACAGCCAACCTTGATAGCGGATATTGAGGGAAGAGTGAAATACCATTAAAAACCTGCTTTCTCACTGTGCTTCAGGATGCTTCTCCTCATCCTAATGCTTTTAAACAAAATTGAGTGTAGTGCCGTATGAATATCAGATAGTAGCTTGTAAGAGGAGGCTGCATGCTGCCCCCAGAGCATTCAGCAGCGTTGTGCTCTCTGTCTGTGAGTGATCTGAGCCAGTACCTGGCACGGAAACACTGCATTATTCCGGCCACTGTGTTACACCACCACCACCACCGCACTGAGATGCAGCCCCACCGTGTTATCACATTGTTGAGCTTGGTCCTGAAAATAAACTCTCTAAAGGTTGCAGGTATAAATAGACCTGGTACACTGCCTTATCACCTCCACAGCCTGAGCTGAGGGGTGGTGCCTGGTGTTGGCAATGAAACGGGGTTGACTGCATGTTCCCAGCACGCCAGAGCACATCACGGCAGTGCCACCACAGGCCTGTGCTTTGCCACCTATATGCAAAGTTGGATGTTTCCTCTGTTGGAATCTGGGTGGTATCCTGTCTACACAAAAGAGTGGTATTGTTTTAACCAGCTCAGTTAAGATCTAACAAGTATTTGGCCACAGTACTCTTGGGGACAAGTCTTGTGATGGGCAGAACCATGCACTGTGGGCAGAGTCAGATGAGCAGAGCAGTGATACAGCTCAGGTCTTGCTGTCTTACTTTCGCCAGCACCACAGCTCTGGCAATCCCCCCCTGCTGCTGCCAGGCACCTCAGAGCAGGCACTGCTGTCCCCAGGGCCCTCAGAGCAGGCACTGCTGTCCCCAGGCACTGCTGCAGTGATGGCTCCTGACAAAACCAGCAGCTGCTGCCTGCTTCCCCCAGGCTCTCGCCCTCTGGCTCCCTCCCCTACTTATTCCTGTTTGCTCTACCTTCTCCTGCCCCTGTGCTAGAGGTAGCAAGATTTGGTCACAACTGAGAAGCTTTAACCCAGCTCTGAATTACGTGCATCAACATCCTGTAGTTTCACGGGAAAATCAAAGTGTATTTGATGAGTACAAGAGCCCTCAGTCCAATAAGTATAGGTACTAAAAAATAAATTAGTAATGGATAGATTTTAAAATTTGCATCCATATCATATGCTCTATCTGCATATTAATTTTGCAGATTATGCTCTAGGAAACAGAATATCAAACAGTTTTCTAATATGATGTAATATTATATTGAAGTATGTAATGTAGATTTCCATGAAATCTGACTTAAATAGGAACACTACTGTCTGTGAACCAAGGAAAAACAAAAGACTGCAAATAAAGATAACAGTTCTGTGATATGTCTGATGTGGGGAGTGATATTCTCTAATGCAGCTACTGGGAGAGCTGTTTGATTTAATTTTATTTAACATATTCATTAATTCAAGAACATAAACAGCTTAGAAATGAAACAATATGAATATATTATAGGAAATAATGGGGCAGATGGAAAAATAATACAAATTAGCTTGATCTCTGATTTGGAAAAGCACTTAAGCAGGCACTTATTCAGGAAAATTCTTAGAATAAAATATTAAATTTTAGATATATGTCTGTATTGCCAGTGGTGGCCAGGATGTTGCACAATGTTGCCCATTGCACAATGACACCTCTTTTTGTCATATGTCCTTGTGAGTGCAGGAATGAGAGCAGAGGAGATTTTTCCCCTTAGCTGTGAAATACGATGCTGCAATTTTGAATTGAAACTCATGATTAGTCTTAAACATATTTTTAAGCTTTTTCTTCAAGGGGATATTTTCTGTGAATTGGGTTCTCAGGAGATTTGGAACCAGAGCAGGAGTAAAGCTATACCAATTGCGAAGTTTGAAGAAAAATTGCCAGAATATTAATTTACAATGAAAATGAGAAAAAGGAACATATTTAGAGAGGTTTGAGCAAGAAGGAAACATGATGAGGTAGTGTATTGCACTGCAACATGGATACCAAGGAACAGTATTTATTAAAACTTTCTTTAGAAAGGTAATTTACCAACCAAAAAGCAGCAGCTGGCCTCCCACACCACTATGCTGAAATGTTTCCCTCAATGGGCCAGCCAGAGACAAGCTACGGGGGGTTCCACAAAGCTGACAATCTTTCCCCAGAAAAACCCTGATCACTCACAAACTTTGCCAGCGTTAATATGTGGGTATGAATGATAAGCAACGAGGGTAGGAATGAGAATCTTAAGTGATCCAGTACACTCGAAAAAAAATTAAATTAGAAATTAAAATTTGATAAAGGCAAGAACAAAGTCCTACATGAAGGAAGTGGAAATTAGATAGACAAACACAAAATGGAGACTATTGTTCTTATGGGAAAGATCTTCATATCAGTAAGATCCAATATGCGGTGTTGCTATGAAAAGATAACAATGATTATGGAATATGCAAATCTGCAAGTTGAGGAAAATAATTATTTTGGCACCTTACAATAATGAGTGTTCAGTGGGAATACTACATTCTATTTAGCACACCATTTTCAGAAATTCCCACATGTATTATCAGAGGTCCAGGGCAGTAGAATTAAACTGATCAGAGGTCAAAAAATCATGCAATAGACTGAAAATTGGGAGAATTGGATTTTTTCATTCTAGAGAAGTTTGAATTTCAGAAGGTTGTTTCAAAGGATGAGAAACTGTTTTCTAACTCTTAAGCAGCGACACAAGGAATAATTACTTTGACCTGCAGAAAAGGAGGTTTTGATTCCTAATTAGGTAAAGGTTCTAGCTAAAAGGAGAGTTAAATGCTGGATCAGTGTACCAACAGAAGTTTGTAGCATCTCCATCCATGGAGGCCTTTAATGTCAGGATATACAGACACCTTTCAAGGATAATCAAGATATCCTTGGTACTGCTTCCACGGAGTAAGAGCAAAAGTATCACAGGCCTCCTTCTAGCACTTTCTGGTATAATTTCTAAAATGTCTAATCAAGACACCATTACAGGGCTTGCAGGAAAACCCTGAAGAGGGGGCATACGCCACTGGGTGGTTTGATTGCTCTTTTCCATTTTTACTGTCTGTTATTTTCACCTTTACCTTATTCAGCTTGTTTGGCACTCTTAAGGGTGACTAGCAAAGTCAGGTATGATTTTAGTGAAGTGAATGTCTATGAGTGCCCAGAACAGCAGTACCATTCTCTGTCAGAGTGGGATAAGTTATATGAAGAAGATGGTAATTCCTCCACACAAAGAAAAGGTTCTCTCATACAACACGTGAACATATGGGAAGAAGCAAAGAGATCTCTATCATAATTTCAGTGTAGCTATGTAATGCAATCTGCATGCACTTCTCTTTCTTGAAAATTCTGGAATGTGCTCAGAAAGGATAAATTGAGCAATCAGTGGTAAAAGACCCTCAGATGTGGTGGTGGTGGTGTTGGCTGTAAAAGTGAGGAGAAAGGAAAAAAAAAATATTCCTGCGTGGGTACGATGGAGTTTATTATCCATATTGACATAATTTGAGGACGTTACTTGCATGCACCTTCTCAAAGGTAAGCTGAACGACTTGCATTCAAATGGAAGAAGAATTCTCTGCACAGGGCTCCCTGTAGTTTCTGAGCTGCTGGAAATGTAATGTCTGTACCAAACTGTCCTTCTATTGACTGTAATGAAGCTGTGTCACGTAACAGTTGCTGAGACGCTGACATTAGAGCTTACTAAAGATAAAATGCCTTTTGACTTAATGTGATTTCTATTTACAGTCATTTGTCTTTACATACAATCTAAAAATACAAGCATTTATCTATGTATGTTTTCTAAATCAAGTCACTTCATACTTCTACTGGGCTCCCTTCATAATTCTGCCAAGATCAAATAAAGAATTAAATGGGTCAAAGACTAAAAAGAAGTGATGCAAAATTTCCTGCACAGATCTTTGGAATCTGAAACCAGATTCCAGCTTCCAATACTTATAAAATGCCGCAGGGCATGGCAGCAAAGGTGAGTGACCTCAGAGTAAAGCAAACTCGCTCAGTACTTTCATTTTTTAGGATTCAGCTCTTTGCTGACAGAACATCTGAAAACATATTCAACTGGGCATTACTTTCAAGTATAAGTCCATTTTGGAGAGGCTATCAGGAGTTCAAAGCAATCTTTCCCAGCAGGAAAACCCCAGTAACTGTCAGTGTATATACATTAAGAAAGTTCATGGAACTTAACTACACTATAAATTTTAATCCGTCTGGCATTGTAACATGGAACTCACCTGTTCTGGGGTATGCAGAAGAACTAATTTTGTAGGCTTTAGTGATTCTCCAGTATTTTATATTACAGCAATTGAATTTTGAGATAACCTAAAACCAACTAGAGAAAAGGCAACCTGAAATCTTAACAGTGATGCAAGTTGTAGCTGATTCACGAAAACTGATAGAGAGAAATGAAACTACACAATGGTATTTTGAAAACTGTACATTGCAAAAGGGAGAACATTATTCACTCACTGGTTGTGTTGCCTGGCATCAGAGGAAAAGAAAAAAGCTAGAAATCCAAATTTCATTGCCTGAAATCTTGCTTGGATGGATTTTTTAAAATTAGTATTTGACCAAAATAAAATATTCATATGGGATTCAGTAATTTGAAATGAAATTTCTCTGCTGGGAAAAGAAATCCTTTGACACATCAGAGAGTTTTATACATAGGTAAATACAATTGTAGTAGATAAACAGTGCAGCATGTCATAGTTTTAGAAAGTAATATAGTTAGAAAAAGAAGAAAAAACCCAAACAAACACCCCCACAAAACAACAAGAACAACAACAAAAACCCCACAATATATTTTCCCTCTCCAGAAGCTGAGTTTTTACACTAAAAATTCCAGAGACATGAAGAACATAAAGTTAGAAAGGAAGACTAAGATCCCTGATAGCAGTAACTTTGTGGAGCATCGGTTATCTACTTTCTTCAGAAAATTATTTATTTATGGAACTTCAAGAATCAAGCTGTCTGGAGCTAAGTCAGAACTCACTGTTTATTCGGTATCTAGTACAAGGGGAATTTTCTTGGGAACTTTGAATCCTCTCCTGGTGGCACCATTAATTAAATAGGAATTAGGTATGGCAACTTTGGGCATACCTTTATTTGTTA
Organism: Mohoua ochrocephala; assembly: GCA_013398855.1. Classification (NCBI taxonomy): domain Eukaryota; kingdom Metazoa; phylum Chordata; class Aves; order Passeriformes; family Acanthizidae; genus Mohoua; species Mohoua ochrocephala. Next base: position 59,025 of record VZTA01009805.1, read on the forward strand.
GAAAAAACCCTAATGTGCAGAAGTTGCTTGCTCTGTACCTTACAACTAAGGCAGAGTATTACAAATATTGTTCTGGGAGTTAGGACATGTTCCAGGCTCAGGGTCCCAGATCATAGACATTTTCTTTTTCAAAAACAGAGGCTACTGAAAGGATTGACACTGTGCAAATACATAACAAGTTCTTCACAGACACACCTTGCCCTGTTGATAAAAATCCTGCTGAAATCAATGGATCTGCTCCCAAGAGCTCCCACAGAAAATTCTGAAGTCTCAACAAAGTAGGTGGCAAGGGAGAAGAACAAGCAAAATCTCTTCTTTCAAGTACCAAGGGAAAGAGGCACATTCTGCACACCGGCAGGTCTCTCTCACGAGGGTATTTCACCCTTTGCTCCTTGTTCTTCATATTTAATCACAAGCTTTATATCAAGGGCTGTAGGAAGCACACCTTTCCGGTTGAAACAAATGTTCATTGGGTTTTGAGGCTGGAAAGAGGAGGCAACAAGCAAAACAGACTTCAGAGGTGCTTTTCCTTCTCCTTCCGTGGGATACTGTTTGCCTGATTTTAGCGTTCTGAAAGTTATGTACCTTAACAAAGCTATCTAGGGTCCCTTTACAGCAAAGAACATCACAGAGATGCCTCCAGAAGGGAATCTGCCCCCACTTCCTTATTCCCACTGCAGACTGGAATTAAGCGCCAGCAGTGGATATTTCTTTACTACACAGCAACCCTAGCCAGACCTTGTAGCCTAGAGGGCCAACTTGTAAGTAGATTTTGAAGCCTCAATGGGAGGAAGCCCACTTCCAGTACTGAACTGGAGTACCTCACTGGACTGAGTAAAGTTCACTCGTGAAGCTCCCCCCTACAAGAAAAGAGACAGCATCACAACTGTGTTATGGAATTCTCAGTGCTTTCTAAGTAGTAAAGCTACTGTTCATTTTCCTTGGCATTAGAAAGGGCTCTTAAAGCACAGAGGTTTCTTTGGCCATTGTTAGGTAAAATGTCAATCCTCTAGCCTGTGATTAGAAAGCTTTCAAGCTAAAGGCATTATTTCCTTCTTTCCATTATGTGTGTGAGACAGAACTCACAGTTGGTGGAAATGAGCTGCAAGGGAGTTCTGAAAACAAAATCAAGTAATAATGGGATTTTTCTTTACCCTCACTGCAAAGATTGGTAGTAACCACAAAAGCCACACCGTGAAAGTACCAAGTAGGGTTCTAGCTCATGTTTGCTACCTTACGTAGATTTCTATGTCATATTAGCCCAGTGCACAACTAAAAAGTCAATCTGAGTGTCTACAAGCCCTGCAAACCCAGCCTTGTGCCTAAACCCTCCTAGAATAAAAGTGCAGTGACTAAGGCAGAGCTGACAATTTTGCTGACAGCGCACACATCAGATCAGAGCACAGCTCATTCTTCCAGATTGTAATAGCTGTGCATTGCTAACAATAGAAAATCTTGGTCAGTAAACTAAGCAGAAATCTTCAAGGACACATACATAATGTGGATCAAGAAATGTCTTTTTCAAACTTTAGGCTGAGGCTACATTAACTGTGTGGATTTGTGCTCCCCTGTTCCTTCACAACGCCACTAATGGCATTGTTCCACCACAGCCCATCAAAAGCACCCGCTGAGGAGTGCCTGATAACAAAGGTCTTTGCTGCAGAACACAAGAAAGCTCATCCTGTTGCCTTCAAGAGGGTGGCAAGCAGTGTTAACATGAGTGGCCTGATAAGAGCTGGGAATTTAATGCAGGATCTCTCCTGTCACCTAGCCCTCAAAGAAGGAATCTATGTCACAGATGTTGTAATTAGGAATAAGAAGGTATACGCATGGTCACAGTTTCTATTCTCTGAGCAGACAACAAAGCGATGAGATGGCTACATCCTTCAAGAAACTATAGAAAGAAAGGGAGTGCCGTAATCCAACTTGTGAAGAGGCTCTCTTCATACTTAAAACTGGCTTTCATCTTACTGAAATCCTTCAAGAGATTGTTAATTTCCTTGTCCAATAAAATGATATTGATTAATGAAATGAAACTTTAATTATGGTTTTGGTTGTTGTGTTTTGCTTTTTGGGTTTGTTCTTTTTTTTTCAGTTTTTTTTTTGTTTGATTGTTTGTTTTTTTTTCTAAAAATTATAATAATGATGTACTAAGAAGAAAACTCCCCAAAACAAAACCCGTCTATAAATCAGATGCAAAATCTACTACTGACAAATCCTGTAATTTTAATATGTCATGCGTTTGGGGTTTTTTTCTGTTTTTCTCCCTTAAAATCCCAGTTTTGTGAATCAGGTTATGATAGCATCTAATGTTGTGAAAGAAAGTAAGTTTCTGGTCCTCAAAACATTCCAGCATCTGGAAGGAATTGAGAACAGCCCAAATGTTTTGTTTTGAAAGATGCTCGTTGAGGAACAATCTTCCTTGAGACAGAGCTGGGGAGATTTAGGGGGTTGAGGTGAAGATGATTCCATATCTGTTGTTTGTAGAAAGGAATCACAAAGGAGCCCAATGAAACCTTAAGACTGTGTAAAGGCTGTTGCTGTTTAATGTCCTATATATATGGGGTGGCTTGTGCTACTACTGAGGAAAGACAAAGACCCTTGCTGCGCTGAGGGTGGCACAACTTAAAATCTACACTCTCTTAGCTTCCATGCTAGAAGATTCCTTCACTTCTGTCTACTCCTTTTTCTTTCCATGTGGGAATGACCAAAGAAAGGAAAGGAAAAAGCACATTCTAACTCATATTGAGGTGCACCATGCTGAACAGATTTAGAAATGCCCCCCGCGCCACATTAAACTGGATTCGTCTGATGGATCAGTTTTGCAGCTTGTGGCACCCAGATTCAAATAATTGCTACGTTGCTTATCCAGCCACACCAGAATGGAAAGGATAGATTTATAACTCTTATGAAATCAGCAGGTTGAAAAGGACAAGTTGATTAGCCAGTTTACAGTACGCTTTACACTTTGCAGACTAAACACACCAGCTGGGACTAGTTACCCTGCTAGCAAATATCCATATGCCATGAAATTTCATAAACAAAGAAAACTGGTCATGTTTTTTCACTTCGGTCCAAAATATAATCTACTTTTTAAGCATGTTTGCATTTTTAAGAGATGTTGCAATGAGACAGAGAGCAACTGAAGTCAAAGCTACAGCTACAACACGTGAATAAGCAGCTGTCATGGTGTATTATAATTCAGCACCAATCACAGTCTAAAAATAAGAGCCATAAACACGGGGATAAAAGCCCTAAACCCATAAAAATTGGTGCAGAGTTCCTTAAGGGAACCTGAGGGAATAAGAACATATTTTCTTTTTCAGAGACAAGGGAAAAACAGGAACAATGATTACACCCTGCTCTCTAAGGGCATGTCCAGACAAATGAGTGTAGGTGGTTTGGAACCCCTCGGCCCCAGCAAGGTCCCACTCTGCTCCGGGAATTGTTTGAGGACAAGAAAAGATACATTACTGGGTGAACACTGTTTGCAAAAACATCAGTGATCTGCTTGAGTACAATCCACTCACACAGCCAAAATTTAACATGCTACATCACAGAGCCCTTTTGAACAGGCAGGAGCATTCATTTGTTCCTGATTAAAACGATTTTTGCTTAGTACCGATATCTGGTGACTCCTGGCCACTTTGGAGTCCAAAAAGTTTCTTTTATGACATTAGATAACCAGCACAAAAATGAACACCCCATGTGCTTTCTTGCTCTCTGTCTGCTGGAGGCAAATGGCACTACTGCAGATTGCTTTGGAGAGGGCTGCTAGCCCTAGTCAGCTCAGCAGTAGGGTAATAGGGCACTGGAAAGGGAGTAATACACTGCCTCCACTCTCCCTGGTTATCAGTTCCCCCCTTTTCCCAGTCATTACCAACAGCTCTAGGGGCTCAGGTAAAAGGATGTAACAAATATCCCCTCAGCTGTGAGTCCTGTATCAATTCATAACACATGAAACAGCCCTGGTGAAACAGAGAGCAAGGGAGCTTGTAATTCCATGTAACTCACGGCCACGTCACAATCAATACTGTATAATACAGGTGCATTGTTTGTCTCCCAAAGTCATTTTATCCCCCAAAGAACTCTTTCACTCCCTTAATTTCTTTTCTTTTCTTTCCTTCCTAAGGAAAAGAGGAATGCCTTATGGAAAGCAAAAGAGCTCTCTGAAAATCCCGTCACTTTTAGATTGCTCATCAGTGGCAGACCAGATATATTTAAATCACAGTTCAGTGAAGCATGCATAAGGATGCATCCCACTTTACAGAGCTCTTGCTCGTGTCTATTCCCTTCCAACCTCCTATTCTACCCTCAAATAGAAATCCTGTATAGTAAACAGAAAATCTAAATAAGTCCAGCAAGCAATGGCCTAAGCTTTACCACTGACAATTCCTGAGAGCAAAAATTCCTGGTTTGCAACAATTCACTGTCAATATCCTTGAAGAGCCTTGGTGCTCTCAGATGCAAAAAGTGAGTGACCCAACAGCCATAAGGTCTTCAACTTGAGCAGCTGTCTTCTGCTCCAAGGTAACTGCCCTCTTCCAGAATGACAAGCGTTCCCCTCACCCGAGTGAACAGCAGAGGATTCGATATTGAATTACACCAGTGCACATAAACACATACTGTCATGCAGAAGACATGATCCTCTATAGGTATGTCTACACTTCCAGGGGTAAAGAGGGCTCAAAAGTCAGGGTGCCATTCCCCATGACTTCAAAACTTTTCATCCACACTGGCATTTATAGCTCAAATTTCTAGGAAAAAGGCAAAAGCTGTACCTGACATGTGTACTGATGCAGTGGGACAGTAACATGCTCTGCCCAGAACACTTAAACAAGATTTGGGTTCATGCAGAGGTTGCGAATGGGCTCGAGCTCTCCTCTCAGAAAAATCATACATAACCTGAATTCAGAGCTGCTGCCACCACTGTAGGTGTTCGCTGAGGATGGAAGGCATCCATCCACACGTGCTGGAGAATGGCCTCAAACCCATACATTTTTGACAGTGTAGGCATACCCTTTCAGAACATGCCTGATTTCTTTGCTTCAGATAGTAACCCACTTACTATTTTAATGGTCTCACAGAGAACATCATCTGCCCATTCACCTCTCCCTTTGACAAAGAACTGAAATTTGCAGCATTCACAGCAAGACGGAAGAAAATCCACTGCAGACATGTGCAGACACACGCGCTCGCTTGGTAACAACCTGGAAATCTCCTTAGCTGTGTATCAGTATTGATCATGCTTCAGTCCCCAACAGAGAGATGGTTTGCTCCGTCTCGTCAGTTGTGGAAGGATTTGGGTTTTCTCCACGGGTGATTTCCTCCAAAGTGAGTGCAAACAACGCAGTCAGAAGAGCTCCGGAGGCAGACAAGGAAAACAACCTGGTAGCTGAGAGGAGTTTATTGGCTTCCGCTGCTTATGAACAGCTCAACAGCATGGAGTCCTCCAGGTTGGTGTATCTCTATAATCTTGACCCACCTGGAGATCCATGGTGTCGAACCATGAACTCATGAAGACAGCATTGCTTCCAGTGCTCCTCTTCATCCTCAGTGCGTTGAACAGGGAGTTGCTGAATCCTTTACCACCTCTTCTATGACAGGCAAATTCCTTTGTTCCTTTTACTACCCTGTTTCACCCACTGTACAGTTTAATACACATGGATATGAGGTCACACACACCTTCCCTTTCAGCATTTGGTAAATGGCAGTCACTCTACACCTTCCACACTCAGCACCTTATGTATCAATTAGAGCATCAGAGTGGAGACCTCTATCAAGAATTACAAAATCTGGGATTCCTTCCATGTCCTAAGCATCTCTGAATAAGTTTTTTGGGTAGCTGCTTTGTTTTGCAGCGTTGCTGAAGAAAGTGAGTAATAATGTGAGAAATATATTCTGGTTGGCCAAGACAGATTTATAAAAGGAGATTCCTCAGCATTTCTCAAAGATGAGCAGAATCTGGATTGTCTTTCCAGCCTCAAATCACATGTTTGTGTCCAAGGAAGATGCTAGGGTGATCATGGTGATTATCATGGTGATGTGAGAAATTTTTCTACCATTTCCAAGCACAGTGCAAATGTGCAAGCACACTGCCATAAACTGTTCTTTAGTTCCACCGAGTCTGTACTTCACTTTGGGGCCTCTAATGAGACCTCACTTGCAAGCTATTATTTTCAAGCTTTCTGGCCTGCCCATTATTCTCCTACACTTTGGGTTTGATGTATAAATAATAAATGGTCAGCATGATGGCTATAGGACCTTTAGGGAAAAGTATTAAGAAATCTTCTTTCTGTGAAGGTTTAGATAAATTAATTTTGCTTAAAGAGCAAATTTCAGCTGACTGCTTGGCATTAATTAGCCTAGCTTTACAAAACTCCTCCAAGGTATTATATGAATTTTACAACATGCTATGAATTTTACAGATAGGTATGCTGAGGTTCACAGAAAGACTAAATGTCACATTATTATTTTATGCAAACAGCTGACCAGTGTGGTGATTAAATTGTGGGGTGATATATTCTCGACAAGAGTCTTTAGCTTGCTTCACTGGGGAGTGATAGCAGGACATTTTGAACAAATAAGCATCTATTTTGCAACTCATCTCCCCTACTGATTTGCAACCCAGCTTTCTTCATTAAGTTGGCAGGTAGGCTTGCCATTCATTTTCCTGCCACCCAAATAATTTTTTTTTTCTTTTCAGGGTGAAGAGGCTGTAATTATTCACTACTGATATACAGTGGCAGCACACGACAGCATTTCCTGGCTAGAGAAGACACAGAGACAAGACTCATGCATGCCCTGCCACTCTGTCACAGGGAAGAAGCACACACAGCCACCTCACTCTGTAAAAGCCTGGATAACCCAGGAAAAGCTTAAGAAGAGACCTTGCACACATTTAGGCTCCTGTTCAACAGAACAGTAAAAGTTACTCCCTAATCTTCTCTTTTTCTAGAACTATAAAGAAAAGGAACAAGAAAGCAGATCTAACACTTAGTACTGATAAATATGATACATTCCTAAAAACATATAAAGAGATGTCAATGACAATTCAGTTTTGAAAGCCACACTGTATCAAGGAAGTACTACTTAAGGCAAAGAAATTATTGCTGCACAATGCAGTTCATTCCTCTAAAGATCTCACATATTTGTCTTGAAAGTATTTGAGTTAAAGAAATTTTTCATTTCTACAATGGATGTGTTTGGTGTTTATTTTCATCTGCAATGCATTGGGATGATTATTTGCTCAGAGTCAAAATACACGTGCTAGAGCTGAGGGGTTTTAGGGATGTGCATCTGCTCTTGCTGCTTTATCTTCACTTGAAATTACAAGGCTGTTTGTGCCATTAACTTTAGTTGCAGCAGAGATGATGATGATGTCACGGCAGGCGCAAATAATGAGTGTAAGCAGAAGGAACGAATGAAATCTTAGTCTTTGCTCTCATGCACTTGCCAACAGCCATTTCAAGTAAATACATGCACAGTAATTCAAATTACGTTGATGACATAGACTTAGTTTATGGTGGAGAGCTGCCGTGGGGAAATACATGGGATTCCTGCTTAGTAAGACATTATTCTTCAAATGGCCCAGTTGGAATACATGAGCTGCTGCTGAGTAAACCCACAGAAATGTGCAAGGCTGATAGGAAAACTAGATCTTCTCAGAATGAAATAATGTTTCAAGACCTAACTGTAAGGAAAAAGTAAATAAAAGGCACAGTACCTGATACATAGCTAAATTACAAGACTGTGTGTTTCTGCAAGTTTTCTACAACTTATCAGCAGCCCTTTGATCACTTTGCTGTGTAATGGCACTGTAGATTTATTGTTCCCTGTTTCATTTCCATCAAACATGAATCGGAATAAAGTTTTACTAAAGCAATTCCCACGAGAAAATCTTTAGAGAATAGGGATAGGGAGCTGCCAAAAGGTACTAAGGAAGGCGAAAGACAGATGAAATTTGTAGTCTGACCTTCCAGTGCTCTTTTCATTTTCACTTACCTCTCCTGCCTCCTTGCCTGATCAGGTAGGACTGTAAGCCTATACTTCAAATATGCTGCAGTGATGACTGACAGCAATGATGCCAATGTACTGCAGAAAGATAATTGATGTTGCATTCTGTCAGTCTCCTTTATAATATTATCACTATAACAGCAAATTTCACTCTACCACCAGAGACAGTTTCTTAAGAACTTCCTGACTGTCGACAACAGTGCAGACTGATAAGTGTGCAAAAAAAAAGAAAAAAAGTTTGAAATGTTCTTTCTTGGCACAGAAAATATTTAGATCTTGTTTCTACTTCTGTCAAAATTCCTGGCTGGGGACCTGCTCCAAGGTTTCTTTAACGTGGCTGATTATACGTAGTACCTGCTGATTGACTGATCACTGTCCGGATCCAATATCAAGCAGAATTTGATGCAATGGAGAAGGGGACAAAGCTCTTTTGCAGATCTCAAAAGATAACCTCATCTCTCCAATTTTCTCTGTCCTCAGAAGGCAAAGAGGAGTTTTAAGAGAGTCGATTTCTTCCTAAAGCCATGAATTCTGTTGGAGATTTTTGGTTTGGAGTAGAGAGTTCAGACTTATCATTATAACACTCCAAAATATTATCGTCTGTAAAATATTAGATCTCAGCTGCATGTTATTGCAAAGTCTTTCAGTGATTGATTTAAAGGCATGTAAAAGGCACTCCTCATAGATGATTTTCTTTTATTCCTCACTTTTTCCCTTAAACAGTTCTGGTTCTGGGCCTTTCTCTTTTAACGTTGCAAGGGCTGGATAAAACTACCTCTAGAGACCATTGGTATCACCAGGAGCAAATTACCAGCAATTGTGCTATTCTCTCAAATGATAATGAGCTGGATTAAAGCAGATAGAGAACTGCTACCCTAATAAAACTTGGGTAATTAAATTCCAGTATGTAAAATTCTATCTGGCGTTGCAATGGGATACCATACTCTATTTCCTACCCTTTGATAAGGTGTAATTCTGCTAAATACTCTGATGCAGCTGGCATGTTTCAGCCCAGAAGTGTGCTGAATATGATGCAGCAGAGAGCTTTTAGGGTACTGAAGTCGAATCAGTTGGTAATATATTTTATTACTCCCTGAAGGTGATGGATAACATGAAAATGCAAACCATTTCCAGTAGCATTTGATTATGGAGAATCTAGCATGATTTTTGGAAGTGTTGAGCTCTAATAGCCCCAGCTGAAGACTATGAAAGCAAAGAGATTCCCAAAATCTCAGTAAGTCAGCCTCATGGGCTTCCCTAAAATGCTACAGAAGACTTTCCTGTAATTACTGCTAGTAGCATGAGGGAATGCAACAGAGACAAGATGAAAGCTCTGGATAGTAATTTTTATAATCATCACAGAAGTGAAAGTTCCTGGGTGGAAGTTGTAAGATGAAAGTCCTGCCAAGTCAAGGCTTTTTCAGCCTATGCAAAGTTACTAGTCCAAGGGAAGTGTCAAAGAAATTGATTAGTATTTGTATAAAATTTATCTCGGGGTAGCATCTTTTCAAAGTGAATTCTAGTCAAAAATTTCCACTAATTTCTGGGGAAGACTCGATCAAGACAGATACCTGTTTTATAAAGCTGTGGGCTTCTCACAAGATTAAAAAATTTTCACTTCTCTTAGGGTCTCTGGGGGAAGTGTGTCTGTGTTGGTTCATTTTAATTTGGAGCAAGATGTTGTCTAATACTACCTGCCCACAAAAGTATAAGATGAAGTCTTGTGACAACCAGGAGAGAAAGAAGATCAACTTTGACCCCTGTGGAAAGAAGATTTCTCCCAATCCAAGTGCTTGTGAGTTGAGATTTCTAGATTTCTACCTAACTGGCAGAATTAATTGACATGAACTGTGTGTTGTGTACTATTGAACTAATGAACAGTCCCTGATGGATATGGTGTCTGCAGGGCATTTCACTCTGCCGAGTCACACAGTGTTTGCAGTATGTCAAAAATGAAATGATTCTTCTAAGGGCCAGCATTTTTCTGAAGACAAATAAAGACCAACATGCAGCTAAAATCTTTTTTAAGGGGCAGCACAATCCATCATTTCAGACATGATTTTGACATTACCCAATATCTTAGCAACTGACCATGCAAACTGCCTGTCCCCAAATACTGCCACATGCCCTCTTCCATCCAAGAGTTAGAACCAATACTGAAAAGATGAACCATTTATTATAATTGCTTTAATTGTCTTATAAAACCGAGCAGCTCTCTGATAAGTACAGGAGGTGATTGTCCTGCTTTTCTCCAAGCTGTGCAGCCTCACAGTCCTGTGTGCAATTTGGGGTGCCAAAATATAAGACATAAAGCTGTTAGAGAGCATCCAAAGGAGGGCAGCAAAGATGGTGAGGGGCCTTGAGGAGAAGCTGTACGAGGAGCAGCTGAGGGCACTTGGTCTGTTCAGCCTGGAGAAGAGAGAGGAGACCTCACTGCAGTTACAACTTCCTCGTGAGGGAAAGAGGAGGGGCAGACACTGATCTCCTCTCTGTGGTGACAGTGACAGGACCCAAGGGAATGGCCTGAAGTCATGTCAGGGGAGGCTCAAGCTGGATATCAGGAAAAGATTCTTCACCCAGAGAGAGGGTGGCTGGGTGCTGGAACGGGCTCCGCAGAGAAATGGTCACAGCAAGAGCTCAAAAAGTGTTTGGACAATGCCCTCAGGCACACAGTGGGATTCTTGGAGTGTCCTGTGCAGGGCCAAGAGTTGGACTTTGATGATCCTCGTGGGTCCCTTCCAACTCAAGGATATTCTAGGATTCTATAATAACACTGTGGCAGAAGCCAAGATAAAACACACAAGTCTGAAAAAATTTCGTCTACTCCGAGGTGTGAGATAAAGAGATCATCATTGTGAAACATTTGCTCATGAGATGTACCCATAGAAAGAGAGAAGAGAATTTGAGTCCTGAAGAGTGTTGCATAGGACAGTACGCTAAAATATTACCATAGTTATCCACAGGAATATCAGAGGCTTCAGTCATTAGAGAAATGAGCTTGAGAACTAAGAGATCACTGTTTTTTTCACCTAAGAGACAATCTTACCCCTGTCCATGGGTGGTCATCCCCATCAGGGATTTAAATCAGACAACTCTTTGAAAAAGACTCCTACTAGCTGTACCATTATATTTTGAAAACAAATAGCCTGCTGAGTGTTGCCTACAAAACCTTACCTCTTTGATGAGTTTAGCTTCTGCTGTGAGGAACACGGGATGATTAATCTTGATCAAATGGGACAAGGAACACCTTGATGTCCCTGGCATTTTCAAAAGAGATTATCTTTCACATTCAGATTTTTAACTCCTTGCCAGCTCACTCCTCAGCATGCTAGCCATTTGCTTAATGCCAAAGAATAAGCCATCTAAGCACTGAAGTCTCAAGCACATCAAAAGCCATTTCTTGCACTAAAAGGCTGAACTTCAATTCGAGACAGTCACGTGGTATGTTAACAAATTGCACTCTACCTATTACACCATTACAAAATTTAGCCTGGCAAAAGTAGTCGTTTTTCATAATGCTGTTTTATAACTGTACTTTAGGTAGGACATCAATCCTCACTAGCAGAGGATAATTTTTCACAGGAATGTAACTCTGGTGTCAGAAAACCCAGTATTGTCACAAGGGCTCTGATCTATTAAGAACTGAGCACAAGCTTTCATCAACAGATACATCTTGCCTGAAGAGTAGGTGGGTTTAACAGGGCTTTGGAGTTTTGTTTCTGATGCTGCTCTTCGTGTTTGTTTGCTCGTTTGTGTAACAGGCAAAACCCATGATGCCAGAGAGAAACTGGTGAGAGGGAAAGGTAAGAGAGCACCTCTCATCCTCTCACGACCTAGCCTCGTGATTCTGCTGCAATGCCAAGCTCAGGAAATTAGGTTAATTTTCAGGGAGACACACAGCTTTGCCAGTGTCTGAAAGCTCCTAAATTCTATAAGGCTGCTACACATCATTCATGACAGGTCACAAAGAGAAAGAACACTTACCAAAGCAGAAAGAACAATCCAAGGGGCAGCAGTACTACCCAATAAAACTCAAATGCTGCTTACTACACAATGCATTACATGAAAGATGGATTTATAGTGTATGATGATCTCTTTTCTTTTCAATGACGCTGACCAAACTAAACAAAAAACCCAGACATTTATCTTAAAGGAAAGTTGTTCTTTCAAAACAGAAATATCTCCAGCAGGATGTTCTCATTTAGAGATGGTCTTGTTTGGAGACTTAACTGGAAATCCGGCTTTGGTTTGTTCTGTTTTTCTTTCGGTTTTCCTACTTTGTAATAATTTTGTCTAAAAGCTAAAGGGAGAAGACAGGCAGGCAGAGAAATCTTGTAGTTAAAGGATAAACTGATTAAAATGAAGAAAACAAAATTACATTAAAGGGCTGTGATGTGTTGCAGGACAAAAAGAAAAAAACCACCACCAACAGAAGAAAACCCTGGAAGATGAGGGGTTTATTACTTTCTGCTTTCAGAAAACGATGATCGCTCCTTCGATCAGTTGAAACATTGTTTTAGAAGAACTGATTTTTCCCAGCTAAATGGAATGAAATCTGATTTTCTCTCTTACTACTGAAGCTCCCAAGAAATATGGTATTCTTGGAACAGGCTGCTGTGCATATCGGAGGTAACTGGGTAGAACAGCCTGGTAAAGTACACAAAATCAGGAAGAAATTTTGACTTCAACCCAGCTCACCGTGCACCAAAATAAAAACCAGAGCAGATATTAATTGCTTCTGCTACTTTCATGCTAATTCTTAGAAGAACTGCACTGCACAGAATTAGTTAAGTAATACCATGAAATGCTTTGCATCTTGTCAGAAAGCAGGTGATAATGGACAGTAAGCATCCTCATGGTAATGCCCTGGAACAAGAGACTCTTGAAAGGTATTTTGGTTATCCTTGCTTTGGTGGGGCTTTTTGCTATCCCAGGATTTAAGTAATTTTCCAGACATTTCTCTTTGATAAAAGCAGAACAATGTGCCACATAGAAGTGATATTTACCAGCTGTCAGGTAATTTCCCAACATAACTCAAAGCTGTTCTCCTCAGCAGAAGGCTTTCTGTCATTCCACGTAGGTTTTCGTATCGCCCACAAACCCCAGTTATCATGTGAACGATTTTCCTTCTCCAATCAAAGGAACAAACTACTTCCTAAACAGTTTCAGGGTAAAGTGTAAGACTTGCTCCCACTGCTCCTGGATAAAAGGATGCTAGCTGCAAGTTGCCATAGATGACAAAAAAAGATTTCTATTCAAACATTAGCATTAACAAGGAAAAGTCTCCTTCTGAAGAATGCTACTGAGTTGGAACAGCAAGCAGGGCTTTATGATTAAGTTTTTTACTTCTTCTAAGCCTTTCAGAAGCTTTTTCAGGAACACTTCAAAAAAATCCACACAGATATGTAGAATGAAAATAAGGAGAGAATAATAACAGTAAAAAGGAGAAAGAAAAAAGAATAACAACTATGGTTGCTCTGTGCATTTTTTCTGTTTTTTTTTAATAAATCTGCTATAAATTATCTTCTAGTATAGAAAAAAAAATGAAAATTATGATTGTTAAAACTATAGAGAACAGAACTGTCTTCTTTTTTATTTCCAGAGCAGCCTGGGCTTTGAGAATAATCTCTCTTCCATCTTTACAGCTGAAAGATGCTTCTTTTCATCTCAGGGGACTACGACCAGGACAAAAATCACCTTCTGCCAGCTCTGCTGTGGCACATTCTGAGCAGCCAGGTCATTGACCTGAGCAGGTTAACACAGAGCCACTCACAGAGGCAGCATCAGGTGGCTGTATTATATCCAGGCAGCCCAGGGAGTCTGGAAATACCCTGCACTCCAAGGCTGGGCTCAGGTAATGTGGCACGAACGAAGCAGACACACGTAGGCTCTCATTTCTGCTCCAGGCACAGGCTGCCCTTCAGGGCTCATTGTTAAGTGCTTAATGTAGGAGGCCTTTGAAGTCTCTCTGGCCTGCAATTGCCAGTCTCTCTTAATTCAGTGTTCCTTATTTTAACGCATTTGTGGACACTGCTGGTAGGCAGCAGTGCAGGTGTAAGGGTGCTGGGAGCAGGCAGGCAAAGGCTGCTTGTCTGCTGTTTGTCTGGTGCCTCTGAAATCATTGCTGTTAGTGGTAGCTGACAGCATGAGGGAGGCACTGCTTTTACCCTCTTCTTGTATCCAGGTATTTTTAGAAGAAATACAAATGCAAGGGCTCTGACAGGAGCTGCCACAGCTGCATGACTGGGGAGAGCCTGTTCCAAGCACTGTGGAGGTGAGAAATACCAGCGGGTTTGAGGCTGGACTCTCTTTGCCAGCATCTACCTGTGGATATGATGGAAGGCCACAGTAAAATGCACCAAGATAGTGCAAACAAGTTGTAAATTATCCTGGGATAGGTCTCTTTCTATCACCCTGTGTAACACAAGCTGGAATACCAAACCCCTCCATGCTGGTAGAAAAAAGGAGAGGGAGAAAATGAAAATTAAGTTTGTACTGTACTTTCAAGAGAATACATTAATAGTAAAATAAAAATCAAGCCCCAACATTTGTGAACCAAATTCTAGCTACTTTACTTGGTTTTAGAATTCCCTCTGTGACGCTCAGAGCCTGCAAAGGATTGAAGGGTAGAATTGTGCCATCTCATCCACTTTGCAAAAATCTCTACAGATGAACATATAGGGAATAAGATATCAGGTAGGGAGGTGGAAAAGAGAAAGCAGAGGCAGGAAAAAAGTGGAAAAATCCCTGTGTGTGAGTGTTAAAACAAGCTCCTGAAACATGAAAAGGAAGAATAGAAAAGGATCATACACCAGAAATATAACAAAAAAACCCCAAACAAAACGCCCCAGAAATTAGAAAGAAAAAAAACCCAAACTAGTGAATTAGGTAAGATAATCAAACTCCTTGTGAACCCTAGTCAAAAATGTGGTCTAGTTTAAAGAAAAACAGGGTAAGGAGAAAGACAGCTGGAGAAGAAATGACTGACAGCTAAACAGAGTTTAAGAGACAAACAGGAGTTTGGCTTAAAGCAGTGGGATGTATCCATCCCTAATCTACTTATCTAAAACAACTATCTTCATTTGCTAACATCATTCATTTCTCAGTCAACGGATTTGTCTGGGTTTTGCTGCAAGGGTTCAGTGGTTATCTCAAATTATCTTCTAAATCTATTCCTTCATCTTTAAATTACATTCTCTATGAGGCAGATTTTGGGGAGTATTGTGATTTTTTTATTTATTTTCCTGTACATTTTCCATACAATAAAGATAAGACACACATTAGTGCTCACTTTAGCTCAGAACAGAGAGGCATAATTAATCGGTTTGGAATCATGTTTAAAAAATTGTGTAAGCTAGACAATTTTACTGGGGTAATTTTTTTTTTTTAAATATCTAGCCAAAAAAGTGTTGTCTCAGCATTATTCTCTCCAGCTCTGTGGTCTGTCCTGTCCACACATTACCCCTGTTCCTCCAAGTCTTCATGTGGGGAAAGAAACCGAACCAGGTAACATTTTGAAGAAATTACCTAGTAATCAAAGCCCTGCACAGTCAGGCAGTAAAAAACCACCCTGATCATATTTGATCCTACACCAGCACTGATGTTTTATGGTGATACTGGCAGAAAGGCAATCATCCTGCAGGACTTTCAGCAGGAAAATATGCAACAAGGGTTGGTTTCAAACTCATACTTGCCTACTTTGCCCCTTTTGCCCCCATGTCTTTACGTGAAGAGCCCACAGCAGGCACCAAAAAAAGTATATCTGGTCAAAGTAGCAAATGAAGTCTGTTCTAAGAAATTCTCCTAGTGGCCTATCACAAAAAAAAGGAAAAAAAAAAAAAGAGAAAATTGAAAAGTATTCTAAATGTAAATGGATCCAGTCAAATCAAACACATAATTTACTCTCCTTTAGAAAAATAACAAATTTTTAGGTCACAAGCTTATCATGTAGTGGGCAATATCACAGTAGTAACAAGTGTATTTTTTTAAAATTACCATTATTTCCTAAGGCTTATATCTCCTTACTCTCTTCTCTTTTTCTCCACTAATTAGATTTTTCATTGTATTTTATTTCTTCACATACATCTTGCACACTGCTAAGCTGGTGCTTTCATCCTTCCAAACAACATTAAGTAAAAAAAAGTGCAGCAAGGTTTTTAAAACTTTGTTTTAAAATGAAAGAAATTAAAGGCAAAGAGTTTAAATGAGCTGTTGAAACCTGAGACAATGCATTGTTTTGCATTTCTAATGAAGCAATTAGTAGTTTTCGTTGTTTTCTTTCTTTTTAATCTAGGCAGATGTTTTTCACTGGAATTCTTAGCTGATAGAAAACCAAATATTTTACTGAGGAAACATCTTTAATAAATATATTAAAGTAATAACTTTCTTGGGCTTCTGTACTTTTTGGCAGTCATTGCTTTTTAATACAAATAAATGGCAGTTACTGACAGTTGGAGTTGTTCCCTTTTTTTATCTTTCTCTCCTATTAGGTATTTTCTTGTTCTTAAGCATAGGAATTACTGAATCTGAAAAGAAATAAACCCTCTCTGCTCTAAAATACTGTTTTTCATTAGAGACAGCAGTAATTCTATAATATATATACTAATAAGGAAGTTTAATACATAAAGAAATACTATAATGACTGAAAATGAAAGAGTAAGACTGTTTAAAGAAAAGACTCATTTCTGAAATGGAAAGCTCCTTGCAACTAGGGTGTCAGCTCAGAGTCTTAAAAATTAATTAAGGAACATGAAGAGAAAGAGTGAAAAAATTCACCAAAATGGTAACACTTCATCTTAAATCTGAACATTCAGTAGAGATAAGCATAGCTGAAATCTTACTCTTTGATCCCATGCAGAGAGTGAAAATACATCTCAGGTGAGAAACAGGTTCATGAAGCAAACCTGATGATTCTTTCTGTTCCTGTTATTGCCACGAGACTTCAACTTAGCCTGGTCTATTCAGAGCAATTACCCAGTCAATGACATGTTAACCTAAAGCAGCATTGGGACACTTCATTAAAGTACCAAAATCAGATCATTTTGGTCTCCAACAACTTATTGTAAAACACGGAGTGAACATTCTGTCTTCCAAGTCTGGCTGTGTGTTAAAAACCTGGCTAATGAGACCAGGGCACAAAACTTCAGCAGTAAAGCGCAGTGCTACTGCATAACTACAAACCCAGGCAGACTGCTCATTGCCAGCTCCTACAGTGAGCCAGTCCTGAGTACCAGCAGGTTTTCTCAGGCTTGCACAGGTACACTTACATCCTGCATGTTTCAAAAATAACAATTCCTGTGCCGTGTCAGCAGCAGCCTTCCTCCACAGATTTACAACACACGGGCGGGAAACCAGAGCTGCATCTCCCTCTCACTGCGTGGAGACAGTAAATGAGAGTTCCTCATTCCCAGTTCAGGACTCAAATCCTGCACTCCTGGCTTAAACAAATGCCTGTTACTCATCCAAATCTCCTGCCTACATCTGAGGGACCACTTGTGAGAGTGACAGTCTCCAAAGTTTCAGCAGGAGAAAAACATCCACTCTGCCTCAGGCTAAGGACACAGTGGCTGCTTTAGAGGTGGCAGCTACTCAAAAAGTATAACCCCAAGCACTTTGCTGTTTGCAAAGCAAAGGGAGGATAAGCCAGCCCACGAGTTTGTGAGCAATACTCTGCAAATGTTGCTCAAGTTACCTCCAAACACAACTTTTATACAGCAAGCCTGGGTATACCTGTGCTGGCTGCATAAGTAGGAGGTCTAACAATTATAGATGTTGCTAACATAAGGATCAGTTATTGTTTTACATATAAATCTTAAAATAAAAATAAATTCTTTATCCTAAAGAGATGATTTTCTTCCCCCCACCCCCTCCGAAAAGTCAGTATGGAGATCTGCTCTCAACAAAATTTCTCATCAAAAAAAGACTCAGCATTCAGGTAGAAACAATCTTTACCTCCTTCTGCTCCAGGCATTTTTTTACTGCTCTCTTGAAATTTGAAACTCCCAATGACATGTTCTTGAAACCCTTAAGTTTCAACTTAGTATTATAGAATTACTGGGAATAGGTGGGTTTTTTTGACAATTCGTTGTTTGTTTGTTTTGTTTTTTTTTACTGGTGAGTAAATTAATGAAAGATGAAAGCTTTAAAAATTCAGTATTGCAGTATTTTGACCACTCATATGATTAATGTCCAGACCTGATTAAGGAAGCAATTTATGTTGAGAGTGCACTGCATGGAAGCCCCACCACAGTTTATCCTGCCTTTAGATCTGCCTGAGTTCATTCCCTCTCAGTCCCACTGCAGCATGGACCTGTAAGAGCCCCTCTGTAGTTCTCAACCTCTCTGCTGCTGCTTTACAATAAAGATACCAAAAGTATAAAATGATATTTTACTTGAAAAACGTGAAGGCAAGTAAACATTAAATGTGAGCACGGCAAGGAGACTTATAAAGTAAGCGGATAGCTGGCATTTATTTCAGATCAAGACCTGCAGCAGTCAGGAGCCAGAAAATAAAAACAGTTTGTGACAGGCAATAACCTGTTGCGATGGTACAACAGCCCTTGTAATGAAGCTGCAATCACTCTTCTGATCTCCTGCCGCCTTGTTTTGTTCTTTCCCTTCTTGAGGAACTGGCACTTCCAATCTGTTCTAATTCTCCTGATTCTAGGCTTTGATTTATACTGCTCTGGCTATTGTACATCCTGTCAGAGGAAGGAGGAGCTAAGCCTTGGAGGTGGAAAGAGAGGCAGCAGTGACACGAGGGTGAGTAAGAACAGAGAATAATACCAGCGATTAGACAGTGCTGATGGGTGACGTACGAGCCTTCCTTGCTCTGTAATTATACACAATATTTTTTCTTCAGTCTTGGCTGATGTGAACAAATACAATGTGCCACTAACCCCCACCCTCCTGGGGAAAAAAAAAATCAAAGAAAAAGAAAGCAAGCTCCATGTAAAATTATAGTCCAATAATAAGAGCATGGTGATGAACTCAGAGTCAGGACATCTGGGTTCTGGCCCCTTGGCATCAGCATGAGACTAGACAGAACCCATTTATTCCTCCTGCTGCCTTTGTTTACTCTGATGCATTGAAATAGATTTCTAGAAGCTCTGCTTTGCTAACAAAGTGCAACAAATGAAGAACAGACTCTTTGGAAGTGACATCTCAAATAGAATTTGTCTAACCCTGCCAGTAATGACACTTGTCTGTCTATTTACAGGTCCCTGGGGCCCTGTGAGTCTCCCTTGCTCTTTTTGGTCGTTGTTTTATGGCTCTGAGACATTTTTGAAACATAAGAATCTCCAAGGAGGCAGACATCACTGATGCCTCTATCCAAGAGTACATCAATCACAAATTGACATATAATAATTAGTTTTTTATATATAACGATATAGTAATTACAATAAATTATATGGTAAATAAATTATACTACAATAAAATAATATAGTAATTATTTATGTTTCATTCTTTGAAAATCATGCACTTCACTCAATAATCAGCAACCTTTTATTAAGTGGAAGGATACCTCTCTGAACTCAGTAATCAACGTAAAACCAGGCACATAAGGTCTGATACCACTAGTAATTTTAATCATACTTGAGTGTGATGTCTTTTTCCACATGATTGACCAAGGCTTCTTAAAAATGCATTGCATTTCTTAGTTTGGTAACTGTCTGTAGTCTGCTGCCTACCAGGAAAGTCACTGAGTGAAACATACCTTGCAAACACTTTCAAATGTGCTGCCCTGTATTTCCAGCATGTGTGAACAGGTTTTACGTGAAAAAGAGGAGATGCTAAAAAATGTGGGTGAAAAGATCATGAAAGATATTGCAGTCTTTGCTCAGATTGGATACTACTTCATTCCTTTAATATTTTGGGCCAGATTCAGGGACTATCACTCACAACATGGAGCAGTTGTTGTGATAAACATTTCTGGGGCGTTTGTTCAGTGGTGAGGTACTACCCAAAGTGAATAAAAGAGCAGTTGCCTCAGTCCTAAAATGAGCTGAAGAGACAGCAGGTAGTATAAAAAAAGGCAGTGCTAAAGCAGCAGAAATGTCATAAGACAGGAATCCCTTTGCTTGCTTTGCAAGTTCTTGCAAAGTTTTCAAGAAAAGGGATGATGGAGCAGCCAATGCTGAAGTGAAGGAAACCATGAGACAGAAATTAACTCCCCAGGGAAGCCAAGTCTCCCTTAAGATCACACATTTTCCCTTGGGACATACACAGCCAACCAGGTTTGCACTTTTGGGGTGGACTGGACTCTGTGCCACATCCAGGATGGAAGAGATGCAGCACAGTTTCTGTCTTGGGTGGAAGCAGTCCTGGTGTATGCAAGAAAAATGTGTCCAAAGGGAGTTTCTACTACTACCCACAGTGTAGACCTGCAGTTTAATATCTCTTTAAAAGCACTTGCCTTTAAAAAGACAACTGGACAATGCAAAATAATGCGAAACTGTAACATATCAGTGTTACAGCTATTGAACCAAAAGATCCTTCTGCAAGGTGTGATCAAGAACAGGCTGAGGTATGGAGTCAGCCACCAGTGATTTGCAATAATTATCTGATGTGGGAAAAGGAGCAATAAATACAGTCCCTGCTGAACAGCCCACGCTCCTGGTTTTGGATTTTCTCCGAGATATTTCTGGTTTGGGATATCTCCCTTCAGCTACGCTGCTTTGAGCCCTTAGAGCAAAAGGGAGCAGTTGTCCAGCCTGCCTTGCCATCTAGAGCACCTTCAGCTTCTGCCTGTAGATGTCAGGTCATTAAATTAGAGGTGGGAAGCTGGTTCACATGTGTTAAGTGAACAGTCGCACATGAAAAGTACCAAGTTCTCAATACTGAATGTGAAAAGCTTTAAAGAATCTCTTGGCCTTGACATAATAATTGAAACTATTAATCAGACTGTGAAGCTTAGCCAGCACACTTGCAGATGTACAATTTAAAATATAGGGGGAAATATCCAGTGGACAAATTAATGACAATTAACAGATTGTTCAGCATAGGTCATTTTATTTTCAGTGATCTGAAAGCAAAAGAAAGCGTCAGCTGTCTGCTGAGACCAGTGACTGGTGAGACCCAGGACTGAGGGCATGTCTGTTCTCAGAAAAGCCCATCCTCACACAACCCCTCTTTGAGGCTATCGGGAAGACAAAATTTTTCTCACGTCTTTCAGGTTCATGGCACTCAATAATTTACAGCCCTTCTCCTCTATAGAAGCCTGCTTATTATGTCCCCCTAATAACCACTTGTGTTGGCATTACACTCCAGCACACCAGCCTGATCAGATGGCTTTGCTTGCAAACAAATTTCATCACCATCACCCCAGAGGATGACACAAGCTTATGAGGACCTCATGAGCAAAGCTGAGTGGGGAGGGTGGCGGGCAGGGGTATAAGAGAAGTGTGTGGTTTTGTCCCACATCCATTCATTACCTATAGCCTGACAACTTTTCGTGTCCTGCCCTCTCTTCCTTAGGCTGAGAGGGCAGAGACAACAGCCAGACAACCCCACGGAAGTGGCAGACTGCAAACTGTTCAAAACAGCATTGTGCTCCCGCAGTGAATGCGCAAAATCAAGAAAATCAGTAGCTCTACATGTCAATGGGGCTGGTTAGGTGATCACAACTCATTGACTCAAAGACTCAAAGAGCAGATGAAGTCATTTGCTGACTGACTAGGCTGTGTCTTTGAAAAGAGTGATGAGAAGTGCATGGTGGAAGGAAGAGGAGTATGGAGGTGGAGGAGTAAAAAGGAAACTGAACAGAAGAGTTCTCTGTTTTCAATCTGCTGGATGTAGACCAAAGAGAGAAAGTTTTGTCTCTCTTCTCCCAATCCAAAACAGAGAGCTGCTTTCCATACAGTGATAAATCTTTAACTTGTTTTTATAAAAATGTTGCTCTCTTCAGTTAGATGTCTAATTAGAGTAATAATAGATTCTTTAAAAAAATAAATAAAAGTGGCACAGCTTTGGCAAAATATATCCTTTAGAAAAACACCAAGGAAAGTATTTGATTTTCAGATTATTTCCCCAATTAATCCTCTCATTCCTCACTGGGTGGAGGACAGCATAATCATCTATGTATAAATAGTGATAAGAGTAACTGCATGTCCTCTGTTGTGGAGAATGTGGAGGTTTTTTTTAGAACTTTTTTTTCTTTTGCCCTTGAGGGACTGTAGGTAGTCATTTCAGCAAGCAGCAAGAGAAAAAAAAATTGGTATTTTTACCAAATCCCAGATATTCCTGAGCTGAGAGAACTGGTTCTGGTCTTGCACCATTCAGCGTGCAGGACTGCACCCCTAGCTGGGATCACACGTACATAACTTCCTACAGGAACACAAATAGCTGTGCCATTGTTCTGTTAACTTGCTTGAGAGTGCTTATCTAAGCAAAGACCAGCTCTCATTTTCCTCAGTGTGCAGTTCCACTCGGAGTTTAAGGAAGAGTGGGAGATCAGACAACACGCAGTCCTTCTCCCTCATCCCCAGTGGGACCCACCCAGCACTTTAAAGCAAAGACAGTGATGTTCTCACTTTGTAGCTAATCGATTCCACCACTCAAAAGGACTGACATCTTAGCAGCAGCAGCAGCACTGGGGGCTAACTGGAAACACACCTTGGTTCTTACCAGAGCAAAGAAGTGCATCTGAGCTCTCTGTCAGGTGCTGTCTTCTTTTAGCACCTCTCCTCCTGCTTTCATGCCTGCCTCACAAACACCCATCAAGCCCCTGGTATCAGAGGAAACGTGCTGCCAGCTGACAAGGACTGGATTAGGCTCCTTCTAAGGCTGCACTTTAAGCACCCAGAGTGGTTCACTGCAGAGCAGCAAGAGGTCTGGCACTCAGCACGCATACAAATCATCTCACATCATGGCAGGGAAACACGGGCTGAGCAAGAGACAAGAGTCTTTAAAATCCCTGTGTCTGTACTCACTTGGTGGTCCCGTGGGCCCTTTCAGTGTCCAGGATGCAGTGAAATCGGGATGGGCTGTGCACAGCCCGAATGCCCCCCCAAGCCCCACCTGTGGCTGACCATTGCAATAAGAAGAAGAGTGGGTTAAAGCAGAGTGGGGGAGAGGGTTGGCATGACGACCACAGAAGTCTTCTAGGTGGCCTGTATAATAATGAATCATTACACAAGAAAAGGTAATAGTCACTCCTTAATACTGCAGTGCAGGAACTGGCTTCATGGCAGAGAACAGCAGGTTGAAGGGATGAAGGTGTTTGTCAGCACAACAAGGATATGTTGGTGTGATCCCTAACACAGAGGTCTTAGTAGACTTTCAAAATAAGCAAATGATTCCTCCTTATCATCTCTTCTCTATCTATGTGTTCAGCTGCAAAAAATTCCTTCCTTCCTGGTAGTTGTGCTTTTAATTTTGTTCCTCTGTTTAAGAAGCAATAATGTGCAATGAATAAAATCTTGATCTGGAGCTATTGCTGTGTAAAAAAATAAATTATTAAAGGAAAAAAAAAGTGAGAGCTCTCTTGGGCTTTTCTTCTTGCTCTTTTTGTTGTATTGCATTAACACCACTGCCCAGAGGGTTAGGAAACAGATTTAACCACAGGTTCCTCAAGCCTTGAAGGAAAGGGCTGACAACCTTTTTGTTTGCTCCATCTACTCAAACTGGAATAAAAGTTAAATTGAGAGCTTTTCACCCACTAAGATGTGCAATCAGGAGTCTCTGACCCTCCCAGCTGACTCAACCTGAACATAGCATCCAAAGCGTATCAGAAAATGCAGAGGATGCATTTCTCCTCTGCTGCTGTGCTGTAGGCATTTGTTATGCTGTCATCCTTAGCACAAAATCAAGGCATCCTCAGCTGGTCCTGTCTACTGACCTGCACTGAGGAAACTTGGTGTTTCAACTCTTAAGTGGTGGAGAAAAGAAAGATGTAGGGAGGGCAAGGGGTTCATTCTCATTCAAGTCATAGCATCATAGAATATGCTGATTGCCAGAAGGAAGATCCCCTTTGAGAGAGAATGACCAGCCTGCCTGTGCCTGGGGAAAAGGTGATTCAGACAGTCTGAATTCAGTGGGACTGAGTCTTTAGAAACTGCACTTTTTGTCCACAGCAGCCAGATCCAACGACTCTCCCTGAAGAGCAGCACTTTTGCTTTCTAGGCTGCCACTGTATCACCTTGTCACACCTTCCCAAACTGGGTAAGTACTGCTGGTGGTGGTTTGTGGGGCTAAGTGCTGTCTCTCTGCAGCTTTGCACCTGCTGTTCCCTCAGGGCTCTGGGCCCTCCCACACAGTCTGCTGGGGCCATGTTTTCAGAGTCCCTGAAGCAGTCCTGTTCTTGTTCTGCTAACCTTAGAACCTTGCACCTGCACCCCCCCAATAGCCTTTCTGTGCTGGGTTCTCATGGGCAGAAATTGCCATCTGGGAGGTAACAAGATTTTTTTCCCCCCTACTTTCACTGTATTTTAGTTATAGCTTTCATTTTATTCAAGGGGCACAATAATTCTCTTGTATGCACAAGAACTTGGCCATACAGGCCATGCCCTGAGCAGTGCATGTTCCAACCAACACTAATAGCAAGCAATAACAGCCAGGAGAGGTCTGAAAATCCTGGTTGTTTCTCTTCCCAGCTGAGTGGCACAATGAGAACTTCTCCTTTCTCTTCTTTCTCTCCTCTTTTTTTATGTTTTTCCAAATTTTTCACAGTTAGGGACAATGTTTGTTGCTGGCAGTGGAAGAATGACAAGAGATGCCAATGGTGTGACCACATTTTACCTTTCTCAGCTCACTGTTTCTCTCTAAAGAGAACATCTATAATGGGCACAAAAAGGCCTTAAGCTGACTGAGAGCTGTGCCTGCTAGGTTGGGATCTTATCATTGCAGACACTGGGGCAGAAAAGCACACTCTGAGGATGGCATCGAGGTCAGCCTGGAAACAAGGTGTATTTTAAAATTCTCCAACTGCGACAAATCAAACAAAGAATCTTTGAATTTCTTTGTAGGAGGTATTCTGGTGGGATTAGGGGTTAATTAAACAACTTTCCAAAGTATCTTGTAGCAGTTTTAGTAAGAACTTAACCAGGAAGGACAAAAAAATTCTGGTGAGCAGAAAAAGTGAAGCAGGCTGAGCATTGTCCCAAGAAGATGGCTCACCTGATGACTCTGAGTGGGGCTCTGAGTGCAAAAGCAACTCTCTCTAAGCCCGTGTTCCCACTGCTCTCTCTCGGAAGCGTGTGGCAGCAGTGAGCAAGCAAAGGGAACAGGCATTCAGTGATACCACCCCAGCATAAGTTGGGACACCATCCCATGGACAGCTGCCTGTGCCAGCAACACCCAGGGTCAATGGAAAGGCTCTTAATCTCCAAAGGTCTCTGTTATTAGGTAATTTTCACATGGAATAAAGAGCAACTGAATGTTCGAAAGATAATATATCATTCATTTCTTTCTGTGGATGCCCAAATTTAGGTAAGATTAAAGGGAAGTTCAGTGCTGTTCCAGAAAGGCTGCCAAACGCTTTAAAATCTAAACAGGAAGAACAGACAAAGCTTGTGAGAATGAAAATGTTATTTTATACTATTTCCATGTTAGAAGCTGAGGTGCAGGAGGTTGCTGAGTTTGTCCAAGGCCAAGTGGTGAAACCAGGAACTCAGCACTTGTCACTACTTTCTGAAAGCAGTAACAAGAAAATTACTCCTCATCTTTTTAGCTATGTGTCATTTCCACACCCCACTTTGATTTTTAAGAGGAATTAAAGACAATAATGTGGAGTATTAATTGTCAAATTTGTCATTCAGAAAGGATGGCAGTGCTTGACTTATCTGGGTTTTTTTAAACCAGATTTTTTGCATTCCCCTGTGCTTCAAATGAGGAGATAGAGAGTCTCACTCTTTGCTAAAGAAAGGGAGAGAGACAGTTACAGGCTTTCTTCAGACAAAACATGGTTTTGTTCTTCTTTCTTTTTTCTTTCCTTGCTCGTTTCTAATTGTATACTTTTGTGGTTTTTTCTCTTTACTGAAGCACATAGCAAAATAATTAATAACAGTAGGATATTCCTTGCAGGAAAGTGCTTCTGATGTCAAAACCTTTCAGTGAAAATCCCTACATTTACTCCCAGTGGATCAGATTGTGGAAGTGACTAGCAGACATCAAACAGACATTTTTAATGAGAATTTAACAGCGAGCCCTTCATGCATTCTTTCCTTCTAGTGGCAGTTAAGTGTGCTGGCTATCACAAATGTCAAAAGCAGAAGGGTAACTTATTTTACCTTCCTTCTTCCCTACTTTTCCTCATGTTTAAGAGCCTCCTGTGTTTGGCTAAATGAAGGAATTTTAGAACCGAGATTCCCTGTTTAAATTCTCACTGCTAGGGCTCAAGGTCATACGGAGAAGGCATGACATTGCCAGGTTAAATATAGCACTTTCTTTGGTGATGGCCTCTCCTTTCATGTCACTTGTGCTCTGACAGCTTTCATCAGCTGAATATACACTGCTAGAAAAGTGAAATTAGTGTGGGTGAAAGATGCCAGCAATGGATCAGGGGATCAGTTTGAGCTTTTACTTCTCACCAAGGTCTGGAGCAGAAGCAGCTTCAATACCTCTTTATTTGAGGGATACCAAACATTTCATCTTATCCTCCTTTTCTGAACAGAAACTTTCCCAGTAAGCAGCTCATAAAGGCTCAGTTTTCCAACACTCCAGTGCAAAGACAAACCCTGTGGATGGAGTCTGTCTGCTCCTTTTTTTCATGTGGCAGCACCACAGCTGAACCTCATTATCTGACAATCTGTGGGAAGTAAATCCCTACCTCTCTGTCATGGGACAAGGAAGAATTATTGTCCCTGCCTCAGGATGCCAAGCCAAAGCCTACCCAAGGTAACAAGAGTCGGTCTCTGACCTCAGCAGACTTTGTGTCAGGCCATAGGAACGTGTCAAAAATCAGGCAGCAGGTTGGTGGCATGGTCAGGAACTTATCTGTGATCAACTTGGTCTCAGCCCGGTGCGCTAAGTGAAAAAAATATCCTTCTCTGATTAAACCCTGATGCTTGCACAAAGCACTAGCACCCTTAGTCCAGGAAATGTCTGGGATATTCAATGGATTGTTATGGAGAGAGATCAAAGAGGTATCCAGTTCTAATGAAATGGTAACCATCGGTGAGTTCACCCACCTGTGTGTTGGTAGGTCAGCTGGTACAAACAGACTAAAAAACCCCATCAATTCCTAAGTGATTTCTAGAACAAGTGGGGAACGTAAGAGTAGGTGCTCTTAACTAAACAGCTGAAGACATGATACACTCAAAACATGGAGAATAATAAACTTGTTACTACATTAAGAGCTTGAGGCTAAATCTGGTTGTAATTAGTGAGCTGCTTAAAAAGTACTGAAGGCAGAAATAAAATAAATTAAAAATTTTTTAAAAACCCCCAAAGAATGAAAGAGAAAGAAAGTAAAATCCATGGATTCAAAACAACTTCAACAGACAGTTTCTGGTTCAGTGAAGTCATGCAGAAAGAAAACTGGAAGGTAAGAGAGGAAAAAAGTTATTGTGAAATGTTAAAGTCCAAGAGGTTGTTTGAGCCAAGCAACCAGCTTTGAGGAAATGACACTTCTTCTCTGGTGATGCCCATGGCTAAGGGAGGGAATGAAAATAAACCACAAAAATATCAGTCCTAAATGAAGAGGGCCAAGGATGCACAAACTGACAAGAGCTTGTGGGGAGTGTGTGCAGAGGGGGGAACTGCAGGACATTTCTGAAAGGTCTTAAATTCACCCAGTTTAGGAGGGAATCAATGGGATCTGCTGCACATCAAGGGACTATTTGGAATAATTAATGAGGAAAAGGACTTTGCAGAAGTTCTGAATTATTTGGTTAAATCTTCTCTGCAAATGATGCTGTGCCAATATCCACGTTAGACCTATTTTTTTTTCAAGACAAGAAAGCACATGAGCTGTCAGAATGTGAAACATTGAAAGGGGAAACATTGGAACAAACTGATAAACTAAACAGCAGCCTATCACAAGGACCTCACAGTTATATATGCAAGGGTTTGGAAGGCATTTGAAATTGAAGTGGCTGTGCTGATAGCAAAAATACGCAAGTTGTCGCTGAAGTCAGATATCCTACAGAAGGACAGGAGGGCAGCAACAAGCATACCTATCTTTAGGAGAGGCACTGGATTGATCATAGGTACTTTATACTGAAAAGCCTTGTTTCACTTCCACCTTATTTGATTGAAGCTAACAAAAACTAGATTTACATAATAGGAGAGGATAAAAGAATCATAGCTTTTGTTAAAAAAAAAGTTGTCTGATATACATTCTTTGAAGCATCAGCCTAGAAGACCAAGAAAAAAATAACCTGACAAGTCTGCACATATAGGTTTTTATACATTGTTTTAAATTCTTTGACAAATTTAAGTTGCGATAGAATAGGTAGATTATTGTTACAAGCTGGAAGCTGGTTAAGGAAGAGAAAACAGAAACTACACATAAATGATCCTTTTTCACAGTGAAAGATTAACAGTTGGGTTGTCCAAGAACTTAGAACTTCTTTACTGAAATTATTGCTCTCAGAAAAAGGGAATAAGGATTGGAGTAGCTCATAATATGTTAATTAGTTGGGTGAAGCTAATATTTGGATCGCTAATGGGAATTGACCTTGGCTGATGCAGGACAATCAGAGGTGGAGGGAAATATTTGGAAGCCTTTCTGGGTTCTGAGGCAGCTGTGGCCACTCGATGCGGCATTACGGTGAACAACCCAATTCTGCTCTGTTACAGCAGCGGTCAGCAAAAAAAAGCCCAAACCAAACAGACAAAACCAAAACTTTGATTGGCATGGGAGGAGTAAGAGGTGTTAAAATGGAAATTATTTTATTCTTTTCTTCTCTCAGGGTTGAGTAAAGGAACGGCACTTACACAATGAACTGGCTGTTCCAGTTGGTCTTTTCATGTTGGATAACAGAGAGGTGTCAATAACACTGAAAGACAACTTATTTAAATAGATCAAAAGTTGTCTGGAACATGATTTTCCAAAGAAAATATTTAACTGACCTGCCTAATTCACTGCTACATGCTATCACTAAGGTACTGAACTTACTGGGAGGCAGAACTGGGTTAGTTGCTTATCTGGCCATCGAGGACGTCTGCAGCTTGTCTAAAATCGCTAGAGGTTTCCATTTGGTGAGGGAGGTGAGTAGGTCTTTTTGTCATTTGGAAAAGATCTCTGGGTAGTGAGCCAACCCAAGCTGATAAAAAACCTTTTACCTGAGGGCAGTGCAGATATCTAGGGCAGCATTGCCTACATCTGCCTTTTTGGTAACCAACATGGATGGAAACACTCTACGGGACGAGATAAAACACCTGTCTGATCCAATGCTGTAATCATCCTGTTCTAATGCTCCGTAAGTGGATGACTGATGCCTTTTTGAATAGGAGAATAATGAGAAATGAGAACAAATAACACAAATTCTGTTAATTATTCATGCTAACATTCATGAAACTTTTGAAATGTGTGAATATTTTCATGAATAAATCATTGGTCACTGGCTTGCATTAAAGGACTTCAGAAATAATAGCGGAATAAGCTTGTTGCCATTACTCATGAACAAAGTTATGAATAATTTTCAATATATGACTGCTTTGCTTTCTAATTGACTGAACATGAGATAGATGAGTTTAAAATAGACATCAGTAATTCATTGCAAAGCTGAGAAAAAACTTCTCAGGAATCTGTGAAAATGCTATGGGCTATATCAGAAACCTAATTTTTCCCCATGTTCAGTTTTTGCTAATTTTTGATTCTCACGTGGAGGAATAGCTTACAAAAGAGAAGGATGTAATCTTCAGTGTTTGCAGATCATTCTATCTGCACAGAAATAAAGAGATCTTTATATATTCAGGCTACCTGAAAATCCTGAGCCAGAGAAATCACTAAGCAAGAGAATTCTTTTAAATTACTAGGTTTATTTTATCACCTTGGTTTCCAACACTAATTTTGACAATGATTCAGAAGAAAGATCTATGGAGATATTTTGGTCTCATTTGTCTCACACCTCTCCCAAAAAAAAGCCAAAAAACCCCAAACAAAACCCAACACCAAACCAAAAAAAAAACAAGCAACCAAGAAAACCCACACATGCCTACGGTTTACTCAGAGTTTTTCTAAGAGCTTGAGGGAAACCCTGGGAAATGCTGATTTACAGAATTTCTGGCCTATTTATGTTGTGGCTGCTCGCAGAGATCTTTATTGCCACCACTGCGAGAGGTGCCCCGCGCTACTCCCAATGCCCATTATCACATTGCATTTCCCTTTCAGCAGAGTCTGATGAAACAGAGCTGTTCCATGAACAGTTGTCAAAACACTGGCATATTCTAATTACAACACTTACTACGTTTCTGTGAAAGTCAAATTCCGAGCTCGATTGCACCAGAATAAACCAGACGCAATTAAAATCACTGGAGGCACCCCTGATTTGAAAGAATGTAATTAAGATCAGAACCTAGCCCATGGAGTCTAAAGAAATACTGGAATGACGGGAATCAGAGAATCATCTTGTCAAACAGAAAACATGCAGAGGACTCTGAGCAAAGCAGCTGGCCCTAAATGTGGTCTGTTTCATTTTATCCATATCATATCCTTAAAAATGAGTACATGAAGCACGTGGACTGCTGAAATCCCATTGCATATCTTAGTGGCATTGGCAAGCAGTCTTTAGGAAGTGCTTGATGGAAATGAGCTGAAACTCACTCCACCCCGTCCTATCCTCTTGACACTTCAAATTGCATTATATGATAGATATTCTTTGGAAGACAGGCTGATATATAACCCTCACTATGGGGAATAGATGATGTTGGACATAGGCAGCAATGTAGCTTTAAAGGTAGGACAGGCAGTTCAAAACAACAGGCAGCTCCACAACCTAAAGCATTTTTACATGCAAGCGAGCTCAGGGTGCATGGGAAAAGGAGGCAGCCCTTTAATGCAACTTCAGAAGTGGTCTGAACTTTTAATTCTGCCCACTTCAATCAGGGAAGTGTAGGAAGGCAGTGGGAAAAGTCAGCAAGGGATCCCTCCTCGATTTAATATGAAGAGCTAGGGAATGCAATCTGCTAGGCACAGGTGTTTGGCAGTCAGCTGGTGGGATGTGGACAAGCAAGTAGGGAACTGTATCTTTTGGGCAGCTCTGGCACAGGAAAAGCTGTGGAGACCCTGGCAAAACTGAAAGCTACCTTTGCCAAAATAGAGGAGCTGGAAAAGATGGGTAGGTGGTGTGCGTGGAGTCTCATTTAGCTACAGGGGTTCTCAGCGCTTGGTTCTCTCTGCAGGCTGCTTCTTAGAGATGGGAATCTCTAAGACGGGTTTAACAGGGCTTGAAATGCTACCACACCATTTAATGCCACCATACGTTAAATACCAGCATACAATTTAAGCTTTTTAAGGTTTAAAGCTACAAGTATTTGTGAAAAAGTTATCCCTGTCATTCATATGAGCTGGATCTAAGCCCCTTCAGCTTTCCTTAGCCTGATTACTGTTGCCTACCCCATCCACCCACCTAAACAGCCAGTAGAAGGTCAGGGCAGCAGTTTCACAAGTGAGTAATCCTCTTCTGTGCCTTCAAATCTCCCCGAATTAGCTGAGAGTTGCTTCAAGCTGCGAAGCTCAAAGACAGAGAGATCCAAAATTCCCAAATAAAAGGCCAGACATAGTCTGGGCTTCCCAGCTCCCATTTCTTCCCACTTATTACTCCACAGTTTAACCCACCCAAGCCATAATCTTCCGAGTGACCAAACCAGGATCAGCTGAACCAGCTGAACACCTTCTGCCTTTTTTTTTCAGCTTGAGATTCAGAAGAGGGAAGATCTGACTGGAAACAGACACTGGGAAGAATGTCCTTTTCTCACACCACTTGCTTCTCTCCCTCTGCTGTAGTTTGCTATGGAGCCCGACATCCCTTGAGCCCGGGGATGCTCTCCCTTGCCTGCCTCTGGCACTAGAGGGCGCGGGGATCTGGGCTTCGGGCTGCAAACCCAACTCTCCGCGGCTTCCGACTTCGCCTTAACCTGAACTCAACTTTCAAAGAGGTCTTGATTTCACAGAAAGGGAATTGACTTCATTACTACTGGCTTGTCTGAGTTCCCCATGCCGCATTGCTATGGAAACGGGGCCAGAAAATACGTCTTTTGCATGTAGGTCATGATATTACTGGGGAAGGGAAAGTTGGGTGAACGGGTGAGTGGGTTACAGGAGTGAAGCGGGACGGAGTAACCTCCTGGGATTATATTAACAACAGTGAGGGATTTCATAGTAGGTGTTCTCAAAAGACTATTGAATGAGGCACCCAACGGGCTGAAAGAGCCAAGCATTTTGAGTAGCTGAGAACCATGACACACACAGAGGGATTCAGCCGGAGATGACAACCTAAGTGACAGTGGGCACTGGGCTGAACACTTAGGAGGAAAAAGAGTAGTTTTGTTCACAGATTCTCTTTTCAACTGACAACCTCAGTTTCCCCCTCTCTATGTCTTGGTCTCCATCCTGGACGATGACAGAGCACAGCTAGACTGCTGTCCCTTCCATCTCCTCTGGACATTCTGGATCTCACATGGTCCAGATCTCCCTGAGCTCTGCCCAGATGCAGAGTTACAACCATTCAGGTAGAGGACACTACTCAAAATCTTGGGTTTGGATGGGAGAAAAGCATAAGCTTGCTCTCCTTTTTATAATTTTACCCTCCATGCAAAGCAAGTTGGGGACATCCTAGACCCACCCCCTGCTCCGTATACTGTGTCTTGTTCCCAAGTGGACTGCAATGCAGAAATCACAGAGTGCTGAGGGAAGGAACAGAGAGGGCAGCTCAGTGGGGCACGTGCTCAACAAACCAGCGAGATTACTGCACTTCTCACTCTCCTG
Source organism: Mohoua ochrocephala (assembly GCA_013398855.1). Taxonomy (NCBI): domain Eukaryota; kingdom Metazoa; phylum Chordata; class Aves; order Passeriformes; family Acanthizidae; genus Mohoua; species Mohoua ochrocephala. Next base: position 91,912 of record VZTA01009805.1, read on the forward strand.
GTGCAAAAGCAAACAGTCGTGGGGTCCCGCAGAGGGGAAGTTCAACCAAACTTCTACTCAAAGAGATCCGAGAGGAAAGAAGAAGTGTATTCCGTGTAGCTTAGAGAGGTTTATAGATGAGTCACTGAGAGCGGCTGGTGTCATAAACCACACAATCAAAGCTGGTGTGTATTCAGACAGGGGCTGTGATTGCAAGGGATGCAATACCATAAAGGCAGACAGCGTGCATACTTCTGCTCTCCTGTATTAACCTTCCTTATTGCTTTCTATAGTTTATGGATTTAGTATTTCCCCCAAATAGCTGCAAGAGCAAGCTGTCAAGTAGAGGTTAGACCTTCTTTTTTTGTCCTTGCCTTTTTCCTTCTGCAAAGAGGATATCTTCCTTAAGGGACACGGACAAGGCAGTGTGTGCCAACACACTGGTTGATACATAAAAATGGGAATAGATGTCATTCTGACTAGATTTACAGCAAGAATTTCCGGTTGGAAAAAAAAGCCCTCTCCTTGCCCTAAAAGGAACTTTAGCAAATGAAAATAGTAGGAATAAACAATCTTACAGGGGTGGGAAGAAGCGTCCCTTGTCCTTCACCCAGCGAAAGGGTAAGGACACCCACGGGCCAGTGGGGATGAGTTACAAGCCCTGACAGTCTCCCCTCGGAGCTGGCAGTGGGCACAGCCATCCTCCAGGAGCACCTGGCATCAGGGCCCTCTGGCTCGGCTGCCTTGCAGGGGGACGAGCAGAGGAGCTCCGGGCTTGCCCTTCCCCGTCACCCTGGTACTGGCGCAGCCGCCAAGCATGGCACGGGGCACAGAGTGGTGGGAAGGCGCAAAGCCAGGAGAGTGCCCTAGCTGGAGGGATGGCCAGAATCGGCTTTTGCCCGAGAAGACGCAGAAAGCACTTTGTCCCTTCAGAGCCCTCGATATGGTCTTACTGTGGGGCTGCACCAGGACCTCGATGCCCCAGGGCTGTTTCTGGGAGGCAATTTTTCTCCCACAGCTTGATCCGAGCTCCCTCTCAAAGTATCAGCTCTCTCTTTCTGGCCACAAGCACCCCGTGGCGGAGGCACGGGCGAAAGGAAAGGGAGCCCGGAGGCACGGCCGGGACCGACACAGCCCTACCGGGGCCTCAGCCGGAGCGGGGCAGAGGGGCGAGCCGGGCCCGGCCCTGGAGCATCCTCTCCCGGGGAGCGAACCCCAGGAGCAAGGATCCGAGGAAGCGGGGCCGGAAATGAGCCGGGGAAACCCCAGACCCTTCCCACCTCCGGCGGCGCCTGGAGCCGCGCTCCCCTCCCCGAGGCAGGACATGGGAGCTGAGGAGAGGGAACGGGAGCCGCTCCCGGGCAGAGGAGGGATTCTGGGGGCGACGGACCGCGCCGGCACAGCGGCAGCCCCCTCCCCGATACCCCGCATCCCTCCTGGTGCCGGCAGGGCAGGGATCCCGCCCGCCCCGTCCCTCTCTGCCCACCCGACAGCGAGCGCGCACCGCGGCCGGGCTCTGCTCCCCGGGGACGGCTCCGCTCCCCGCTCCCGGTGACATTTTGCAGGAGTCGTCGACAAACATGTCACAGCGGGATTTGGGAAGGGTAGCCCGGCAGATGAACCTGTGTCGGAATGTAGCATTTATAATAAAACCCCTTGTGTATAGCGCTTGAAAAATGCCAGGATTTCTCTAAATCAGGCTACTGTGTCTCTCCTTCCCCGCTATACCAAGCCAGGCTCGGTTCTGGGATTAATATCGCAACTGAAACTCGACAGAGAAGGGCTCTGTGCTGGAGGCAATCGCTTTGCCTAATCTCCTCCCGCTGCCTTTCACCGGCGGCCCGCACAGCTGTGACCCATTCAGCAAAAGTTTCCCTACGGTCTGCTCTGCTTCTTCCACCAGGAAGCAAAAGCTCGTTTCTTAGACATTATTTCCTTGGCGGGAGCTTTCCTATGACAGCAGCGGATGAAATCCTAGGTGCGGCGAAGAAGGGGCGGAGGGTAGAGGACGTGAAAGAAAAGCCAAGAGGAAAAAAAAAAAGACAAAAAAAATAGATGGAAAGAAAAAGGAAAAAGAGAGAGAGAGAGGAAACGTCAGTAAAAAACCAAAGCTTTCCTACCTGTGATCCAATTAGCAGAAGTTGCATCTCATCCCGCTGCAATCGGCTCGCTGGAGCGGTGGCTGCGGAGCGGCCCCGGCTGTGGCGGCAGAGGCATGCGGGCTGCGCGCCGTCAGCGCCCGCAGCCAGCAGCTTTATCTTCCTCTTCCATATCTTCCACGAGGAGGGAGGGGGGTTGGGCTGGGGGAAACACAGATCACTTGGTGCCGTGATAATGGGGGGAAAGAATAACAGGTTGGAAGCTTTAAACAAGCGGTGGCATTGTCCGGGCTGATGGAGTTTTTGTCTCTCGCTCCCTCTCGCCCTCCCACACCCACAGGCACACACATATACACGCACACCCTCGGTGGCTCTAACCCTCGGGAGTCTCTGCTTCAGTTTAGCCAAGCTGAGCTTTTTTTAAAAAAAAAAAATAAAATTTAGAGCAATAGTGCTATCAAACCTGGCTTAAAGGTTTAGCCAAAACTGGAGTAATTAAAAACAGGTGAAGCCGGGACTCGTAAGTGAGCCGGTAATAATTCATACTTCCCCCAGAGCTCGTGGGGAAACGAGGGTAAGCTGCCGCCTTCGCCGGCGTGGTGGCGAGCGAAGGAAGCGGGGTGCCTAGGTGAGCATCTCGGGTGAATGTCCTTGCTGGGTGCTGCGGCTGTGGGTCCGCTCGCTGACCGCCCGGAGGGGTGTGCGGGGGTGTGTGATGTGTGTGAGCGCGAAGTGGGCTCGATTAGCTGCAATGGGAAGGCAATTTCTGCAGAGAACATTTACAATTTTCTTTCAATATGACAGGATTAGTTGCTGTTGAAGGCTCTCCTCCAATAAGATCGCACTGCTCTCTGATTTGGTGGCTTTGCTGAATAGAAATTACTGGTTCTTGTTATCTCTCAACACACTCTCCCCTCTTCCTCATCAGGCACTCCCCTCTTTCTCATCAGAAGTCTTTATCTACAATTTGCACATCAGAATCACTTTTTTTTTTTTTTTCAATTACCTCTTCCCCATCTTCCCCTGCAATATTCTCCTCTTTATTTCTGGTTATTTTTTCTTTTTTTTTCTTTTTTTTTGTAATTCCGTGATAGCTGTAAGTCTAAAGCAATGTATGGGAGGAGAAAGAGAGAAAGAGATCCTGCATTTAGATTATTGCAGTCATCGGAGGCTTCACACATTGTGGAAAAATGTTGTTACACTAAATCCAGTTCAGTTTTTTAAACTGATTATTGTTCTGAAATTTTCTTGGAAAGAGGCTTCCTTAGCACAATGACAAATAAATTAGGGAAAACAGATACATTCTGAGAACAAGAGTTAGTTCTCATAGGGTGTAAAGCATTCCTCTTTAACTAATCTTCACTAGGCTAAGAAGTATTTACTTTGCTTAAGGAAAATTTCCACTTCTATGGACATAATCTAGACATAAAAATCTTTAGATTTTCATTGTTTTTATTCCCCTCTCTCCAGGACCAGAACTGATTTGTGGTCTGAAGGCTGCTTTTTCCCTTGTGATAGGGGCTGTCCGAGTGGGAAGCAGGGGAGCGGAACACTTCTCATCTATTGTCCAAAGAATAGCAGAGGGGAAGAGGTATGTGCAGAAAAGAGAAGTGGACTTTATGAAGGCAACCCTGGCTTTTGGCTACTGCCTCCCCTGCTGCATCTCTTGTCTTGAAGGGCCAAAGGAGCCACAACCATTCCCTTCCTCTCCACTCCAAAACCCCCTTCTCTTTGGAGAAAGTATTTCTTGGTCTGAGATTGCTCCAGGAAGAGAGCTGTCTACACGACTCACACACAGGTGGCTGTTGCTCCTGGAAGGGTCCTAGGGGTGGATTTACCCCAAAGAGCATGATGTGCCTTCAGGGTAGGACTACTGCCTGGAAGGGTTCAAGGCCAGACTGGATGGGGCTTTGAGCAACCTGGTCTAGTGGAAGATGTCCCTGCCCGTGGCAGTGGGGTTGGAACTAGGTGATCTGTGATCTTTTATGTTCCTTACTACCAGCTAATTTGGAGATGGGAAGCTCTGAATTTTGGAGGTGCTGTTCCTTCAGTGTTACACAAGGCTGTGTTTGTCTACCCGAAAGCACTTTCACATGATTTAAGGGCTGGATTACTTGTAGCTCTTTGGGAGCATCAAGGCAGCTGGGACCTGACTTCTGCCCCTTGGTTTCTCAGCCTTCACAGAAAATTTTGCCTGGACTTCACAGCAGAGTTAGAAGACAGCTATCCAGGCAACTCAGATGATATTTCGTGTTGGGAGGGTGGAATGATGGCCATGAGCACACTGCAGCCCCGTGGGGCTGCTCCACCTCACGTGCCAGGGCAGGGTACAGCCACTTCCACAGTCTGGATGCCACTTCCTTTGCCAGACAGAGCCGCAGCCACGGCCACCCCCTGCACCTCCCACGGGTTGTCTCTCAGACCTTGGCACTTAACACGCTTTAACATTCACTAATCAGGATGATCAGCAGCCTCAAAAGTGACAACGCCTGCTTCTTCTTCCCCTTATTATTATCATTATTGTTATTTTTTCCCTCCCAGCGAGTGTTTGATTGTGCGCGTTGATTTTTGGTTCAGTCACTGCGAGCACGAGTCAGCCCTTCCCACAGTGGGGAGCAGGGAGCGGGTGGCGTCCCTGCCCTGGGATGACCCCGGCAGTACACGACAGTCTTGGGGACTCCCCAGCCTCCCTCCCTCCACTGCAGACGGACAGAGGTCTGGGGCCGGGGATCGCTTCCAGCAGCACGGCTGGAGCGAAGGCAGGAGGGAGCTCCGAGCTGGCTCTACCCAGCTGCAGGGGGCTCCCCAGTGCCACGCTGCTCAGCGCCGTGCGGTCGTCACGGACCGCTGGAGGGACATCCTCCTCCGTGCCACCCTCGGCCAAGCGGGGAGCGTCTCCCTTCCTCGCAAGCATCCCCCCCGCCGTGATCTCCCATGGAAATAAAAGCCCTCTCCTGAAAACTCCTGGCGTGTGACCCTCACCTCCTCCGTGCCTTGTCTGGAGCCCTCCCAGGGAGAGCGGAGGTTCCCCCCACCGACACGCGTGTGAGCAGAGCTGCCCTCCTGAGCCCGCCGAGCCCGGCTTTTAATCAATCTCAGCAGATGCATCTTGGTGGCACCCGGTGACTCCGCGGTAATCGGCACCTTTTAAGTTTGACGGAACGTCCGTCATTATCGGCTCTCCTCTTTAGAGCTCTACGTGCTAGACACACCTCCTGAGGGAAAAAAATTGCCGCTTCTGAGCTTAAAACGTTTAAAACACATCCACACCCCTCCCTCCCGCCGCCTCAAACCCTCCTCGTCCCCGGCTCATGCAAGAAGAGGGAGGGCGAGGGAGCCGAGTCATTTACAGTGCCCTAAGCCGCTGTAGAGTTAAATTCTTAGCAGAGCCACAGAACAAAGCACTCAGCCCTTCCCTGGAAGAAAAAAAGGGAAAGCTCGTGAGGAAGCGAGTATTTGCTCATGCTGAACTTCCCTCCCGCAGAGGGACCGGGACTCGCTCCCGGGGAGCACAGGCAAAGCCAGCAACTTTCAGCGAGGCTATTTCCAAAAGAAACCGCATCCGTATCCAGAGATGCCGGGTGATCTCTAGCGAGACTTTGCTGGGGGCTCTCCCTGTTTTTGCCTACACCTCTCCCAAATGGCTCCTTCCAGCGACTTGGAACTGCCTCACTGAGGTTTGCTCCCGCAGGATGAGTCCCCTGTCCTCAGGGATTAATAGCTTGGGTGGAGAGGGACGAGGGGTGTCCCTGGGAGCCACTTCCAAAAGGAGCTTTTCTATGATAGTCAAAGGGGTGAACTCCCTCTCCGATTCAGCTCTCAACTGCACCTGGGGGTCACAGAGGTATCTGCAGAAACTCAAGGTTCCCTCAAGGGTGAGGGAGGCTACCAAGGGGCTGGGCACTAAGTGCCCTGGGTGGGTGGTCCCCGTGCTCCCACAGCTCCTATTTCCCCCTTCTCAGCCTCCCTCCACGCCTGTTTCATCCCGTTGCCACAGGGTTGGTGTTAGAAGGGGAATGAGAAAAGGGCAGACTGTGACTTCCCTCTTGCTCCCAGAGGCTCTCATGTCCACCTAAAGCCAGAGGAGATGAGAGCTTCCCTCCTGGTAGCCTCTTTCTATCCCCGGATGGATAAGGATGGACCAGGAGAGTAGTCCAGCATCTGTCGCTTGTTGTTTCCTGCTTGCTAAGTTTCCTAGGAGGAGGGAAGCAATGAGGGTGCACACTTAGATGTGCAAATGCCCAGCAGTGGATGGAGATCTGATTGCTCAGATCCCTCCCAGTATGTTCTCCATGGCTTAGGTGACTGGCTTTCCAGCCAGCAGACAGCTTTCTTGGGGGACTGAGAGAGCAAGCCCAGGGAACAGCCAGCTCTGCTAACCAAAATGCTTGACTTCCCTTCGGAGGTGTGGTCCTCTCCCTGGTGCCTGCTGGAGGTGGACATGTCACCTCCCAGGGGAAGGAAGTGGGTCTGAGCCATGTTTATTGAGAACACCTCTTCCCTGTGAGGTTTTGCCAGCAGTTTTAGGCAAATAGGACTGGGGACAGCAGGACAAAGCCCTAATTTCTCTGTGGAAGAAAACACCAGGCAAAGAGGTTCTTAGTGCAAATAGTGAAAGGCCGTTAAAATTCCACATCCATTTACCCTCAGCCTTGCAATGGATAGCTGAGATTAATGCATGGGGGAGGCAGGTGCCTGAGAGATGATGGGAAAATGCTGGTGAGAGTGGGACAATGGAACTGCAAATCATCCTGACAGTGTGGAACACAGAGAGCAAGAGGAAGGAAAGGAACAAATCCAAACTGAGACAAAAGCAAGCCAAAGTAAATAAATTCCTAATAGACACATATATGAGGAAATTAAATGAGTTAAAGAAACTGACGGTCAAACCTTTAACAGAAAGGGATGTGTAATCCCTCAGCTATGTCCAGGGCAGTACATTTCTAGGAGTGTTATAAACCACAGTTAGATCTGCCAGAGTAGGCAGTGAAGCACTGACATGTGGTAGCCTGGCTCTCACTAGTGCCAGGGAACTAAGAACGTCTTGGTTTCTTCTTCTCAGTTCAAGCCTTAAAGTCCTCCAGAACAGCTGGCGAGGAGGGCTGTTGCTTTCACCCACCAGCTACATTAAACTGCCTTGTTAATACAAAATCATCAAGCTCTTCTTTTTCCTTTCCCCTGAATGATGATACTCTTTTCGCGTCTCCTTTGAGTCTCAAAGCCCAAAGTACTCAGAATTATTCAAATCAGATGAAAATGGATGCAGTGGAAATTCCCAGCAGGCTTAGATGGGGCTCAGGGTCTAATTCTAAGAGCCAAGCTGATCCTCTCTCTTGTGGAGCAGCTAGGTGGCGAACTGGAAAATCAAATCTACTGTTTTATTAAGGATAAGCACAGTATCTGGAGAGCATTCTGCTAGGCACAGCAAAACTGATGGAGCGCTTTTTAATATAAGCATGCACGTAGTTATCATCCTAGCAATAAACCCCTACCAACTGCAGATTTTCACTGCATTTTTTGTCTGTTTGTTTTTTGTTGTTTTGGGTTCTTTTGTTTGGTTTTGGAGTTTGGTTTGGTTTGGTTTTTTTTTTTTATTAGTTGGTAGGTTTGTTTTATTTTGTTTTTGGTTTGGTTTGGTTTGGTTTTGTTTTTTTTTTTTTTTGTGTAGGAATAAGTATTCCTTGCAAATGTTGCAGTGTCACAGGTGGGAAGATCTGAAAAAGAGTTGCAGAACAATCTGCAAAATATATCTGCTGAGAATCGGTGTCAATTTTGTCCCGATTTGGGAAAACAGTGACTGATAATCACAGTATAGCATGTGTTCAAGGTTGTCAGACATACTTCAGAGTACAGGGAGAAGAGTGTCTTTCAGGAAAAAAGAAAACAAGAAAGAAGTGTGTCGCCTCAATTTATGTGATATAGGAGTTAAAAACATTAACGAGGGGACAAGCTGGGATATGGTTTTGTTTATAACATGGTGTGTTTTATAGCTGTGGCACAAAGCTGTTAAAAGGCAAAGAGTTAAACAAAAGTCTCTCTAAATTGTGTACAGGTGTGTGGAGTGGGTTATCTGCCTCATAAAAAAAAAGCTTTACTTGACCTTGACCATAGGAAAACAGACCCTCCTTGACCTGAATCTCCAGGGTTCATTTCCTGAAGCGCCTCTAATGGGCAGAAAATGGGAAAACCCTGAAATAGGCGGAGCCGCTGGAGAGTTTGGAGCCTCCGCCTGCAGCACCCTGGAGAGCGGCCTGCCCGCCGCCGGCGTGTCCCGGTTTCCCTGTGTCCCTGTGTCCCTGTGTCCCTGTGTCTGTGTGTCCGTGCACACACACACACACAGACACAGACACACAACCCTTTGCACATAACCCCCCTTGCTAGTGTTTGTGCTTGCAGCTGTTCAGGTAAACGCGAGCCAATAATCAGCTGCACATCTGGTGGGATGTTCATGGAGGTCACATCTCTGGTTTTGAATCTCACATTACTTGGAGGACGACTCCCTGCAGGAAGCTGGAGAATGGTGTTTCTGTGCCTTGCATGCACCCATGAGCTGGAGTCAGTGGCAGAAATGAGGAAGAGTTCATCGTGCCTTTGAGAGTGCCAAAGAATCCCAGAATGGGAAGGGTTGGAAGGAACCACCAGAGGACATCTAGTCCAACCTCCCAGTGTCCCCTAGAGCACGTTACTCAGGGCTGCGTTCAGATGGTTTTTGAATATTTCAAGAGAAGAAGTTCAAACACACAGAAGAACACAGTAAGCTGAAGCTCAGCACGAGGAATAGCTCCTTTTAGTAGGGGCTTATGGAAATAGTTGTGCTACTGCAAAAGAGGAACTTTTCTGCAGAGAGCCTCAGTCACTGGAATCGTGCCCACTTGACTCATGTTGCACACAAGGATGGTGTGTGGACGAGGGAAAGCAGGTGTCAGGCAGGCCACGCACGTCTTTTAATTTTAATTAGCTGGGAAAAGACCAAGAGGTATTTCAAACACAATTTTTTCTCAGAGAGGCCAGACTGTTGGCAGCTTTACGTGCACTCCAGTGACTCCAAAGGCGCACTGAAGACTGTTTGTTTGATGAAGAGATTTAAAGAGGGTCACGGTTCAGGGGGAAATATTTCCCCCCAAATATTACTTTACAAACAGTCTCAATAGTTCATCTTCACTGGGCACGAAGTCGAGGGTTCTGTCTGCTCTTTAAGCACTCAAGCCCACACACGAATCTCTCCTGCAGCGTTACTCTGTAGATACTTCCCCTTTGAACTTTTGATTCTGCCATAGGGCTTGTACAAAATCTAATACTGATACTGCTCACCCAAGCACACACAAGATATTAATGGCTATCTGAAGCCCATCTGAAGCACATAAATCTAGAAACAGAATTCTTAAAATAGGAGATCCTGAAAACTTTTTTAGTAAGCTACTTCAGCAAGCAGCTTAGATCAATCCTAAAAAGAAAAAAAATACAAAGAGGAAAATTAATTCAGTTTCTTTGGGGAGAGGGTATTGAAAACTATACCTTCCATGTTCCCTGTGAGCATTTTTCTTTGAGATTCCTGTTTTCTCCTCCTGAAAATGCTGTATTTTGTGCCTTTTGTCACTTACTGGAGCAGTGATGCTTGCAGAAGAACATTGCCTGATTAAATGGCTTAACTTTGTGTCGGTCACACATACACTCAGCTGGGATGAGAATTTAAGCAATAATAGCAAAACCAACAGCCATTTCATTTAAAAGCAAGCATTAACAACATTCCATGAACAGTGCTGGGCAGCACCTTCTCCTTAGAGTCCAGTGAGTTGCTGATTTGAATCAGAGCGAAAGGAGCTCTGTTTGTCTTGTGTTCTGGGGCAGACATCACTCATCATGCTCAGGAATGACACGACACTATTTTAGCCTTTTCCTTTCTCCCACTGGTAGTGACAGGAGTTGCACACTCACCAAGGGCTTGCACCACACAGTGCCAGGAATCCTGAGATGCCAGAGGTGTTTTTGCAATTAGGCCCAATTTTTTCTAAGTATCTCTTCTGTGGATCAGGGCTTACAGGCTCAGATGAAGCTCCATGTTGTTGTGCCTGCTCTGTTTTCAGCACCTGAACCATTACACTCCGTAGATACGGTCTTAAAAATACATCTTTCCTTTGTTTACCTTACTCTTTAACCTGAGTTCCATGTTCTTTTTTTTTTCTACATTTTTCACTTCTTCTCCACAGCTTAAATTTCTTTCGACGTTTTTTATCTTTGTCTCAGGCTCACAGCATGAGGAAAAGAAAGAATTTCCAGTCCGTAGATTGGCAAATTTAGCCGTCTTTCTCCAGCAATGGCCATATTCAGGTATTTCTGTAGAAAGAGCCGAGCAGTTTATCCCTTAGACATGAGATAATCTGCTTCCTCCTAGAAGGCTCCTCCTAATCACAGAGAGTTACGTTTGCATAACTTCTCCTGCATGTTTTTTGTCACCTCTTCTGTTTGTCTTAGCATTAAATACTGTAACTTATGATATTGCTGGTATGTCTAGAAAAACCCACTTCTTTGAACCCACTTCTTCAGGCCCAAGGTCATCCTTGGCTTTGAGAACTACAGTATAAATACATGTTCTACACTTCAAAGTCTGTGAAAAAAAGTATTTTCTTATATGAGTTTTGAAGTTGATACCTTTTACCTCAGCTGATGGCCCCATAATGTTTTGGTTTTTTGTCTGAAGTGGCAAAACCAGTGATTTCCCATCTTGTAAAAGCAAATTCCCAGACTGGAGTTACTCATTGTATCTTTACTTTTTCTATGTTTTTTCTTATGTCCCTACTCCCTAAGGGTAAGGATTCCAGTGTTTTTTCTTCACCCTCTGTTCAGCCAAGTGTCTCTGCTTTTTCTTTCTTCATGGCAATTATTTTTCCCCCTTTCTGGTCCCCTTTTACAGCATCTTTCTTGAGACAAGTTCATTTTATTGCAGACACTATTCTGGATGAAGCCACACCACTTAGATAGATGGTCTGTATAATGTCTGTATAATGTTCTAATACGATTGCCTAATATTATTTCATAAATCAACATAAACCTTGTTGCTTAACATCCTTCTGCCTTATTTACTTAGCTGAGCTCTGAACACATCTTTGCTAATCTGTTTTGATTTATACCTGTGTCACTGGTGTGTTTAATGGAAAACTTGAGCAAAATACAACAGCATGTATATTTTTTCTTCTTCGGCATCTTCTCCTTTGTATTTTTCAACACTGAGCTTCATTAACTGTGCTGTTGTTCAGCCACCAAATTTCTTAAATGCATTCAACTTTCTTCACTTTTTCTATTGCTTCCAGTCCAGCACAAAACCCATTCTCAATTCATTGCACTCTTCTGAGCTGCTGCTTGGAGTCCCTTTGTCAGAACCAATTTGCAGACTCATTTATTACTAATGGTCGAGTGCTAAATCCCCACTCTTACTTCCTCTATTACATCATTCCTATCTTTTCTGCTTATTCTTTGAAAGAGAATAAAACCCGGCCAAATGGAGTTGCTTAGGCTTCCCCTCCTTTCTACTTCTAGCAGCTTCACTGAAGTTGTGCCAACTTAGTTCAGCTGTGTACCTACAGCTTCTCAACCCTCAGCTTGCAAATCAAGATATTAGTAACAGTTACTGTCACATATCCCATAAATCAGTTTTTTACTTTTAAACACTTTTTTTTCCCTTGTGCAGCTTTGAACTGTAGCCAGTATTATCTTTCCATAAAAGTTAAAAATCCTACCTTGTTTTTTATCTCTTCATCTTCATTATCAAAGCAGAAAGAATTTCACTATATTCTTAAGCATTCTGGAGAATTTACTTGTGTGTTTTGCTAAAAACTACTCCGACCTAGAAAGGGTGAAATGTGCCTGTGAAATGCGACAAAAAAAGCCCCATTTTTTGCCTCTTTCTATGATTTTAGGTTATTTCTTGTCAATAGGATATATTTTAATTGTGGCAATATTAATAAAAAGAGTAACAAAATTTTCTGATTCAGTTTGACTCAACAAACAGAACATTTATAGACCCTCTGTCAGTATTTCCATATTGTACATGTTAAAATTGCCTGTTTTCACATTGCTATGTATTAGGTTTTTGGTTGAATTGCTTTACTTTGGAAGGAACACTCTCTTGAGGAGAGACATGACAATAGTTTTGTAGCTCAAGCTGGTATTAAATCAAGTATAAGCAGCCTTTCTAATAAGCTTTTAAATTAGAAGGAGAAAGCTCTCAGATGAAGTTCTACATTGCTGCAGTGATTATTAAGAGCAATGAATCATGTGGGGTCAAGCTCAGCCAGAAAACTAAATTAGTTTTGGAGCACTTTTAGAATGTGTCTTGCAGTCACACTTTTAATGCTGTTTGGTGATCCAGCAAGACTGTAGATCACAGCATGTGGCAATCTTACACAGGAACGGATTTGTATCCATTGCTGTCTGATTCCCTCGCAAATCCTTAGAATGAGAAATAGCTAAAAATCCCCTTCCTTTCATATGTTTTTTAACATTCCAATGGACTTCTGATAGGCCAAGCACTATTTAATCAAACAGTATTTTCACCAAACCATCTTTTCAACCAGAAATACCAAATTATTTTAATTTTTACTCTTCCTCACTGTACTACACGTTTCAACAACTGAATGGCATTTCTTAAGACAAGTTCCTTCTTGCATCACTTGTAGAGACAACAGGTGATGCAGTGAAACTTTCTATATGCCTTCTAAGAAAAAGAAAGTATGTGTTTTCTTCCAGAGTAAATAGATAGACCCTTTTTGACATTAATGACAAACATGGTGAGTAAAGCTAGTTTCATTGAATTATGAGCCACTTGGAATATTAGCATGTCAATGTGTTTTAGAACCTTTAGAAGAAGTCACTCTCTGGTGCAAGCTTAATAAGCTATTGAGACTGTTAATATTCTGTTCCTGATTTGTCACTTCAAGGAAAGATGTACCTGACTACCTGAACTGGCAAAGCCAGTGCAGTATATTTTGAAAGATTATAACTAGCATTAAAGCTGAATTTGTGCACAGAAGCTGGCCCAAGTAAAAGTCTCTCTGTAAACCACCAGAGAGACTTTTACTTGCCTATTTCCATGTGCAAGATAAACCTCGATCTGTTGTAAAATGGTGTCATCAGAATTATTATCCTGATAGTTCATGAAAATAGTTCATGAGAACGCCTGAGTGCTCAGTGTTCAGCGCAAAAGTGTTGGTCTAAAGGACCTGAATGTGAATGTTATGTTCTCACCTGGCCCTCAGGGAGTAAAGAATAAGCTCAGGAGTCAGAGTTATTACTTTAATACTAACTTAAGTGCCAATTTTCAAAACAGTTCCTTCAAGTACAGGTTATACAGCACTTGTGCTCCATACGCAGGGCTGTTCAGCCAGAGCTGCTGAATATCTACTGTATGTGTGGCTGTCGAGCAGAGCAGCTGCTACTGAGAACCAGGGCTTTGCTTTGTGAAGTTAGTTGTTTAAAACCTGAAGAACTTAGTGAAAATATGGGCTACAATTGGTCTTGGCTTCCTTTTCTAATTTGAGAATTCCCTACAGTGAATATCCCCCTCAAAGGAGTGTGGTGAGGCATTACTAACCGAAGTCTTTTGCATGTGGAAAGGTACACGTGGCAAAGATGCTACAGCACAAATTAGTAAAAGGAGAGCAGAGAGGCACGTATCTATTTCATTTAATGGGTGGGTTATTTGTTCTTCCTACTCATATCTCTGATTCAACAAAGTTAAAATTTACATGCCTAAATACCCATAAAATAACATTAGATTCACATTCACAATCAATAGTACATCTCTGTACAGCTTTTTTATTGATTTAGGATCAATTCACTGTACCAGTAAGCAGAAATAGATCATGTTGTTTATATTGCTCTTTAAAATGAAAGAAAAATGCTTCAGAAAATGTCATTTTTTAAAATCTGTTAGCTATGGTAGTTTGGGATTTTGTCGATTTCTTTTTTTCAGCACATTTTACAAAATTCGTATTGTTATCTAATTGTCCTTTCTGCCAGAGATTTCCACCTCTGATCTACACTGAGCTTGTCTTTATAGAAAGAAAATGGCAATACCAGAAAAGACTTCCTTGTATCAACCCCAGGTTTTTTGTACAAGTTGCTACCTGAGCTAAGCCCAAACAAAACACTTGGAGAACAAGGACCAAAATATTTTCAATTCCAGGCAATAATAATATACAGGGAAACAGAAACATAACAAAAGCTCTCTTTCATCATCCCAAGCCATCCTCTGGGTCTCTGAAGGATAAGCAACTAGATCTAGCCCTGCAAAATGAACTAGTTTGTACAACATTAACTTGCAGACTCCAGAGCTTGGACCTAAGGCCCTTGAGTCTTTCTGTAGAGGTTTAAGACTTTGGATTCATAAAAGATAGTTCAGTCAGCAGGCAAGTGCAGCAACTGACTAATAAGAGTCCAGGAAAAGAATGACCCTCTGTGCCCAATCTTTCTGGCTCTTTATACACCACTAGATTAAGTTTCATCCTCTCTGTGTGTCTACGGGCAAAGAGATTTGGGACTTCTTGCTGACCAGTTTCTGCCCACATAATAATAATTTTGGCAGCCAGTTGTATTGACTCTGTGTGTGTTAAAGTTGGTTTTCCTTATAGTAGCTTGCATAGTGCTGCGTTCTGGATTTGTGATGGCAGCAGCGTTGACAACACGCGGATGTTGCAGTTATTGCTGAGCAGTGCTGACACAGCATCCAGGCCTTTTCTGCTTTTTACTCTGCCCTGCCAGTGAGGGAGCTTGGGGTGGGCAAGAATTTGGGAGAGGACACAGCCTGGACAGTTGACCCCAATTGATCAAAGGAATATTCCATACGAAGTGGTGTTGTGCTCAGTAATAAACATAGGGGCAGAGGAAGTTTGCCAGGATTGATACACAGACTGAGCATCTGTTGGCTGGTGGTGAGAAACTGGATTTTTTTGCACCACTTCCTTATATTGTTATGTTTTGGCTTTGGAGTTGGTTGGTTGGTTGGTTGTTTTTCTTTTTTTTCCATTTTTTTGGTTTTGGTTGGTGGGAAGAGTGAGATGGATGCTCTGTGGTGCTAAACTGTCTGCCAGGATTAAACCAGCCATCGTTTTCACAATGTGATGCAGAAATCCTAAGCTCTAGATGTCTGCTAATGCACTTTAGACCCCTGGGCTCAGGTAGTCCAGACTTTGGGTAGGACATCTGAATAGATTTTTTTTTTTTTTTCAGTAGAATGGACAATGAGAGGAAATTTGCTGCATTCACAAATTCCCATTTGTTTTCTTTTTTTTTAAATAGAGCTTCCTTTCTAATATTTAAAATCTGGCAAAACTAAGTTTATTATTAGACATGGTGCTTTTCAAGGATTTCTGATTAAAAAATAATGTGGGCTACAGGTTATCTTTTCCTTTGAGAAAATTTTTTCATGTAAATACAACGGATGCCACTTGAAGATGCCCTAGCTGTCTGTGGCAGCTCATGGAATGATGCCTACATAGGGAGTGTCAGGTAGATGAATTCACACAGGACTAAGGAAGTTGTGTGTGCACTTACTGTGGAAGTTATGACCGGCTGGAGAAGGCTATTTTCATTTTGTGACACCCATCAATGTTTCACAGTTTGCTGTTGTTCTTCCCTGTGAAGATGAGAACACAGAAAAAAAGTTTTTTATTCTGAGAGACCTGTCAGAACATCAACTTGTGGTTCTATGAAGTCAGCCTTAGAGGAGGAGGGCAGGGGAAAGGTTTTTCTCCATAACCAGTAGTGACCAGGGAGATTTCTGTTGCCAAAACAATCTGCCTTAAAACCGCAAACAAATAAAATTCAATAAAATGGTTCAATAAAATAGAAAAAATATATTCTACCCACAACATTCCCATTAGATCTAAATGGTAGACTCTGGCAATTAAAAGTAAGAAGATTGAAAATAAGGGTTGAAGAACTGAAGACTTTTAATAATTCTTATCATTACCTATCCTCAGACAGATATACAAAAAATAATTAGATGTATTAGTAATTCAGAATTTGACATGTAAGAAGCTCAGAGCTGGCGCTCCAATTCTGCCACAGGCAATAAATCGAGATGGTGTTCCCTGATGTGACTTTTGTGATGAAGTATGATCTGCTTAGCCACAACATCCCTGTGGAAGACAAATATCTGTCTTCACTAAATCATACAAATACTGCCCATTGCATGTTCCCTTGACTGGTGTAATCAGACTCACTACCGCAAAATGAAAATATATATCTTTGTTAATGACTCCTAGGATGTAGGAAATGAATGCCCAAAACACAGACGCAAACACAAAGGAGAAGGAAAAAAATGCATCAAAAAGCTAAAGAACAGTTTCTATTTTGTTATAATTTGTTTCCAAAAGAAAATACCCACTACCCAAACTGAATGTGAAGGGCAGTCGCCCTCTTTGTTTTACAGTGATCGGCTAGTTGGCATCTTTTGAGTTACTTTGGTTCTGACATCACAGAACAGGTTCAGCTCCTCTTATACTGTGTGGTGAGCAAGGATGTGGGATGCCCCCAATGTCAGAAGCATGTGGACATGTTGGAATCCAGAGGAGAGCCATGAAGATGGTCAGAAACCTTGAGCACCTCTCCTATGGAGACAGGCTGAGAGAGTTGGGGTTGTTCAGCCTGGAGGAGAGAAGGCTCCGGGGAGACCTTAGAGCACCTTCCAGTGCCTAAAGGGGCCCTACAGGAACCCTGAAGAGGGACATTTTATAAGGTCACATAGTGATAGGACAGGGAGTGATGGCTTCAAACTGAAAATGGTAGGTTTAGATGAGATATCAGAAAGAAATTCTTCACTGTGAGCATTGTGAGACTCTGGCATAGGTTTCCCAGAGAAGTTGCAGATGCTTCATCTCTGTAAATATTCCAGGCCAGGGTGGATAGGGCTTTGAGCAACTCGGTCTAGTGGAAGGTAGCCCTGCCCATGACAGGGGAATTGGATTTAGATGACCTTCCAGATCTCTTCCAACCCAAGCCTTTCTGTGATTCTGTGATTCTGTGTGATTCCTACAGACATGACTCACAGAAAATGATTGTTCTGGGATTAACCCACAGCACAGGTCAACAAGCACTTGCAGTGATTCAGCAGTCTGTTCTTCCCTGTAAGTGTTTAGGGGGCAGAGGCAGGACTTGCCTCTGCTTTCCAACAACCAATTTGAGGACATGTCAAACCTACCCAATTTGTTCTTCCTGTTGTATAATTACTGTTTACCTCACTGAGTTACATCCTCCTTAATAGGCAGTCCCACTGCAGTGGCTCCCTCTCATCTACAGTGAAAGCAGCAAGAAACAATCACCCGTTGTTTTCATCAGGATCAGCCCAGCTCCGAGAGAGCAGCAGCAGAGCTATTGTTATGTTCTCTACCAGATCTATTTATACACAGGCATATGGAACATTTTCCCTGCACTGATACTTTTCTGCTCAAGTGTTATGGTTTGCTTTTTAGGTTATTCATAATGACAACAAGAGCAACAACAACAACAACAACAACAGCAATAATAATATTAATTCTACACCTGTCAACATCTGCACTTTCATTAAATTTCAGTTGCATCCTTTTTTCCCCAGTTTCCTCATTACTTGTCTTTCTTCCATATACTGCCAGGTGCCTAATTTCTGGACTGTAAGATCCTAGAGCAAAAGTTTTCAAACTTTTGTGGTTTATATACCCTGAAAAAACATCCTAATGGAGCTGCAAATATAAGACTAGTGAGTACAGATTTATTTTTGTTAGCTGTATTTCCTGCCTTCCGTAGAAATAGCCAAAGTACCTTCAGGGGGTTGTAGACAAACTGCTGGAAAACAGAGACATAGAAGATGAGTTTCCTGTGCCTTGAGGTTAGAGTCAAGCAAAATTTCAGGTGTTCTCTGCAGAGTCTGGGGTTTGAGAAAGCTCCTCTGCAGCACGGATGTAGGGATGTGGTAGCGAGACGTATCTTGTGGGAGAGAGTTGATGCAGTCTGACATGCAACAAAAGGAGAGAGAAACAGTATTTTTAGACTAAGGACTATAACAGGTCTTTTTTAATCTGGCAGGAGTAGATCTCAGTGTCTCAGGGTAGACAATGTACAATAACAATATACAGAATTCTTCTTTATCTGAAGAGCACAGGGTACCTTTGGGATTCAGCTATTTTAGAAAAAGTATATTGTCCTTTATTACTATTTGTTCAGAAAATGCAGTGGAAGCTGAACAAATATGTGTCTGGTGTTTTAAATGGTTTCAAGATCAGCACTGGTTGATCGATGTAGCATATAATAATTTTTTCATTTATACATTTCAAATTTACATTACTCAATAAAATATCAGTGACAATAGTAGCTGAGAAATAATTCAATGATTATGCCACCCTCAGAAAATGGCTTTTTGCCACGGTGGAACAGATTTATGGAAAAGGCAGTGTTTATTGTTCCTATTTCAGCTTATGTCTGAATATAAAAAGTATCACATTTCTTTTTCAGAGAGAGTTCAGACTTTAAGATTTAATATGACTACAACTCAGTAGAAATTAAAAATTAGATTTTTAGACAGACTCAATTTTTGTTTATACCCGTAAGAAAATTTAGATAAATAATTTCAGGCTTTTTAAATAATGGCTTTGGAGAGGCAAATGCATACATTAAGGGATCTTTGGATGAAATCCTTGTGAGATCTCTATATATGAACATACATATTTATGTTTAGTTGTCTGTATGAGAAAGGATAGGTTGTTTTTAGTTGTAATAGTACATGAATTTTATGGCCTAAGGTTTTCTATAGTTCTTCTAGTTTTGAAGTGCTCCTGACTTTTCAGTAGACATTTCTGAGGCTGGACCTTGTCTGAAGTTCTCTTGCTAATTTCATAAGAAATAAAAAAATGTCCATGGGAAAATAGTGCAGACAGTTTCAGACAGTTTGAACCTTGGTTTTGTAAAAAAAAAGAAGTAGTGAAGATGCAATTACTGTTGTTGCAGCTGTAGTGGGGCACACACACCCTGACTCACATAAACCAGTTGCTCCCCCTTGTCTGTAACTGTCACTAGGTGTGCTAGATCCTTCCAGATTTATTTTCTTTGTGTTATATTCAAATATGCTAAAAACCTACTGCTTTGCACTTCAGTTACTGTAACCACTTGGGTGAGTGAAGGAGAGAGATTAAAATCTATTCCTAACAGCACTGCTGCTTCACCTGCCAGCAGGGTCCTCACTACTGATGCCATTATTCAGTTCAGAAAACCAGGAGGAAGCCCATCTTTATCTGGTGGAACGACCTGACTCATTGGGATAGTTATGGATTTGGATTGCTTTAGATTACCTGTTGCTTATCTCTCATTGGCTGCACAGAAATAAGAGAAGTAAAAAACAAAAGGAAAAGATAATATTCTGTAGAACACTCGTTCTAGAGTGACTCTAGACTAAGAATGCTTAATTGTATCTAATAAGCACTAACCCTTTTCTTGCTTCTAGCTAAAAACCTAAGGTTATAGTCTCCGAGCCAAAAACCAGCATCAAGCATTGGGTTATAGAAGAAGAAAGTGGTTTCCATACCTCAGGCATCCTCTTTGCTTTCATTTCTCTTCACCTGCTAAAGCTGAAAGCGTGCCATTAAACAGAGCAGCCTTCTTCCTCTCTTTCAGCAGCTGCTTTAAAAGTGCTGAATTATGAACAGTGATTTCTGAGGTCCAGAGACCAGCCCTGGTCCTTCAAACAGCTACAGGTTCTGGGGAACTGCAGTTCCCACCTGCATCTCCTGGGAGGATGAACTGCCACTGGCAAGGGTGAGTGGCTCCAAATCTGCCAAGGGAAGGATGCTATTGCCCACACCCCCTGAGCAGCTCTGGGTCATGGAGCAGGTACAATACTCACTTTGGAAACTGATGGCTCCAGTTGAGATACACCCGAAACCTGTGCTGTTAAAACCTTTGTCAGTACTTGAGAAAATTGCATCAAGAGCCATCATTTGAGTGATTGACCCTCACCATACATCTCACACCAGTCCAGCACTCTTTGCCTTTGCACACACAGGCCAGAGGCTTTCAGGATGTTTCTAGGACTCAGGAATTGCAATCATGACCAGGTGTAGAAAAAACTTATTATGGTCTCTTCCCTAGGAGGAATGTGTTTTAATTTCATGGAGCTAGAGGGGTCTTAACTAATCTCTGCTTTACTTAATTAGATGTGCTAGAAGAAATTTCCATGCCACCTCTTGAGGAAACAACGGGAGGGAATTTGAAAAGAGGCTGTTGGTTAAAATGAGTAAAGATATTATACACACCTCTTCTGCCTCCCTAATTACTCATGACATGAACACACACAGCTGTGACTAGGATGCACCAGAACAAACTGTTCTATAAATTCACAGCAGTTTCCTGTCTATTCCAGAAAATACATAAGGGCCTGCGGAAAATGCAAAGTGTCAGTGGTCTCTTGGCAACTCTCTGTTGAGTAAACTCATATGGGGACTGTAATAGAAAATGAAACCATTCACTTACAAAAGGTTTTCATTCCTTCTGAGATGTTGGATACTTATCTCCTGAGGGATTAATTTGTTGGAGGCAGATACTGAATGTTCCCAAGGCCTCGTTGGGAATTTTCTGCTGCGTGAGTGTGAAACTTCTGCAGCTTGTGCTGAAGCGCAGATCAGTTTAAGAAGCTGTAGCTGTGTGTCTGAGGAAACACGTTGGTTCATTTTCTTCTACCTTTGAAAACAGAATCAGAATTAAAATAAAATCAAGCAATTTTATTATAAGGGAAGGAACATAAATCTATGGAGCTTGATTTCTCTGCCAATTACACTGGTTTTGCACTAGGGCAGCTACACGTCTAGGTAATTATTCTCATTTAGTGCTGATGTAAGTGAAAGGAGAACCACAGCCTGTGGTCTGAGAAGAGAAGATTGTATAAATGCTGGACACTTGCCATAGACAATGTTTTGTGTAGGTTCAAACAAATTCCTGAGACACATTTGGTTCCATTTTAACTTCTTCATAACTTATCCTGGTTACTTCAATTTGCAAGAAGGTTTTTGCCAAACCTAAACACCGTTATGAAGTCTCATGAAAATAATAACTATCACGCAGACTTCGAAGTGATTAAAACTCAGAAGAAGAACAGATGTTTAAAGATTTAATAAAAAAAAGAAAATGTACATACTGCTAAAGATATCATTCTGGTATCATCTTCAAAGATTATCAGGTAGGGATAGTTGCATGTGTTGGTGCCGGGGAAGACAGGACAAACTTCTTGTACTTGCTACCGTGCCATTATTTCCTATGTGGAGAGGAGAACAGGTTCCACAGTGCAGAAAGTCATTTGCAAAAGAGGTGATTCCTGCCCACTTCAAAACATACCCAAAAATGCATCTGAAAAAATGGTCTATTCTATTCAGAGAAAAAGAGGTAAAAAAGAGAGTATGCTTTGCTAAAAATTAATTAAAAATAATATGATTTTTTCCCTTCCTTGCCTCTTTTTGTGCTTGTGCTTGGCAGGTGAGGAGAAAATTTACCATACAGAAACAATATGACAAACTTGTAATAACTTTTCATGACTCTGTGGTCAGAGGGCCAAGTCCTGGCTCTGTCAAGGTGAATTGCAAAAGTATAATTGATTTATATAGGGTCGTGTTCTCAACGAGGTTAATGGAAAAGACGCTTGAGTTTTTTGGAAGTTTTGCAGCAAAGGATTACTTTTGGTTTTTGTTCCAAACACATGATGAGTTCATTTACTCTCTTATTCTTTTGTTTCACATAGATATAGATGGGAAGTTTATAAACCCAGCCTTTTTATTTCTAATCCCACAGTGTTGTTCATATCAGGAGGATTTAAAACTTATGTAACCTTTTCAGCAAGTTTCCCTGTGTTCAGTCTTCTTTGTTCAAAATAACATTGCAAACCTTTCAGGGAATTTGACTCACATTTTCAGAGCAATAAACCTACCCAGAAAACCAGTTGAAAACTTTCCTTAGAAAAAAAAAAATAGCATCATGCTAGGATTTTGAGGGTTTTTTTACTTTAAGTCATACTTGAGATTTCTAGAAAGACTTTCCACAGAAAATACTATTTTACACTCACGCGTATTCTGAGAAAAGCTGGTCACAAATATTCATTGTACAGATGTAACCCCTGGATCTACCTGGGAGACAAACAGCAAGTGTCTCCTAGTCACAGCTCTCATCACACAGTTTCTAGCAGTAAACTTCAGCATATGGCAGCTCCACACATAGTTGCTTTTGTTTACATAGTGTTTGTTGCTCATGAGGGGCGAATAGTTACATCACATGACAAGGTTTCTGTTCCCCAGTTGAATTAGCGAACATTTTACAACCAGCAAATAATGTGAAGTATATCAGAACTGAGAGAGTGAATGCTTTTGTTTGCACAGCCAGATGCCAGTTTTCCTGTTTGGATGGGTATTTAAGTGATGCACAGCTAGGCCTCAAGCATCCATATGAAACGCACCAAGGACAAGAGAAGCAAACATGACTGGACTCTCTATTTCTAACAGACAGTTTGAATAATTTGGATGTTGTTTATACAGCCTACAACCAGGTGTAACACACAGCTCCACAGAACAGCAAAACCCAGCTAAAAGCCCTAGAAAAACCCTCCCATCTTGCACTTGTTGAAACTGGGGTCTCTTAAAGCACATCTTTTTCACAAGTGTCAGAGCTTTCCATGGGAAAGTGAGTTTGTTGTCAGTGTTGAGAAGGAACAGAAACACATGGTCATTTTAATGACGTAGCAGTCAAGCCTTTGAAAAATGTTTTTGTGAGGCCAGGAAAATGCTGTGGAAAAGCTTAATGTTGAATAACACCAATGTTGCTGAATTGATGGGAGAGTCCTTGTGAGTGTCAGGTTAGAGAAGTTGCATGCAAGGAGTACCTCAGTGTTGTTAGAATCACGTGCTACTGCATAGTTAATGAAGGCCACGGGATTTCCATCTTTTAATAATTTTAAATCTCAGTTGAGAGCTAAGAAGGAATAATATTTCAAGTAGGAGTCCGAGTCAAAACCCCAGATCTACACGTCCATCATCCTGAGGCAAATTTGGTTCTAGAGGCAAATGCTACTGCCTGGGCTCAGTGCCAGAGACGTAGTGGTGACTCATTAGTAGCATGCCCAGGGTAAATGAAGGCTTTCTGGAGGTATGAGCATATTGACTGAAAGCCCAGTAGTGCCCATGGGAAGACTGCCTACACCAAGGGCTTTAAATCAAGCTGTTGAAATTGGATTCCTGGGGATATTATCAAAACTCCATTATACATCTTGGGCTCCTGAAGAAAATGTAGCCATATGTCTACTTGATGAATCATTGAGATTTCTGATAGAAATATCTCATCTGGTACTGATCCTGCCAATTTCTATCTAGATTAAGTTCCAGTAACCAATTACAATCCAATATGTTGTAAACTGAGCCATGTTCTTGCAGGTATCTCAGACAGGTCAGTGTTGCCGTAAAAAGTTTTTCTCATAACTTTACATTTATTTTAAAAAATTGCCTGTGTTATTGAAGAGCTTGAAGCAAGGATCCATGGCATCAGGAAGGCAAGAAGCATTTGCAGAAACAGAGTCAACTTTGCTACTGTTATTTGGGATTCAAAAGACTCATCCAAGATTCATCCATATCACCTTCATCTTCTAACAAGTCAGTCAGTCAACAGAAAAAGTGTTTAAGAGAAAAGTGTCAGCAATTAATCACATGCTTCAGAGACCTCAGGTTCCAAATGTAAGTAAAATGGCATTGAAAGTTGAGTTTATAGAAGCAAACAATTAAATATGCAAATTAATATGTTTAAAATTGAAAAATCAAAAAGTTCCAACATCAGCAAAACATGGGGAAAAAAGTACTTGCCTCTGCTTTGCAGTCTATGCATCTTTACTGGAAGGGCTGCAAAGAAATTAACTCAAAGTACTTTGAAGGACCTATTTATTGCTGAATGATGCTGTGGATCAAACAAATCTTCTGTAAATGTACTTCAAAATGTTAAAGTATGTAAAAATTTTAGAAACTTAGGAGGCGAGTATGAGAAGAGTGAAGAAGGACACAACTGTATCAGTCATTTCTGACTTTTTTGTATATTTAGTCTGACACTAAAGAGCATCCCTGAGCCCAAGTTTTCAGGGAAAGCAAAGTATAAAGGAATAGACAGATTTTTTTAATCAAATACTCTACTTGCATTTTGGGACAACTACACTTTTTTGTCCAGTTTTCCTTCCTGAGAAACCAGTCATATTTTCTGATTAACTTTGGTATTTCTTGGAAAGCCTGAGAAAAGTGTAAGAGTAGGTTTTGATGTTTTCTTGGTTTTGATAAACGTTCCAGTTTGAAGGAACCTCTTAAGTTGCAAAGGCATAGAAGTATTTCCTAAAAAATTCCTGAATTCTGAGAAGAGATTAAAATTACTTCTAGTTTCAAAATTTAAATTGACATAGCAATAACTACTTTTCATAAAACATCTTGGAAGGACACATGGCTGAAATGTGAGGTATCTATTAGCAACAATAAGAGAAAGTCATTGATCTGTACCACTTCATAATGATTTATTACCCTTGAATAAATTTGTTAATAGCTTATTAAAAACAGTGTAAGAGAATGGGACCTTAATGGTAAAATACAGAACATGAAATATTCAGATTGCAAATTAGATGAGAACACAAAATAAGGCAAATCTTCAGAAAGCATGAATTAGTCAGAGTCCATTTAAGTCACGGGAGGTGGAGCAGTTAATGCCAGCTGATCATGTAGCTCCACAAACTTAAATCTGTTCTCCTCTCATTAACAGTAGATCAGCTAGTGATCTTAATGCACTGAACTGTGCAAAGCCTTTGCACAGCAAAAAACCAAATTATTCTTCTGGTATCATAAATGGAATTTGAGGTGTAAAGAGGTTAAGTGATTTGCAAAAGTTGCAGGACAGATAAGTGGCAGAGCCAGGAATAGATCTGGCATGTCATGACTCCTTGCAGTAACCAGAGGACCATCTGGCTTGTCAAATAAATCCACATTTAATTAGGTGATGTTCTAAGGGCAAAAAAATATGCCAGCATAGGTTAAATGTCATCTAATAATTTGTCCTCACAGCAGTTCATCTGTAACAAGCCATTGTGTAGCCCTATTTCTAATCTGTTGCATCACAACTTCTGCCACATGACTGCTAAAAAAATTCTTTCATCTTTGTCCTCAAATGCAAATTCAGAAGATGTAGTGTTGATTTGGCTGTGCTTTGTCTGGAGATATAAGCAAGGAAATTTCTTGATTCATTCCATGCAACACTGAATGCAAATATCAGATCATTGTCCTTACTGCTCTTTGATTAATTACATGTATTAGCCCACTGGGGAAAGACAACCCACCTGATTTTATTGAAGGCAGTTCTCCTAAATTGAAATTCAGTTTAGCTCCTCCTTAGCAGCAGTCCAGCGCTGAGTAGAGTGAAGAGACCTGTCACCTGTAACAAATGGGGCAGCTCAGCCACATCGGAATCCAGGACTGGCCAAGACACTGGTATGTCTCTTACTTACTTTGGCTGAGTTTGTATTTGGCCTAGAAGTCCTAAGTTCCTTAACATCAGTCTTCCTTTGCCTTCTATTTCCCTACCTGCTGCCTCTCTAGCAGCCACCAGGTACAGCTAATGGGACTGTTTTCTCCACCCCTTGGCTGCAGACGCAAATTTCACGGTGGGATAACTCTTAACCATCTTTACATTAATACAATAAATCTCAAAATATGTTTTACTCAGATGTTGTCTTTGGCTGCAGTTTATTCTTTTCACACTTTACTCCTACACTCTCCTTTCTAGAAATGTTACCTTGTCTTGGGGTGACCTTATGATGTGTATCCCCTATCGCCTGCTCTATGCCCAGACATGATTCCTGTGCCTTTCTGTGTCTTTAAAACTGGGTGAGAGAGAAAGAAAAAAAGCCAGAGGAACTTTTCAAAACAGTTTTTGTGCTTCAAGGACACAGGGAGATAGCTGCTGCTGCTGCTGCTGCTGCAGAGCAGAGACAAGCACCTTCCGGCTTTTCCCAGCTCTTGGCTCCTTTTCTCGGAAGAGAGAGACGAAGAGTTAAACTCCTTTGT
>VZTA01009805.1:118180-128188 GCA_013398855.1 Mohoua ochrocephala
CCAGGTTTTCTCTCCACAGCGAGAGGTTTTATTATTTAGCATTATTCTTTTCCCGTGTGTTTGTTAAATAAATAGGGTTTTTTGCCGTCTTTCACTTTCCCTCGAGGAATTTTTTCCCGATCCTGGTGGGGGAGGGGTGGCTGTAACCTGCCTTCTATAGAGAAGGCGTTCCTCCCAGAGCATTCCTCTGAATTTTGTCTCAAATCAGGACATACCTTGATGAGAAAATACTTAAATTTATTTTTTTTTTAGTTTCCCTGAGCATCTCATAACATCTCATTTACCTGCAGAACATAAAGTGGCCATAAAATATTCTGCAATGTTAACGGTGCAGGAAGGGCAATACATAAGAAATAGGGAGCAGAGCTTTAGGCATTGTAATTCACTTCCAGTAACCCAAAGTTACAAAGACTTGCCTCAGCCAAGGACCTGACTTATAACCTACAACAACTGGGCCATAGACTAAGATGACCTTCCTCCCATTCATTTATGGTGAATCTTTGAGTAAAACTGTGTCATTTCTCAGGAAAAGGAGAGAACTGCAGACTCTTCTGTTGAAGCTAGCTATCTTTACCTATGCCAGTCATATCCTGCTCCAGAGATAATTACCAGGGTGTGAGAATGTACCTGTAATCATAAAGTAAATTAAAGATATAAATAAGTTTCACGAAGGTAATTGCAAGCGAAATGAAAAGAAACAAAAAAAATAAAGAAAGCACATGAGAAAGAAACAGAAAGGCAAAATGAAAATGGAGACTTAAAGTAATAATTTCATGAAAGACTTTGAAGATCTACTTAAACTGATGACTTATATCCATATCTGTGCAACTAATGAAGAAAGAATTGGAAAGGAAATTAAAGAATAAATTTAAGAGATATATAAAAATTACTCTGCCTGACTGCCTTTGCTGTTGCTTTGTAATTATCCAGCTGGGTTGTTCAGTTGACCAGAATGACAAGATTCATTCACAAATTTCATTCCCACTTGGCACCTCCTTCCTTTCTGTAAAACCCTTTGCCAACTTATTAAAGGCCTGACACTGCTGTGGCCAAGGATGCGACTCCACAGTTTTTAGTTAATACTCTGGACATAAAATCTGCCAGGTGGCTCTTGTACTCTGGAGGCATTGGCACCTCCACCATGCTCCTCCAACACGACCTCAGGAAGAAGGAAGAGATTTGCACTCCTCATATTTCCTCAGTGCTTATTAGGTCTGCGATGCTGGTGTCTCTGCAAGTTAACAGACCTTACTGGCAGAGCCTCCTGCTGCTTTCTTCTTCCTCTGTCCCCAGGAGTGTGACTGAGCACTTTGATTAGCCAAGGCCATAAGCCCCTGAGAATTAAATCAATATTTTTTTCCATTTTCTTTTGGTGACCTCTGTTTCAAAGCTTTATTCTTTCTTTGAGCTGCCCTGGACAGCATTACTTTCAGATCCTACCAATCACCCACATTTCACTCTCTTAAGTTATCACTGTTCAGTTAGCGGGAGGTACACACTCCAGACTCAGATAAAATTTCTGGGGCATTTTGGGAAGTGAAAAACCATAAAAGTAAGGAAAGAGATGACTATAGAACAAGCTCAGCTTAGCAGGCTATCAATAATTCAATGCAAGTTTACTTTTCGCAGCTCCTTTCATGTGAACTGTTCTCCTAAAATGCTTTACAAAATAAGTAATATAAGACCATAGATATTATACTATATAAATTACAGACCAACAGAGGCAGAAAGATGCTGCCTGTAGAACATATTAAAGAGAGACAAAGGCCAATAACAGAGAGAAGAGAGTGGAAGAAATTCAGAGGTGCAGGCAGGGGAATGAAGAGAGGTTTGCAGATGAGATCTGATAAGGGATGGAGAGTTGATGAGGCAGAAGGCAAGAGACTATGCAGAGGGTCGGAGGAAGCCAGAGTTAAACCACTGGAGGAAGGAGGAGGGGTTGCCAAATGCAAGGCCTGGAAGTGCACTACCAAGGCAGGCATTTTGCAGCCGGTGCCTGAGATGAATGGGATGCTCAGGGATTTCCCTGGAAACAGCAGGGTTATGAACTGGGGGGGTTGGTATGACAAGTACAAGGTAACCAGACAGTAGTTTGCTTGCCTGCCAAGATGCAAAAAAGCCTGGGACAGGCTGTGTCATCAAGACAAAGAAACTTGGAATTCTACAAGGGGGGAGAAAAAAAATTAAAATGCTCTGTCTTCAGATATAACTTATTATTAATACAGGTGCAGTTTACATGGGGATAGGTTCAAACAATAATAAATTCCCCTTAGATCTTGAGGTTCACTCATCTGATGTGGCTTTTCAAACTCCCTTGCTACACTGGCTGTGCATCTGACCTACTCCTGCCAGTGGTTCCTCTATGAGAACATCCTTTCTAGCCAACAATAAATTGATATTCTGGAAATGTTTTAAACCTGGCTCCATTTTAGCATCTGCACTTTTAAGAGCAACACATGTTAAACAGACAAATTTAGCTGTGCACATGAGACTTGTGCTCACAAATATGATTGGGATCCTCAAATTGACTTTTTCAATGCTAGGTTCTGCCTGTGTAAAATCAGGGAATTTTAGAAGTTTTGCAGTTTCATTTTCCCACCCTGACTACTCACGATCCCTAAAACTGCTTCTTGTCTTTTACCTCTGACTGTTGAACATTTGATTTGACCTTGGTTCTAAAGGTTATGATGGAGTTACATCTGAAAACTGAACGATATTTTAGTCCTGTGATCGAAGGGGGTACCTTTGAGCCTGAGGGCTTCTAAGATTTTTTTATTCCAGAAGTAGTGAAGGGCAAATATTCCTATGTCACTTCTTTCATTCAAGACTTACTCTCAAATTCCACATGAAGTCATTTCTGTGCAAAAGAACAGCTTGAGAAGAGTTTAAAAGTGAATTTATATATCTAACCAAATACTTTCAGAAATAGAATGACTTCTCCAAGAGCTGGTTTTTGGACCAGTTTGGTGCTCTGTAAAAGTCATTAGTATTAAACCAACTGGCTTTAAATTAAGCCTCTGATTTTGAGCAAAAGAGAAAAAAATCTATTACAGACTTAGGAAATTGTTAATAAAACACTCCCTTGATCTTCCCAAAATTTCAGACAGCAAAACAAAACAAGACTAATTAATTAACATATTTGTTTTTCTCCAGAGGTTTCAGGGATCACTCATGTGTCCTTCTCAGACCAATGTAAATGCAAGATAAGAAATCATGCCAAAATGTGCTGAAAGCAGATGCGAGTAAACAAAAGGAGCTGAATTCCAACTGACCTGCAGAAGCCCCCATGATATTAAGTAGATATGATCTGCACCAAAATACTTCTTTGTTTTGTAAGAGAAGTTAATTTTAATGAGATATTAGCTAAAATGGTAAAACAGTAGTTGCTGGGCCATCTATTTGTCAAGTAATTTTGCTAACAATGGTAGTCATACTCCAGTAAAATTAATTTTCAAAATGACAGCCCAAGTGTGGTATTTTCTTCAAGATCTGTAGCCTTATTGTCTGCCTTCCTCTGTTCATTCTGCAATTGTTCATATTTTGGACAATTAATTTTATTTCCCAACAATATCTAAAAGCTACATGCAGTGTTACTGACTGACCTGCAATTTAATGAAGACAGTAATGATATCAATTGATTTTATTTAAGAAAGAAAAGAGAGAGCATCAGAAAAAATAACTAATACCTTAGGTGATTTTTTTTCCATACTTTTTTAATCCAACTTGATAGAGTGGCCACCTGATGCAGAATTCCTGTATGTACAGAGAAATGTTTTAGTGACTGTAAAGGTGCAAATGTATCCACCAGACAAATGTCAGGCAATGCTTGTATTGCAAAACTATAACTGCATTTCAATTGATTTTTTTTTTTTTAAATGACCTGAATGTGCATCTCAGGATATACATATCTTTTAGCTACGCTGCTCATGTGAAATAATTAGACACATAAATCACAGAATCACAGAATTAACTAGGTTGGAAAATACCTTTGAGATCATCGAGTCCAACCTATGACCTAACACCACCTTGTCAACTAGACCATGGCACTGAGTGCCATGTCCAGTCTTTCCTTAAACACCTCCACGAGCAGTGACTCCGAATAACAACAAGCTCAAATTTTCATACCTACAGACAGTAACCTGGCAAGAGGTTACTGTTTTGGAGTTTTAGAGGGTTCCCTAAATACCGTTTGGCTTGGTTTGTCACAGCCAATGGGAAAAAAAAATGGAAGAAAGTAAAGTGATCCCCAGAAGGTGTTTGACTACCAGCTCCCAAGTCTTAGACCAACAATATTTCTGACCAAGATGTTGTCAGTTTTCTGATAATTATTTCCAACATAAGCAGTAGTAATGCCTTAAAATACTTTTGTGTCTGAATGAAGTAAATCTCCTTTTTCAGAAAAGAAAGCTCTTATGGTTCTGATGGGTAATTTGATAAACTAGCTAACCTGTGTGCCTGGCAGAGCACTAGAAGGTTTTCAAGTATTATCTTGTGCAGAAAACAGAATACTCAGCCTCTGAACAGCTGGTTTCCACTAATTAGTGGAATTAGGGCTAATAATGTGCCAACCAAGCCCATACAGAAATGCTTTGTTATTATTTTTCTAGCCTGAGCACAATAAGTTTAAGAAGAATATAAACCTACCTTCCTTCCTTGTAAATTACAGTCTAGCAAACATCAATAAATGGCTCTTAAAGTAGGGTACAAACAAAACAAATGGTATATGTGCTATTTCTTAGGGATTACTCCAGCCTCTGGATTGTACTGCCTCTCTCCCCCATCTCTCACTATAAGGAAGTTTGGCACTCATTGGACCACTGTGTGAGACACATTAGCTGAAGAAAAAAAACCCTTGCAAACAACATGAAAGAGAAACCCCTGAGCCTGAAGAGTTTTCTGCAGTATTAGTGCATTGAATGAGATCAGAAAATATCTAGCAAAGATGCAAAAGCAGAGCTGTAACTATGTATTCAAAAGTACATGAGGGGTGAACACATAATAGTTTTCCATTTTTATGGAGGTTGAATTTCATGTCAGTTCTTTATCATGTAACTTCTCTTATTCCCATGCCACACTGAAAAAAACCCCCTAACCTTGGTAGTCATGTAGCTTCAATTTTGAAAATCCTTCAGGGACGGAAGCAGAAGAATTGTTTCTAGCGGACCCAAAGATCTTCTTGGATCCAGTCTGCAACAAAGTTCTTATGGCCATATACCAGCTCCGTGAGTAATTTTTTACTGAAAAGTCAATCCTGTTTGGGTCATTCAGAGCAGACCATGTCAACCTGAAAATAAAGAGAAGGAAGAAGAAAGAAGTTCATCTGTGTCATCTATAGTCTCCACATGATTGGGCTGACTCAGAAGTGACACATTTTTGACTCAAGAATAGAATAGTTACATTATTTATGGTGGGGATATTACAGACATCAAAATGCAGTTAAACCAAGCCAGTCTGTGTTACCACCCCTACCCGAACAGGATTCAGCTGTGAGGAACCTGTCTGACTGTATCATCCTCAGCAACAGAAGCTCTCACAATGCTTCAGGACGGTGATGAGCCTGTGAGAAGAACAGCTTGAAGGGACAGAATGAATTCCAGCTCCAGTCCTGCATTCCTGTCCATTAAAAGCAAATAATCAACTTTAAAAATGCAAATAAAGGTAGGAAAGGAGACCAAACAAAAGCAGTAGCATGAACAGCTTCTCATAGCCCTTTATAGCTCTCTGGAGTGATTACATCCTATTTACTTCCACTTCTTGAAGCTCTGTTATTGTATTCAAGCCACAGGAAAAAAAAACAAACCTCTTTAATTATTCTTCAATGCTTTTTGCCAGCCAGGCCCTGTGTCCTGGATTGAAATCAATGTTAATGGCTTTTGAGACTCCAGTATAGATATATTTTTTAATTGATGTCTCCTCTTCCTCCTGCTGACCCAATTCTCATTTTCATTATATTCAAAAACACATTGATGATCCACTCAGATCTGATAAATTGTTTTAGCTCCTTTCTGCAATAACTGAATTTAATACTGCTTTGCTAGCACAATTTAATTACTGGCACAAACATTTGAAATTTGTGAACAACAGCTGAGCTGCAGTGACAGAAAACAGGTGGTCTGGTGGCTGTTAGGATCCAAGTAGCGAGCAAACTAAGAAAATACAGGCGACTGGGTGGACTCATTACTACAATTTTTGTTTGAACCTCTTCCTTATCCATCAGTTTTAATCTATATTCCATCTGACAGGGCAATTACCCTTACAGACTTCCTCTGTGGAACTGTTTATAGTTATAGAGAAGGCACACACTTAAGAATTTGCCAGGCTAGGAAAGAAGGGATGGAACAAAAGCAGAAGAAGTGTTTAGAATGACAATAAAATTATTTGGTATGCTGGAGGTAAAGTGAGTAATTTTTTAACCT
The DNA here is from genome assembly GCA_013398855.1 of Mohoua ochrocephala. Taxonomy (NCBI): domain Eukaryota; kingdom Metazoa; phylum Chordata; class Aves; order Passeriformes; family Acanthizidae; genus Mohoua; species Mohoua ochrocephala. The sequence goes on from VZTA01009805.1 coordinate 124,597, forward strand.
GTGGCCCCCACTGATGCAGGAAATTCTACAGCTCAAAAAGTAGGCTGTTAAAGTTGGCAGAGGAAAGGAAGTAAAGTTCCTCAGATGTCATACTGTGATATTTCTTACGGCTTTCCTTCTTGCTAGGGGTGAATTTGCTGGGCTGGTACCCACGGTGTTAGCACTGCATCCTGGGGTGGGAATTGTGATGTCTGCAGAGCCTTACTTCTGTGAGCACTGTGCCTGCATGTAGCTGTGCTCACACCCAGTTCAGCAGCCACAGCTCTGGGGATTTTTGGTGTGCCAGGCAGGAGCATAAGCTATTTGAGGAAATGAGCCTGAGCTCAACCTTTTGCCCCTACGCTCTGGGCCCAAGAAGCAAGAGCATTCATAATTGTCCACCTGCTTTTTCCTGGACATTATTGCTATGAGTCATGATGCCTTGGGTTTTAATTTTCATGATTTTCAAATCCTGTGCTGCCTGGTGTGTAACTCTGAAGTTCCTTGTGGCCTGTGAGCTGCTGTTCTCTCATGCTGGTCAGACACAACAAACCTCTGTAGGTTTCCACTCCAAGGACACCAGGCCCAAAATGTGTCAACTAAAAGCCTCTAAAGGAGGCCAAACTTGGGGTAATTCCATCATGAAACTGAGGTGATAATTGGAGAATTAACCCTGATACGCAAATGAACCAAACTTATAAAAGTGTGAAGAACTCGTGACCCAGGGTCCATCTTGGGCGTCCATCTGGGGTGTAGCCTCTGGACTGCCCAGGGTGTACCTTTGAAGGCCCTTCAAATAAATACCTCCTTTTATTCTCTTAATTCCTGTCTAGTCTCTGTGTTTTAGGTGGCCACTTAAGGCATCAATCACATCTCTCAAGGTCAGAAATATTCAAACACAAGTCCTGCAGGAATCTTAGGAAACACCTTACTTGTCTTCAATGCCAGACAGAAGCAGGAGCACTCCATCCCTCAGAGCCTTTCCCATGAAGTTTGCTACCTACTGTAACAATATACTTCACCAGGGAGAAAACAAGCTCAGTAAAATAATTCCTTTTTTTTCCAGAAGTACATTTTAGAGAAATTTTCATTGTACTACTATCATTGCATGCATAACTGTGGTCTAGCATGAATTATTAATGGGTGTTTTCTAAACACAGGGCAAACCCACCTCATGTCTGCTCCAAGCAGTTTTGTAGCCTGCAATAAGAGACAAAAGGTGAATTTAGGAAGGAAGGAAGAACAAGGGAAAACTGCAACAGTCTTGTGTTAATTGGAAAATCTGACCAATATACCAGAGTCAATCTGTTTTTTCCTGTTGCTCACTTGAAAGCCAATAGACAAATGTAGGGAAGTTTGCAGATATTTCTGGGTAGGTCTGATGAAGCACAGGTGATCATAAGGAAGGAGATTTTTGTCTGAAGAGTCATTTAAGAGGTCCAGTGGTTTCTAGCTAAGTTTCTGCTCCCTTTAGTGTTTATTATTTAAGATTGTTGTCCTGGATCTGGATTACATAGGCATACCATGATGACTACTGGATGGAATTGAATAATCATCAGAAAAAAAGATCCTTGATATTCTTAAAAATAAAAGCCTTGTCACAAACTCTCTGCACCTGAAAAAGTTGATGGGATATTTCCAGTTGTTTGTGTACCATTCAGAATTGCTGTAGAAGGGGAAATGTCCTTGCTTGAGGAGATATTATGCATCAAAGTCATGATTCAAAACAGTGAAGATGAAGAGGTAATCAAGGGTGCTAATGGTCACAGTGAGGTGTGATAAATCTGGAGGAAAGTGGTAATTGTGGGCAATAAATCCAACAACCTGCTGGGCCTGGAACAGGGCCACCTGAGACAGGCTGATTGCCAGTAGTTTTGAAGGTGAGCATAAAATGAAGCATCCTCTAAGTAATAACACTCACATAATGAATATAATCTTTTATTAAAGCAGTAGGCCTATGACCAATGCAAAATTAGTCTGCCTGAGTGCATGAGCACGTGTGTTCAGAAGGAGATCTTGAGAGGGGCAAACAGGATGATGAACACACCTGCAGGCTGTTATTTTGCCTTCCCTTTGGCTTCTCCAGACCTTGTTCAGCAGCTGTATTCTCAGAAGGCTCTTTAGTCCTGAAACTGTGGTGTCTCATCACAAGATTATGCAGTTCTACTGTGGTGGAAGTGGGTGGAATCTGGCCATATTAGGATCAAATACTAGGACAGGTGAGGTTCTGGGTCCTGCACTGTGACCACAGCAACCCCATGCAGCACCACAGGTTTGGGGTAGAAAGGCTGGAAAGCTGCCTGGTGGAAAAAGACCTGGGGGTGCTGGTTGACAGTGGCTGAGCATGAGCCAGTGTGTGCCCAGGTGGCCAAGAAGGCCCAGGGTGTCCTGGCCTGTATCAGCAATAGTGTGGCCAGCAGGACCAGGGCACTGATTGTCCCCCTGTATTCAGTACTGGTGAGGCCCCACCTTGAATCCTGTGTTCAGTTTTGGATCCCTACAGTAAAAAACATAGAGCTGCTGGAACATGTGCAGAGAAGGGCAAGGGATCTGGGGAAGGGTTTGGAGCACAAGTGTTGCAAAGAGTGGCTGAGGGAGTTGGAGTTGTTTAAACTGGAGGAAAGGAGACTAACGGGAGGCCTTGTATTGCTCTCTAAAATTACTTGTGGTGAGAGGAGGGTCAGACTCTTCCCCCGTGTAACAAGTGATAGGACAAGAGGAAACAGACTGAAGTTGTGCAAAGTGAGGTTTAGTTTGGAAATTAAGAAAAATTTCTTCACTGAAAGGGTTGTCGGTCATTGGAACAGGCTTCCCAGGGAAGTGTTGGAGTCACCATCCTTGGAGATATTTAAAAGAAATGTAGGAGTTGTGGTGCTTAGGAACATGGTTTAGTGGTGAGTTTGGCAGTGCTGGGTTAATGGTTGGACTTCAGGATCTTAAAGGTCTTTTTCAACCTAAATGATTTTATGATTCTACAAGTGGTAGCTGGAGAACTTTCTGTCCTCTTTTCTTCTTACGGAAGCACACTGGCAGGAATGGTAATCCCAGAAATTCTGACTGGGGAGCTGTTTGCTCTTTCTCAGTCCTGCCCCACATTGAGCTCCCTGCTGGTGGTGAGAGATGAGGAATAGCCTCAGGGCTGAACAGTCTTTGAGGTAACAGGATCAAGCAACTCCCTCTGAAACTATATTTTAGGATCTCTGCAGGTAGACGGACATTGCTGTAATGTATGGAGTGGGGGGGGGGAAGTTTTTCAAACAGGAGTCAGAAAATTACTCCTGTGTCTGTGGAATAATAACACAAGACCAGCACATGGTGCTCTAAGCAATGCTCTGTGGCATCTACATCTTGGCTTCTTTCTGAATAAAGCTAAATACAGCTTGTTGCAAGAAGGAAATTTTCGGCAATTGGTTATCAAGAATTGGTTAAAGCAGTGTTGGTTTTTTTCTTCCATCAACCACATGGATTGATTTTTGCAATAGAACCAGTACTTAGAAAGCTGAACTAAATATCAGATGAAGTAGACCCCTTGGGAAACTGTGTTTTGACAATTCATCACAGCAGGTTGTTAAGTTAGTCCTGTGTTTGAGTTGTCTTTTCTTTTTTTTTTTTT
>VZTA01009807.1:8976-31665 GCA_013398855.1 Mohoua ochrocephala
TCCCGTCTCTTGGCGCCCCCTGGCGGCCCCAGAGCCCAGAGCAGGCCGTGGCGCGCCCCGCCCCTCACACCGGGCCGTACCAAGCGCCGCGGGGGTGGCTTTTGCTCCATTCCGCGCCCCGAGGCCTCCCGAGGCATCCCGCCGCGCTTAGAGCGATAAGAAGAGAGAGAATCCCCGATTCGAGCAGGGTTGTGGCCGTTTCCTGGAGTTTTTCCTTTTCTTCCTTCTTTTCCCCTGCCTGCTGCTCCTCCTCTGCGCGGAGGGCGGATGGTTCGGCCCGACGGAGCCAACATGGCCGCCACCATGAAGAAGGCGGTGAGTGCGGGCCGGGCCCGGGTGCGCTTGGTCCCTTCTGGGCGCCGATCGATCCCTCCCGAGGAGATCGCAGCTCCTCCGCTTCCCCCTGCCCCAGCGGCGCCTCCTGGGCTCCCGCAGCCCCGGGACGCGGCTGGTCCCTGCCCGTGGCCAGGATCTGGGATCTGGCCCTGCCCAAAATGCCGCGGTCGCTGCTGGGGCAGTCGGGGGCGGTGGGATCGGGGTCTGTCCACAGCGCTCGTCCTGCGGGGTCGGGGGCGTTGCGGAATCTCTCGTTGTAAACAAGGGCGGGGGCAGGGTGGATATGAGGAAAAATTTATTCTCTGAGAGGGTGGCTAATCACAGACTCATCATCATGGTTTGGGTTGGAAAGGATCTTAAAGATCACCCAATTCCACCCCTGCCATGGCAGGGACACCTTCCACTGTCCCAGGATGCTCCAAGCCACGTCCAACCTAGCCTTGGGATCCAGGGGCAGCCACAGCTGCTCTGGGCACCCTGTGCCAGGGCCTCCCCTCCCTCACAGGGAACAATTCCTGCCCAATATCCCACCCAAACCTCCTCTGTGCCAGTGTGGAGCCATTCCCCCTTGTCTGTCACCCCAGGTCCCTGTCAAAAGTCTCTCTCCAGAGAGAATTTGGAGCGGGGAGTGCGGTTCAGCCGTCGGTGCCAAGGAAACCTTTGGCTTTAGGGTGCTGTGGATGGCCAATGCTTTATACGGATGTTACCCAGCTCAATGTGGGTACTCCTGATATCCTTGAGGAGGCACTCAGCAGTCAGATGCACAAGCAGAATGTGGGGGCTGTCAGACTGTTTCCCAGACACTTTGTAGGGGTAGCCTTGCAGTGAGACTCAAATCATTGTAAGCCCTGAAGTCGTGGCTTTGGCCTCTCCTCCTCGCAGGCCGCTGAAGATGTCAACGTCACCTTTGAGGACCAACAGAAAATTAACAAGTTTGCGAGAAACACCAGCAGGATCACAGAGCTGAAAGAAGAAATAGAAGTGAAAAAGGTGCGTTTGCTTCAGATCTCATGAGCTTTTCATTGGCCTGAATGAATTTTCAGCTGGAACACAGAAAACAGGGGCAGTGGGTTCCTGTGAGTGTCAGTAATGCTTGGGTTCTGATAGGAGGGTTCTGGTACTTGGGAAATGGAGAATGGTAAAAGCATACCAGGTATCAGTGACATGTAAATCTGCTGTACTGCCCTTGCCTGGACACTTAATTATTCTGTTAATGACAGATAATGAGTGCTGACTGGGAGTTTCTGCTGGGTTGAATTGCTGACTTCCAGCTCTGAAACTGATCTCCTGGATATCCTGGTGGTGGGTGGGATTTGTTCCCAAATCCAAACTCCCTGAGTTCCTTCCCCGACTGTGGCAGAGTGTCCAATGAAATACTTCACAAAAGGAGCCTCTTTGTTGTGTCTTGGCAAACAGAAACAGCTTCAGAACCTGGAGGATGCCTGTGATGACATCATGCTGCTGGATGATGCTGATTCCCACCTGATTCCCTACCAGATTGGGGATGTGTTCATCAGCCATTCCCTGGAGGAGACACAGGAGATGCTGGAGGAGGCAAAGGTCGGTCTGGAGCTGCTGGGCTGCGCTCTCTGTGTGCTGGGCACTGCGATGGGATGATCTCTTCACCCTTTGGAGCTTTTACAGTCTAAAATTGAGGTTGGATTTAGGATTTGAGTCGCTCCAAAGCCACTCCAGCCTTTGTTTGGCCCAGCAATAAATCCTGCAGCCCGAGCTGGGAATAGGTTGGAAAAGGGGCACCTCTTTGTTGGTTCTGTGTTGCTGCCAAACCTGGCTCGGTTTGTTGCACAGAGCTGGTTGATTTTTATTTCATTTCTTTTTCAGAGGAGTTTACAAGAGGAGATTGAAGCGTTGGAATCGCGAGTGGAGTCAATCCAGCGGGTGCTGTCTGACCTCAAAGTTCAGCTCTATGCAAAGTTTGGAAATAACATAAACCTGGAGGCTGAGGACAGTTGAAGCTTTTCTAAACACAACACCCAACCTTTCCTTAGGTTATTAAATGTTTTGATGACATCGCTGCAATTACATTCGAGGAAAGAAAATCCATCCCTTTCTTTTTGTTATTTTGGTTTTTTTTGTTGTTTTTTTTTTTACTTTCCTGTAAAATTCTGTATATTTAATAAGTACTTCCTTATTTTGGTTATTGCAGTTATTTATTTGTTCAGGAAAGCACTGACTTCACGTTGCTGGTAAAGCCTCAAGATTGGAATATTTGCGTTGTTCGTTAACATAATAAAGTCAGGCACCTATTGAGAGTTTCCTGGGTTTTGTTTTCCACTCATGAAAAGGTTTAAGTATCAAACCAGTGGGAGCAGGGAGTTTTGGAGTGGCTGATGGATAGAAGCTGTGTGATACAGGGGACATGATGGACGAGTGATGCTGTTCAGGTGTTTTTAGGAGCCCTCCTGGAGCTCCTCAATGTGTCCTCAGTGTTTCACCCTTAGCTCAGGTGTCAGGAATGTGCCAGAGGACAAAGAAGGGCTCTTTAAAGCTCACTTTGGTATTGAAGAAAAGCTTTTGGAGCCCCCATATTCAGTCATTTACTGCTTTTTATTTGGGAATCCCAAAAAATGCTGCAAGTCAGAGTGGTGAGCCATCATTTCTCATTTTCCCAAACAGTTTCTAAATCCATATTTGATCTTGGAGTTTAAATTGATTTGTTTAAATTGATGTCAGAGTTGTTCATAGGGTTTGTTGCAGTGTCAGCATCACTCCCTAATCCATGCCTCCGTCACCAGGAGGAGCTGAATGTAATTTTTAAACGTCTTAATTGGCTTAATTTGTCTTTATAACCCAAGAAAATACAAAAGGGGGTGTTTTTTCCAGGTGAAAACTCCTGAGTTTGACCCGTAGCGAGGAGCACCCAGCAGATGGCACCCACGACCTGAGAATCCCGGTTTTTGGCAGCCCCGTGCCGGGCTGGGAGTGTCGCTGCTGGTCTGAGGGAAGGGAAGCTTTGGCTGCAGGGATCAGAGCCTCCTTTATTGGATGGTGACGGTGTCACAGTCACTGCTGTGCTGAGCATTTCACAGCTCTGCAGGGACTTCAAATGATTGTCATTTCCAGCTAGGCCACGCTGTGGATGTGGCTTCGTTGTGGGGGAAAAATAAAAAGAGTTTTGGAATGGTTTGGGTTGGAAGGGACCTTAAAGAGGATTTGTTTCCAACCCCCCTGCCATGGGAAGGTGTGGAGAGCTCGCTGCTCTTTGATCCTAAAGGTGGGATTGGCCGTTTATGCAGTGCTGGTGTTCAGGGAAGATTGTTCAGTGCCACAGGTCTGTTTTTTTCCCTTTATTTTCTCTCACTTTGGGGTTTTATGTGTGGTGCATCTTTCCTGTTGGCTCAGCGGGGCCTTCTTGCACCTGGGCTGTCCAATTTCCTCGCGTGCTTTGGACAACTGTGTTTGCAAGTCATTACGCCTCACGATTCTTCAGCTCAGCCTCTGAATTTCTGTAGTTTGCAGAGCTCCTGTGCCAAGCCATCATTTGGTATTTTTATATGTGTAAAACAGAACATGCAGGAAACACTTTTTTTATTCTGGAGTTGTCATTGTAGCAGCGACTTTGCAGATGGTGCATCAGTTGCTTGGAAGGATTTGACAGCATCCTGGTTTTGCCTTTTAATAACCTTTCTGTCACCAAGATTTGCAATTGTTTTTTTGAGTTGGCACTTAACTCTGTTCAGCACCCCGTGTTCTAAGTACTTTTTATTTTGGTAGCTTGGAATCTGTTCTCTCTGATAACGTTTCCCTCACCTGAACCAGAGAACTGTGATAGGAGCCAGGAACGAAACCCTGGTGCTCTGTTCACCCCTGCACATCCCGTGAATCATTTAGTTGCACATGAAGATGTAAATGTTTAAATACCCTGCTCAGAATGCAAATAGTTCATTGTCATTCTCTGTGCTGGCAAGGGAGTGACGTTTGTGAGGCACCTGGAGGATGAAATGTGTCACAGAAGTGCTGTTCTTTAATCCCAGGGCTTTTGGAGTGCTGGGCTGAGGATCCCTTATTGATGGAATCCCCTGTTCAGCTTTACTTTGGTCTTAAAAGCCAATTTCAACACAGGATTTGTTTTGCAAGCCACAGAGTCACCCGTGGCTGGTTTTTCACTTGGCTGCAGTGATTAAAGCAGGTGAAATGCAGGTGAAATTCAGCTCATTTTGGCGCCTGCTGTCAGGGAGACCCCAGGTTTTTAAAGCTTGGTCAAACCTCTGTCAAACACGGTGGGATTCAGTTCCTGCACTGGAGGTACTTTCAGGGCTTTTTTGTGGTTCTGTGTCTCAGCTCATACAAAAGTGTTTTCCACAGGATGATCTCCAGCATAACCTGCAGTGCAACCTTTATTAATCCACATTTCGTGGAGCAGACCTGGGATCCCTTCACGCTCCACCGTACCAATGTGGTGGATAATTACTCACTAATTACAGGAAGTGGTGTGTAGCTAAAGCACTGATAATTTCGTGGTAATAAAATCACTTCCAAGAGCAAAAAGAGACTGAATTCTGAACACTGGAGCCACGTTTTCTGTAGGAACAACAGAACTGAGCAGTTTGGTTTGCATGAGTCAGTGGTTCAGATAATTTATCTAATCTTATTCTAATAGTCTGATTCATGAGAGAGAAAAAAAATATGAATATTTATAGGAATAATAAGGCCTGACAGAAATTATTTACAACCAACTTTGTCTTTATTTAGATTGCATGAGTCACGCAGAAAAACGAATCATTTTGTAATTAAGCTTGAGCCGTCGATGGGGCTGCACAGAGCACCAAGCACAGGCCAGGGAGGATTCCCTCAGCAGGAGGGGGAACAGGTTTCCATGGAGGGGAATTTCATCCAGCTGATAAGAGGTGTAATAAAAGATGGAGTAAGAAATGATGAACGTGAGGAGAACCTCAGGCCGTGCTCAGTGTTGGATCCAGGCTAGGCCAGGACTGCTCCCGGCCATTCCCTGAGGAACAATTCCTGTTGGATTTCTCATCACAGCCCAGCAAAGTGAGGAAAAGCCTTGCTCGGTGGAGCTTTAGGGTCTGACAAGTTTTACCCTTTAAGCACAGGACAGAATCCCATCAAACCAGCAAATTTGGGTGCTTTTCCTGCCTCATCTGTAACAAACAGGGCCGTGCACACCCGACTTACAATGCACAGGTTTGGGTGGTTTTTTAAATTACATTTAGAGTTCAAATTTCTGCTGTCTCTTGGGTATAAGCCTGAATTTAACCAAGCTCCTGTGCAAGGCCTGGCCTTTGAACAGCAACCTATAGCACACGAATATATATTTATATATAAGATAAAACCTGACTGCCTTTGGGTACAATCAACTCAGAGGAAAATTATTAATCCTGACACACCTGGCCAAGGACTGCTGGTAACTCCAGCACTGCTTTTGTTAACACTTGGGGGGAAAAGAAAACTTCAAGTTCTGTTGTGAAAGCATTTCCCCCCCACACCCCCCAGTTTTTAATCTGGCTGTTAAAAAGTTCAGCCAGAAAAGCTTTGTTTGCTTCTGAAAATGTGTCCCAGCACCAGCATTGACATGTCAGGGATCAAACAGCCTCTGGGAAAGGTTTTAAACTTAAGGCTTGTTTCTTCTTGTAGGGATTGGTGAAACATTCAGGTGGTTTTTGTGTGTGTGCTACCCAGGAGAAATAATTGTGGTCGTTTCAGCTCTCGAAGAGTAACGGGGGAGCTGGACATGTTCAGGATGGCATTTCCAGGAGCTGACTTTTGCTTTGCAGAAAATGCTGCTGCAACACAGGTGCAGACAAATCTAAGTATTAAAAAAAATCACGATTTTAAAATATAAATATTAAAAATCGCTTTTTATATCAAGGAACAAAACGGACTTCACCGTAGAAGAATTTCAGTCCCGATGACGCATTTTATTGCAGTCAGGATATTTGATTTGAGCCAAGTGGTGGCAAAATCAACTGCAGGATTTATTCTACTCAATTGATTTAATTTGAGAGATCTGCAGCTGAAGATGTATTTCTTGCGGATGTTGCTGTGAGATGGCAGAAATTTTGGAATGATCCTCTCCCAGATTCTTCCTCTTCTCAGCTCATTCCTATGGGATGTGGCCATGGAGGAATTGGGATATGGAGGAGTAGTTGAGGAGATTACAGCCCCTATTTTTCCTTCTGCATCACTTCTCTGGTAACTCATTAATGCAGGTACAAAGTACCTTGGTATGAAGGAGGTTTTACGATATTTTAAATTGTGGGGTGGTTGCTCGTGAGTTTTTTCTTTTCTTTTTTTAAGTTCTTGAAGAAGAATTAACCAAAGGGCACAAAATACAACTCATACTCAGCTCTTCATTGGACACAGAGCTGTCAGGATTTAACAAAGCTCACAAATCAGTATTTCCCCTCTGATATTGCACCGTGGTGGCCAAATTTCTCTGAAACGAAGCTCAGAACTCACCCCCTGCTTGTGCAGCTCCCCAGCACAGCACTCCCATTCAGCCACGTGCGCTCCCAGGGATATTTGCTGGCATTTTGCAGGTTTTTTTCCCCATTTACTTTGGGCTTTTTAAGCTGTCACCTCCCCAGGCAGCTCCTGCCCGGTGCTGGGAGTGTTCCTGGTGCTCCCTGGTGCCATCAGCACCGGGATGTCACCTCTGGATTTATTTCTTGGCCCTGCCTGGCGCTCCCCGACACATCATTCCCTCGCCGTTCTATTTGCTCTGACAAACATTAATAACATAAAATTGCCTTTCATTTCCGAGCAAAGCAGAGATTTATTGGATAGCCCCACCAAGTTTCAGCTGGCGCCTGTTGCCGTGGCAACCTGCAGGAACTTCAGGAATCGTCTCCAGAATTTCCTGAGTTTGCTGTCAAACAGGAACAAGGAAAGATTTCCTTGCACTGAACAGGACAGGAGGGCCAAAGATCCCACTCTGGTGGAATTCTTCTGGATACAAAAGTTGGGAATTTTTCCAGGGTGTTTTGTAACCTGTTTTCATTTGTGCTTTGTGTCGCAGAGGAGAATACAAAGTTTGCTCTTTATTTATTTAGATTGAGGAGCTCTGGGTCAGGCTTGGCTGTTCCCACTCTTCCCAGTGTGCTGGAAAACAGGGATTTAGGCTCTTGGCTTTGCTCACGTGGGGAGCTGTAAAATGTAAAATGTTGGTATCTTAATGACTGGAGGTGTAGAGATGCTAAGACAATTCGCAAATGGGAAAAACAAATCAATCAGACTATTAATATAAAAGGAAAAAGGGGTTAATTCAGAGCCAAATCAGCGTCCCTCAGCTGTAATGGAATCTGAAGGAGAATATATTCAGTGTAAATGCAATTTTCTTGAAAACCTCAGCCATTTCCAGGGACTATTTCAGCATTAATGTGCACATCAAAGTTAATTCTGCACTTCGTATTTCCCAAATCAGACCACGGGGTTGGGTTGTTGGGCATCAACACCAGTTACCCCAGCAAATCTGGGAACTAAATTGTCACATTTTATTCTGCTCATCGTCCTGCAAGGAGAAAGTGGTGGCTGAGCTTGGAAAATGCTTTTGGTGGTGAAATGGAACCGAATGAAGGAGCTGGAGGAGTCTGAATAATCACCCAGCGACAGAGAAGGCAAACAGAGGAATGTGCAAAGAACCCCAACCAAATGATTTCCATGTCACAGCTACTCTGGTTCCTTTGGAAGGGGGGAGGAGAAGGAGCTGAGACCCAGCTCGCTGGGAGAAGGGAACACCAGCGGGGTTTGGGATGCTGGAATTGTGTTTCATACTCGGAGCAGGGCAGCAGCGCCTTCTGCTCACAGAGCATTCGTGATTCCCTCAAAAACACACGTGGCAAACGAAACAGGGCTCTGGAAAAACACCTCAGCTTCATCCTCAGGTGCAGATTGCCTGAATTCATGGCTCTGCATCCGTGCAAAAATCACTCTGTGAGGAATTAGGGGTGCAAACACAATGAGAAAAATCACCATTTTCATTGTCTCTACCTGGGGGGATTTGCTGTAAACTGCCCATTAACACAGGAAGGAGAGAGTTTCTCTCCAGATGGATTATTTCAAAGTCCCTGACTGAAGACTTTCCTATATTCTACATAAAAATCACCAAAATAATCCCTCTGAGTGAGGAAGTCAGGGTCAGGAGTGATAGGGAAAGGGGGAATGGCTTCACACTGACAGGGAGGAGGTTTAAATGAGATATTGGGATGGAATCCTTCCCTGTGAGGGTGGGCAGGCCCTGGGATGGAATTCCCAGGGAAGAATTTTTTGCATTTCTCATTTTTTGAGCACTTAACCAACACCAGAATGCTCCTGGAATTTCTGTTCAGTTCTTTTCCTCCCCCTCAGATTAGCTGGATTATTTACTTATGTCTCAGCTCCTCCAAGGAGGAATTAGTCAATGTTTTGAGAGCTTTGTAAAACATCGTGGAGGTGTCAAGGTTTTAAATAATCTCTCGGATAGCATTCATCACCGCATTTAATAGGCTTTCAATTAGCATGCCAATTAGCACAATTTGTTTTAAGGAAGCAGACCCGTTTGGAGTCGCAGCGTTGCACGTTCAGCCTCGTGTTTCATTGCAGCATAACTGCAGAAGTGCTGCCTTTATCCCCAGATGCACCAGGACAAAGCTGAGTGAAAATCAGCTCCCTGAGATCAGGGTGGAGTGGGAACGTTGTCTCAGCAGGTACAGGAAAGCTGAAAGGGGAGGAGTTCGAGAGCAGGTTTTTGGAGCCCTGCTGCTGAATGGCTGGAATTTTATAGCTTTTGCCCCAAAGTGGGATTTTTGTGCTAAATCCCAAACACGGGAGGAATTGGGATTAGTTGTAGGTGGATCCCCCTCTTCTCTGCGGAGTTCGCCCTCCTGGGCTGAAATTCTCCACAGACAATGAGAGGGGTCCTCAGTAAAGGAAGAACAGGACTCCACAAATGTTTCAGAAGTTGGACAACAGCAAAATGCTGTCCCAAGTCAGCTGTTCCATTTGCAGGGTGGGCACACCACAGCCCCCATTCAGCACTGGCTCCTCTCCCTCATGCTCTCAGATCCCACTTTGCGCTTCCATCTGCATTTTCTTTCCCCTTGGAACGCCTGCATTGGGGTTAAAAGCCAGTCTGGTTTCTGGTGTGGGGGCTTTTTGTCCCTTTTGAGTCCGTGTGTCACCTATCAGCGAGGTAAATCGGGTGAGTCCAGGTGGTTTGATGTCAAGGCGAGCTGCAGGCTTTGAAGTCTTAATCCACTAATCCCCTTAGCAGGCAGGAAAGGTTTCAAGACATCCATTTCCAGTGTGTTATGAGTATAAAAGCAGGGGCAGCTCTTGTGCCTCCTCTCCCAGCTAAGGATGGAAGTGGAGATTTGGGATGTGTGACACTGATCGCTGCTGGGATCTGAAGGATCCTCTCAAATCCTGATCCCTGCCTTCTCCCACAGAGCCTGAGTTTGTCTCAGGGATTTATCTCCTGGCAGCCGTGCCCCCCGTTGGCACCCAGGGCGTTTTTGCAACAGCACAATCAATTATTAACTTAAACCCCCCCAAAGCTTTCACCATTATCACGTTAAAAACCACCTGACTTCAGCCTAGGCTCGTGCTCAGTGTTAATATTCTCATATTCCTGTAGAAAAAATGGGGCTAAGCGTGGAATTCTCAGGTTTTTAGCGCTGCACTGGATGACGTTTGGAGCTGTAATAGTGGCACATTCCCACTGAGCATTTAAATACCTCTAATACCTAAATACTGAAAGGTTTAAATACTTTTTTTCTGTAAGATTTGTAGTCAAAAAAAGTTGAAAATTGAAGTCATTCTGGAGCAGAGTGTGACCAATGTCTGGACTGTGGCAAAATGGGACAGACTGAGCCTTTCAGCCACTTCCACAATTAAAATAAACAAGGCTCAGATAAAGCCAGAGTGGGAAATAAATGGAGCTGAGGATACGACTGCACCTGGATTTCCTGGGCTTTGTCATCCCACGCCGACAGCATCACTCCCCTTCTGCACAGCTGTAAACATTTCGTCCATCTGCTCATCATCTGCTCATCGGTGTTCCTCTCATCCTGAGGAACACCTTTATCACCAGCACCCAGAAATGAGTGTCCAGCCCCTGCCCATGACCAGTGCCATCCTCCCAGGGAGAAGCTGCTCTGGGATGCTGTTAAATTCTTGGCACACGCTCTGAATTTCAGCAAAAAAAAAAGATAGACCCAGACTTGTGAGTCATTTCCTTGATTGATCTAATTTACCTTGAAGGTTAATGTATTCTAAACTAATTCAGACATTAATAACCACTTAAAGATATATGAAAGACATTTCTCTGTGTACCAGGCGAGTGCTGGAACCTCGTTTACCATCTCTTCAATGACTTTGGGAGCTCATTGAGATGAGATTTAAGAGTGATTTGATTGTTTGATGCACAGAGGGGCTGGTGCAAAGTAAAAGCTGTGTCAGAGCTCACCGGATAATTCTGAACACGGGATGGAATTCTGCTTTCTTGCAGTGCATAATTAAAACCTTTGTGGGAAGGTGATAATGGTTTTTTGTTGTGGCGTTCATTAAAATGTTCAGTGATTGTATAACTGGATCAGGACCATGTCCATTCTCCAGGGGTTTTTTTTTGCTTCTGGGACAACAGAACTGAGGGTGCTGCTCTTCCTCTCTGGTTTTTTTAAGGCTGCACCACACCACCAATGCCAGGAGCTCAGCTCTGTACAAACAGAGTTTGGTATTTACAAATTCTGAATATCTTGAGCTGCCAGGAACTGGGGAGAGTTGCAAGTTTGAAGCAGCAGCAGGGAATAGATCAGGCAAAGAGCATCTGTTTCCTGTAAATGTTTTGGTTTCTACTCGCAGCAGAGAGGTGCCTGAACTGTGAGTGAACAGGCCTGTGGATACCTGTGGATATTCAGTGTGATCCCGCTCGCTGATTAAAACCCCAAAGATGACACACGAGGGGCAGAGAGGGGGATCCTCTCTGCCTGTGGAGTTGGGCCGTGTTTTCCCCGGGTTTTTATCTCACACCGGGGCTGCCTGAACACGGAATGCACACTGAGCCCCGGCTGCTGGGTTCCTCTCCAGCTCCTGAGGGTCACACACAGCTGAGCCCAGACTGATGGAGGGAGTGTCAACAGAGTGAGAGAAAGGACTGGGCTGGGATCAGGGCTCTGGATGCAGCTCTGAGCTGCTCAGGCACCCAGATAAAACCTGTTCCACACCTAACCCAAGCCAAGCAAACAGTTAAAGCTATAAAAGAATTATAAATGAAGAACAACCACCACAGGCCTCTCTGGGCAACCTCCCCACCCTCCCGGGGAGGAATTCCTTCCCAATATCCCAATATCCCATCCAAACCTCCTCTCTCAGTTGGTCCTGTTGATTTGCTGACAACTGCCCCACCAAAACAAGAACATACCCCCAAAAAAATCATGAAGCTGCTGCTGAGCTTGATTTGAGAGGCTTGGGCTCGTGATGAACTCAGGGAAGGAGGCCCTTGTCCCTGTCACTCTGTATCCCAGCCCGTCCCGAGTCATTTGAACTCACAGCATATGTCAGCCAGGGCGATGTCTGCTCTTTGGGAATACATTATTGGAGGGTGTTCTCGTGGACAAAGAGCTGTCAGATATCATTAGCACAGCCTGTCCATCTTTCGTGGGGTTTTTTTTTAGGATATAAAGCTTGGAGCAAGATGGCATCAGTCTGTGGATTGGATTAAAGGTTGCAAAGTAGATACTTTATCTGATTTTCTACACAAGAAGGTACAGATTTGCTGCTGACAATTCATAGGGCTCAGGAGAGATTCCAGCTGCTGATCACCTGGTGCATTGAAGAGGAAGAAGTTTTCCTTTAAATCGTTGTAAAGCCTATCAGGACTCCAGGGAGCTGAAACCACGAGGATCATTCCAGCACTCCCCTGGGCTGCTGTATGGGGAGTGCAGGACAAGTTTAGATTCCCAAATCCCATGAGACTGGGTGAACTGCAAGAGGGAGATGTCAGCAGGAAAATCCTCAAGGAAAGGGAGAAGCACAGCCTCAGGCAGGATGGTATTGATGTCAGCAGAGCTGGGGATTCCTGACAGCAATTCCTGACAGGAATTTCTGCTGGCCTTGTTTTGGTTGGGCTGAGCAGCAACACGTGGCTGATACCAAAGCAAAGCTCTGAAATCCCACAGGGCTCCAGGATGCCCTGGGTTCCCATGGAAAGGAAGGAATGCCGTTCACACCTGGCCTTGGAGGATGCAGCACAGCAACGCCTTGCCTGTGATTCAGAGGTGCTCAGGTCTGTAATGGCACTGATCGCAGCGAAAAGGCCAAACCTAGCTTCATTCACAGTCCCAGTTTTCCCCTGCAGGATCAGTTTGGGGTTGGTGGCAGTTAAACCAGAAGGGGAATTGATTTTCTGGGTGTAGACTGCAGAATTTAGCTGGATACAAAAGCAAACCCATTTTCCCTGTCAGACACGGGGCTGGATCGTGTCCTTCAGCCTGGTTTTGGTCAGCCTCCGGATCAGCTTCATACCTTTGCATTATGTGGAAAAAGCTCTTAAAGTGTTGATGAACAAATTGCTTTTCGGTGAGAAAAGGACAACTTTTTCTGAAGAAGGGAGATGTATTTTTGCCCAGTTCCAACAAAGTGATTGGAGCTGGCAGCTCAGTTATGAAGCCAGAGTTTCATTTTTCAGACACTACGCAGCCACCAAAAGACTTCCACTGGAGGAGGAAGTGTCAGTAACAAATGGTTACAGTAACACTGGAGTAAGAATTATTCTATTGCCTGTGGACTGTTCTAAAATCTTATTTTGAGTTTTCTCAAAATAATTGTGCTGCAGGAGATCCAGGCACTGGGACAGGAATTGCAGTTCTGACATCTCAGCGCCAACACTGAACGTTCCTGACTGTCCCAGCTCCCAGTTTCAGTTCATTATCTCACAAAGTTTGTCACCTTTTTTTCCTCGGTGACTGAAGTCATTTGAAAAGCTCATTGAGACTCCTGAAATGCCGGGTTCGGAGAGCCTGTAGATAGGATTGATGTTCTGTTTGAAGTATTTTAGTTATCAAGTTAAAAATCTGTCTTTTCCTTCAAACAGAACACTTCTTGTGGCGGGTGGATATTTGGTGTGCAGAGCTTTAAAAAAAACTCAGCCAGCTACAGAAAAATCCGAGTCCAGAGCACAACTGTTTTAGTTTTTGGTGCTGGAATTTAGGTGATGGCAGTGTGTCCTTTCGATTGCAGCTAAACAGATGAATTTGTAGCGAATTGGTTGCAGTCAGCACAGAGCATTCAGCAGCACGAAACTGATATTTACAGGGATCTCATTTCACCATTGGCTGGAAAACGTGTTTAACATTTCCTGCAAAACAGAAAATGACTTCTTTTCTCTCCCTCTGCTGTTTGATTTGCTCTGGTGTCTTTGCCCGCCGCATCTTTCCCGTCCAGCTTCCCCGAGCCACTCTGTAATTCTGATGATTAAATGTGCAATTAAGGCTTAAGCGCTATTAGCACCAGGGATTTGGAAATTGGGATGAGGCTGTAACATTGACATCGAATTTAAATGTCAGCACTGCTGGAACACGAGTGTGACTTTCATCTCTCGGGGAAGGGCCGGGTGGCTCTGCCGTGCGAATTCCTCACGGGGAGGAAGCACCAGCACTCCCTGGGCCCAGCAGCAGCCCTGGGATGGATTTATCCACAGCAATTTCGGGAATTGTGTGCGTGCTGACAGCATACAAATGGCACAGTGCAAATGATATTATTTTAACTTGTTTATCAACTTGTCATGGCAGCCCTGTTCTTATTTTTTTTTCCCCCCCCAGTGCAGCGGTGTAAATCTGACTCGTGCAGAGAAAGGCACAAAGATGCCCTGGCCCGGCTGGATTTCCTGCAATGTTATTATGAGAAATACATTAATTTGTCTGTACGGAAAGGATTTAAAGGTTGTTGCATTCATTTGTTACCAGAGCCTGAGCACTTAATCACCCAGACTCGCTGCAGCGAGAAAATTCTCTCCTCTTCTCAACTCCATTAGCAGCACTTTTACAGAGTCTTGGAAAAATATAAATATTGGAGGATGTTAATGGAAATGACACCTGTACCTGATGTATTGGTGCCAGGAAATGTGATTAAGTGCCCTGTTAATTAACTCCTTTGCTCTGGTACTTGTGAAAGTGGAGTCATTTTTTAAAGGCAGCTGAACTGCCTGGAAAAGGGCCCTGCTCTGATCTGGGGGAATGTGGGGGTTTTACCCGGAGAATTTTACCTGGTTCAGGTTTTTAAATACTTCACTTCAATTGCACACGTGATTTCCAACACCCAACAGAGACATAAAGCTGGAAAATCACTCACAGGACCTGGTTCACTGCCTGTTTATTTCCTTTGGTTGAAGTATCCGAAATACTGTCAGGATAATTTTAAAACATTCCATTGCTCCCCATACAAAAATCCCTAAGATGATGATTAACTCTCAAAAATGAGATTGATTCCATCAGGATTCCTCTGTAACTGTTCCTCCTCTGGCCCATGCGGGTTGCAGAGCTGGGGACAAACCCCTCTGGCACACACCATGGGGTGTAACTCATCATTAGGCATAAATCATTCCAGTTCGTCCACCAGATTTTCTGCCCAAGCTCTGTCCGTGTGTTCCAGGGTGGCACAGCCTTGGTGAAGAGACACAGGGAGTTTTTCCTGAATTAAAACAGAAAAAAGGGCACCTTTTGGTTGAAGAAATTGGAGCCACCAGCACTGCGAGCTGTACCTTGCAGAGCAGCAATTTGCTGGCTATTTAACAGCGAAACATTAATTCCCGTTAGCTTTCATTTTTCATTCCTTTGGAGCTGCTCTCATTGACAGAACCACCCCGAGAGCAGCTGTAAAAAACCATCACCCCAGCTCCGGAACGCTCTCCACAACCCAGGCGACTCTCACTGCCCTCCGGAGCCCCGCGTTTGCATTCCGCAGTTGTTAATGAGTTAATGAGTTAATGATCTGCGCAGCTTTAATGAACACAGCATCGATGAGGGGACGGGGAAGTGGATCAGGGTTCATGAAGGTTTAATTACACCCCGGCTCCAGGTCGTTAGCTGTGTAACTACCTGTGCACGAGCTGATGGCTCTTCTCTCGTGGCACTGATGAATTTGGGGTTGGTTTGGATCGGGAAAAACCTTGAAATCCTCGCCATGGACAGTTCAAGTCACTGTCCTGGCTGGATCAGAGACTGCCCATGCTCTCCATGCCTTCCTTCACCCTCACGTTGGGTTTAATTACCATTTTCCAGCCTGACTTTCAATTCACTTTGCTGCAGTTTGGGCAGGAAATCTTTACGGGGCCTTGCCAAATAAAAAAAATCAAGCAAGGAGCATTTCATTTTTCATAAAGGAGTTGCTGAGTGTTCTGACAGATTCTGGAGGCTGATCCTGGCTGTGCTGCCCTTGAACTCAGAGATGCCTCAGTTCCCAAAATCACGTGTAAAACCAATATAACGCAATCCCTACCCCGGTAATTTTGGAGTGGATTTTTGGCGACTGTGATACACTTCTAAAATAAATAGAATTCATTGGAGCTGCTCTGAAAAGGGTAGCTTAAAATGTACATGGGGTAGTTTTTTTTCTGAGAGGTTCCAAACCTGTTTAATCCATTTTCCTGTGCGCTTTACACGTGTAATTGCACTTGCTGCAAAGAGCATTTGAGTGAATGCACAGATCAAAGGAGCTGACAGCTCGCATATACAAATCCTGTTTGCTCCTCACAGAGCTACAGGGCTGAGCATTTGCATGCACAAATCCGGGGAATTTTTAAATATCTGAAGTTACACTGCAATCAAATGGTATCAATCTCATTTCTAACAGCTAATCATCATCTTAGGGATTTTTATATGGGGAGCAATGGCATATTTTAAAATTATCCTGACAGTATTTCAAATGTTTTAACCAAAGGAAATAAACAGGCAGTGAACGAGGCCCCGGAAGTGATTTTCCAGCTTTATGTCTCTGTTGGGTGTTGGAAATCACGTGTGCAATTGAAGTGAAGTATTTAAAAATCAGAAAGAGGTAGAATTGTCCAGGTCACAACCTGAAAGGTAAAGAAATGGTGACTGTATCCAAATTCCATCTGACTTATGCAGGACAATGGCACTGATTTAAAGCACTGAGTAATCACCTGCATGGTTTTCAGAGGGATTTGGGTTCGTGTTTAGTGTGTGATGCTGAGGATTGGTTTGTTCCATGTTCTGCCCTTCTATTTCCCATTGTCCTGCGTTTTACAGCTCTCCTCTGCAAGGCAAAGAGAAAGGAAACAGCCAGAAGGTGATCCTGGCTGGGAAACACGACCCTGCGGGACGGGAGGATGGAGAAGCTGCTTTCAAAGCAGGCAAGCTGAAGGATGTTCCCCGATTCCCACTCTTCTGCCTCAAGATGAAATTTTGGTGATGAAAATCAAGATGGAACCGTGTGAATGTTGAAGAGGTGCGGCTGCATGCACAGATGTAGAGCTCCCTATAAACCAGGGGAGCGTGAGCGAGCAGGAAAGCAGAGCCCTGAGCCTTCCCTCCCTTTTCCAGCCCTTTGCTGCTCCAGCAGAGAACTTCAGGCAAAGAGCAAGGATTGGGAATGATCCAGAGGGGTCACTAAAGGTGTTGCTGTCGAAAGCAGCAATTTCCAGCCTGAGCAGCACCTTTAGTTTGGAAAACTCCTTGGCAGTCGCACAAATCCTGCTGAGTTTTGTTCAGCACGGCCCTGAGCAGCACTGCTGGAGGAGGCAGAGCTGAACACTTTGCCCCATCCCCAAAGGGCAGAGCCCAGGACAGCACTTCCCGGGCAGCCCCACTAAAATATCCCAGGAAAGGAGTGAGGGAGAGGCCCGAGTGTGGGGCCGAGGGAGGATCAGAGGCACCTCCATCCCCAGCCAGCTCCTTTTTCACTTCAGTCTTTTCCCCTTCGGTGCTGTCTGCGAATCCTGGGAGGCAGCTCTGAGCTGTGCTGTGGGAGGGAGCCCATTGTACCTCTGCAGCAGCAGCTCTGATAGCATTCCTCTCGATTTAGCACGGACTAAATGCAAGCTGTAATATTTTATTAAACTCTTCCCACTTCTCCAGCTTGCTGTGTGTGTGTTGGGCTGTTTATGAGATGCTGGATGGTTAGCAAAAAAAAAAATTGGATTAACAGAATGCTACATTCATTTTTCTCTAACTTCTGGGTCAAATTTAATCAGCTTACAAGTCAAAGAATGCTTTCTGCCACAGCAGTAAACACAGCTGGGATCCAAAGTGGAGCTGTTGGGGGCAGAAAAAAGGCTCATGCAGTTACAATGTCAGCTAAATTCTTCTTTCAGGCTCTTTCTCGCTGCTCGTGGTACTTGGATGAAAGAGGCAACTTTTTAATTTCAGCAGGCCAGGTTGCCTGGATTGCTCGTGTGGCTCCTGTCAGACTTTTCTCATTGCTGAGAAATCCCAGCTCTGCAAGTGCTACAGGAGAAATTTCATTTCTTCAGTGAAGCCCAAGCGTGGGGATCAAAAAGAGAGAGGAAACAGCTTTATTGGGTGAGGTGGGGTGGGGTTTGCCCTGGCCCGGTGTTCTGACAATAATCAAAGCTGTCTGCAGTATTGCACACGAGGTGATAGCCCCAATAAAGGCAGGAGAAGGTCGGGCATTTATCATCAGTTTATCAAATTCCCCACTCCTGGTGCGCACGGGCCTCATCTGCACTGGGAAACCACAGAGCGGGAAAAAGGAGGTGTCTGAGTTCACCCAGAAACCGAGGAAAGAAAAGACTTTCTGTCAAATATTGACTAAGAATGGAGTGATACAACACATTGTCTTTCAGGGATCTTCTGAGTTCTGACAAGCCCAATGTAAATTTGTGCAGGGGTCTCTTTTCCCCTTCGAGCTGGCTGCACTTCCCAAGGATGATGTGTCACTGGGATAATGTGCTTTTTCCCAAATGCCCCATTGTGCTTTCAGCCATTCACGTTTCTGACACCTTAATGCGCACTCTCTGCTGCTGAAATGAACGGTTCATTAAAATAACTCAATAGAATTTCAATTTGTTTTTATCTAATTACGTGTTCTTTTAGTTTTCCCTTGGAAGAGTTTAGCTCCTTGTCTCACTGCTGGGACGACCCAGCCATAAGGAATTTTTGTGGGGTTTTTTTAACCTCTGACTCGGACGCAATAAAACAGCTCTGGAGGGTCCCAGTTTTGGCAGAAGCTGTGCCAGCGTTTATAGAACATCAGGGAATTTCTGGACCTTTCTGGAACTTTCCCCACTTATCCCCATCCTGTCCCTCCAGTGCTCAGCAGTTTGCTTCCTGGTTTTGCCATTTTTTCATTGAAATTCCCTCCAGAAATTTAAATTTTGCTTTCTTTAGTCAGAATCTCACCTGGGCCATGTTGCAGTGGAAAGGAAAAATTTTTTGCTGGAGGTTTTTAAATGCTCAGAAACGTTTTTTACTTTTTTTTTTTCTTTTTATTACAGGCAATGCCAGCATAGATTAATTAGAGGAAAGCAAAGAGGTCCAGAAAACACTGCTGTATTAATCACCACTGAAATACTACAGGCAGCATGGTGAGCACAAATCTCGTGGAATAATTTCACCAAAATTTGTGAGTTTCTCTCTGTTTTCCAACTCCTGTTTCTAGTCTAACGGAACCCAGACCAGCATATCATTTTCTGATCACAATTTTTTTTTTCCTCCAATTGTTTGTAAAGCAGTGAATTGTACAGCACGTTCTGAATATTAGAAAGCACTTCCTCGCTTGGTCAGGAGCCAGGAATAAAAGAAATTATAACGAGCTAATTTCAGTTCCGAATGAACTCGGTCCTGTGCTGGCTGAGCCAGGCATTGCACTGGCACGAGCGACTTGGATCCTCCCTCCTTCTTCCTGCCTGCCCACAGAAAACATCCAGGCTGCAACAGCTCAAAACAAACAGGCTGGAGAGGAAAATGAATGCCTGTTACAGTACTGGCCTTGTCTGGCCCGGCTTTGAGCTCCTGATCCAGCCAGAGTGCTCAAATAAAGGTTTATGGGCACAAGAGCAGCAGTGTGGTTCCCTGGGCTGTTCATGAAGTACAAGCAGGTTGTAAAGGGAGAGGAAAATCCTACTCTGTGCCAGTCTGGGGTGGGGGCTCAGCTGTTCTGTTCAGGTCACAGAGGGAACAGGTGAAAAAATCGCTCTGCACAGGTGTCGGCTCAGTTTGTGTTTGATTCGGGTCTGAAACACCACAAAGAGGGGCATAAAGGTACTTAAAACCTTGAATTCCTCCCTGTAAAACACCACTTTGGGTAGTGGTAGCTAATCCTTTTTAAATTGAAGTCCCTGAACAAGCTCTTAAAAACCCACAAAATACCCTCTGCTCTTGTCACAAAATTGCCACAACTGAGGTAAAAATTATTGAAGTTGTTTTCTGCTCCCATATTTCCAAAGCGTTTCAAAAGACTTTTTATATCAGTATTTAGTGCTGCAACACAAACTTTAAATGCCTTGAGTTCTTGTAAGAGGGATTTTATGTTAGTTTTTTAGTTTGGGAAGCCTCGTGGCAATCAAAACGTGAACCTGCTGAAATCTAGGGCAGCCCAGTCTATTGAATGGTAGTAGGGCTGTTCTCTCTGGGAGAAAATTAACTGGAGCTTGTTAAATTGGAACGTAATTACAACCAATAATCAAATACAAACAATTCTGGTGGGAGGCGTCCCTGCCCATGGCAGGGGGTTGGAACTGGATGCTCTTTAAGGTCCCTTCCAACCCAAACCATTCCCTGATCCCATGATTTTTTCTAAGCTAAAACTCCACCGGAATTCTCTTCCTGCTCCTCCTTCCCTTGGTGTTGTCCTTCCCTACCTGCCCTTCCCATTTAACTCTGGATGCTTTTAAACAGGCACCAAACAGTTAATTTTTGAGAGCATTGGAAACCCCGATTCCCTCATCCCAACAGCCCCGGGTTTTTCACGCTAAAGCTGGGACACGACAATGATTAATCAGCCAAGCCACTAACTGGAAATCTGATTTTGAGTCAGCAGCCTCAGTTTCCTCTGCTCAGGGAGAGGAAAACATTGACCTTTCCACCTGTCAGCCAGCACTGACTCACTGCTGACAAATGTCTGAAGCTGATGTGCGCTGCTGGCGAGACAAACCAGGGCTGCAAATCCCCGCTTATTTTTGCCTTGGTGCTTCAGCTGGGCCTGGGGAAGTGCCTCGGGCTCCTCCTGTCTCATCCAGTTATTCCTGGCCCGTTCCTCGCTCTGAGGTGAGCTGAGGGCCCGTGGCCAGGAGCTGGGCTTTATCCTGGGGGTGAAGAGCTGCCTGGGAGTCTGCTGGGAAACGGCAGGAAAATCCTCCCTGGGCGGTGCTGGGGTGGGCACAGGTCCCATCCTGCTGTCCCTGATCCCAGGAGCTCTCACTCCACCTCTCCTGCGTGTGGAACAGGCACAGGGGGAGGAAGCTGAAGGATGTCTGTGGTTCCCTTGTTTCTCTCTGGAGATCAAATTGTCTGGCTGCTTCTGCCAGAACTGGGTGAAAATCGGGGCAAAAGCAGCAGAGAGAACAATTCCTGTTGGCAGCACATGCCCAGAGCAATCCAGAACTTCCAGAGGATGCTCTGGCACCCCACTTTGTGTTCAGATGTGGCTTCTTCTGGTCTGAAATAGAAAGCAAAGCATCAGCCTGCAGAGGCGTTAACTGCCGGGGTTATTCAGTGGAGCAATCCAGAACTTCCAGAGGATGAGGATGTCACCCCCTGCTCCATCTCCAGCCGATCCCAGCAGAACTCCCTGGAAGATTTGGAACAAGAACGCTCTGAACATGTGAACTTAGAACACATAAATGTTTTGGGAAACTCGCTTTTCCCTCTCCCCTCTCCTCAGATCTGTGATTTAAGTGTGACTGAACAATGTGCTGAGGTAAAAACTCCAATTCCAGCCAAGGTGAAGGATTCTTCCCTTCATTTCTTCTAATTCAGCTTAATTGCAAAATATTTGGTGTGATATTAAGTTTGGCTTCAGACCAGTGGTATGGTAATGGTTTTAATTTTCTCTCTCAGCTTGAAGACTGACTCGTAAACATTGGCTGACAGGCATATCTTTCATCTCACTGACAGTAAACCCATCTGTCAAAAATCCCAATTAATATTCCGAGAGGGAGAAGAAAAGTAATGCAATTCAAATTAGATTCCATCACTTAAGATTTGGGATTCCTCCCTCTGAATCCCTTAGGTGCCTCTCTAAGGTGTTATTCTGCACGTGGGATGTCCAGCTGCAGTGAAACTCTGCCTGTTTGTGCCTCCAGGAAGAGGTTCAGGGCTTTTTTTTGCAGTGTCCTTGTTCATGTCCCTGTCCTGCCACTCCACAGCTCTGCCCTGGGCTGCCCAGTGCTTCTTTCCCGTGTCATTCACCGCTGTTTCCATCACTTCTGCATTTCCCTCAGCGAAAACATTGTTTATTTCCACACATTCCACGAGCTGAAGATCACCGATAATTTCTTATTTACATTTTAAAAGCCACCAAGTCAAACTCTCAGCACTGCCTGCGCACTTTGAAGAGCGTTCTCAGTGCTCAAATCGCTTCTCTGCTAAGCTGTGGTTGAAATTCAGGAATTGCAGCGGGCCAAATGCTGCTCCTGCAATAAATTTTCTGCTCTTGTAAGGCGGCTGAGAGCGGGGTTTGATCCTGTTGTTAATCACCGTGATGGTAAACAAACCCTAATGTTGGGAATGCATTAAAGTCAATGAAAAACAGCATCGCAGAGGGAAGTGGCGGGTGGCTGCATTTGCTCATTATCCACTGAATAACCCCAGCAGTTAATGCCTGTGCAGGCTAATTGCTTTGCTTTCTATTCTAGACCAGAGAAGTCATATTCGAATACAAATTGGGCTGCCGTGTTTATCGTGGAGCAGGTTTTTTTTTTATGACTAATTAACTTTCTTTTGCATTTAAACCGCTGAAGCCGACTGAACTCCAGGCTCACGAGCCCCACTCTCTCCTTTGGGGAGCGCATTTAAAATTCCAGCAAGGGATCCCAGACGATCTGAAATGCTTTAGTGGCTCTCAGACTCTCACTTCAGATCACTCAAAAATCAAAGTGGTTTTGCAAAGGGTTGTTTGTCGTGTGACTTGCAGGGTTCTCTGCTGTTTGCAGAGCAAGCCGATGAAATACGGAGGTGTTTATGAAATACTGTTCAGGAGAGATCATCGCAGGCACTCCAGTTAAATCTTTCTGTTTGCCACAGTAATTGTTCTTTTACAGTAACACTGGGGGTTGGAAAAGGATAGTTTGGTTACTGAAGATTGATATTTGGATTGGAAGGGGTTTCTTTTTTCTTTTTTTTTTTTCTCTGTAAATCACAGAATCTTGTGGCTTTTGCCCGATGCCCACCTTGTCCCCAGCCCAGAGCACTGAGTGCC
>VZTA01009807.1:31875-46056 GCA_013398855.1 Mohoua ochrocephala
TTCCCTTCCCTGGACACGCTCCAGCCCCTCAATGTCCTTCTTGTGAGGGGCCAGAACTGGACACAGTTTGAGGTGTGACCTCACCAGTGCCCAGCACAGGGGACAATCCCTGCCCTGCTCCTGCTGGCCACGCTATTTTTGATACAAATGTTGTGGTTTTTTAGGCCGATGGCACCCTGGCTTGTCCACAAAGGTGAGTTCAGCTCGTGCAGATGGCTCAGCCTGAGGGAAACGATGTATTTTTAACAAATTGTAATCGCAGCACACATTTCCATGGCAGAGAGTTCAGTGCCTGAACACACTTGCTGATTTTAGCTCATATTTTGATAACTCCCTTTTGCAGCTCCAAATGCACAACACTGAAAATCCTTTCAAACAGGATAACAGCAAACGCTCTCCCCCACACAGCTTTGGTCACTGGTGAGTTTTATTGCCTGATTTTGGGCATGAGGAGGTTCTTGCTCTGGGCTATATTTGCATTTATTTAAAACCCCCAAATACATCCCAGTGAGGTGTGTCCTGAGCTGACCTGCTAATTTTATTTTCTTTTTTTTGCCTTATTTTGAGAAATGGGGGTCATGGGGGCAGCAAGAGCAACTTCTTTTGTTCTGTTTCGTTCAGCACTCGCTAAATTCCAACATAATTCCTGCCAGGTACTGCCAGAGAACCTGGATCTGCCAGCCTGCCTGGGTGTGCAGATGTTCCAGGCACTGCTTGCCAACTTCCTGGAAGATTTTCTCTCTCGGACTGGGTTACTAAGACAACAGCTCCACTCGATTCTTTGAAGCCAATTCATTATTTGAACGAACAGAACGAGTCCTTCTGCCACTCCTTTGCATTTCTCCAGTCATTTTTAGCTCTCACATTGCCTCGGGGTGGTTGCAGGGTGCTGACTTGTTAATTATGCAGCCTCTCTGTTCTCTGAAACTCCTCAGAATGTGCTGGCAGATGCTGCTGGACCAGTTCTGGGTGAGCTCCTGGTCTGGGATGCTGCTGTGCGACAGCCACGTGAGGATCAGCTCGGGTCCAAAAGGCAAATGCTGGCTTTCTGATACATATTCATGAGCAAATCCATCAAAAGGAGGTGGCAGCACGTTGGGGTTTCAAATTATTGTGATTCACTCTCTGGAACGTGATCTTTGTAACATGCGCCGGACTGAGAACCAAACAGTGGCAGGAGAAGAAATACATTTGGCTTGAGAAGGATTTCTTTAAATGGCCTAAAAATTATAAATGAACGGTCCTTAAGGAATCCAGGAGTGTGGCTGAGCTGCAGCATTACAGAAATTCAGCATTCCTACAGTGTTGCCAGTGGTCTCTGCGATGGATCAGAGGCATCCATGGATTGATTTAAGATTAGTCCTTCCAACATTTTTAAGACTGAGCAGTGAAATGATTTCGTTGTCTTCATCTCTTAGTTTGAGGCACTTTTAAAAAAGAAATACTGAACATGAGCTTCCTGAAGATTTGATCATTGCTACAAATTTTGCACTGAGGATGCTCCAGCGTAATGAAGATGGTTGGAAAACCTGGAAAGAGGGAGAGAGGTTAACTGAAGGAAACATCCTAATTGCATAAATCATTACTCCAGGGCAAAATGTAATGAGAATTTTTTAAAACATGAGCTGTCTGCACTAAGACATCTCTTTAACCTCGTGCCATCGTGCCGCACCAATAATTGTTAATTTTAAATGAAATCCTCCTCCCCCTCCACATCACCGAAGCTTTTGATTATTCTGAAGGAATCACAACAATCCTCAGGACTGATTTCCCTATAAAAACATCTTCTTGGTCCCCTGGTGGGACAGAGTGACACTTGTGGCCATGCAGGTCTCAAATTAAAGGGCTGCTCTGGTGTGACTGTGAGGATTAATGGGTGCCTTGTGGGATTAATCATTTGGTGGCAGTCCATCCTAATTCTGCCATGTTAAATACCTGTAGGAAATGCAGATTTTGGGGTTAAACCCCCCATTGCACACCCACTCCCCTCAGAGACAGCCGTGGGTTTGGCACAGAGGGGTCCCTGACAGCGCTGCAGCTCCACCCAGGCCCTTCCCTGGGCCTGCGCCTCCTCTGACTCCTGAGCAGGAATAAAAACCTCCCACACAGGAGGTGGTGATGGGAATTTCTTTGCAGTCCCAGGTGAAAAACAGGAGCAAGACTGGAGAAAGGTTTTTATTCAGCAATGGCCTTGTTTGCAAGAGCGACGGTGAGAGAGGCCTGGCTGGAGAGGCCCGTTCACCCCTCCATGGATCCGGGTGGTAATTCACACTCACACAGCACAAATCATCTTTCACCTTCAGCTTTTCCCTCCCCACGGGGGAAAAGCAAATCTGCATTTAGCTCACTGAACTATGGCCAGCTTTGGGATCCCTCACGCCTTTGCCTCCTGAGCTCTCGCTCCCAACCTGCCCTGCAGTACCAGGGATGGCATCGCTGCAGTCCTGTTCCTCCCCCATGGGGAGCGGGGCTTCTTCTCGCTTCCAGCGGACAAACCAAGCTCTTTGTCCTGTTGTTTTCTCTTTTATTCAAGAGCTGCAGGTTTGATGCCAATCCCATTAAGCTCCCGGTGTGTGTCGGATCGTTTTCCCCTTGCAAAGCTGCTCTGCTTTTCCTTCTGCTCCCTGCTAGGGAGAGGTGAGAGCCTCCACCAGCTGCTGTCTGGGCTGGGTGTCGTGCTCCTAATGCTCCCTGTCTGCTCGCCAGCATCGTTTGCAGAGCTGGGATAATGCCAGGAGAGGAAAATTGTACTAAAAAAAAAGGTGATTTAACATTTCTCCTGCATTTTAGTACCTGTAAATTAAAAACAACCAACCAAACAAAACAAAACCGAGCCCCTACAACCCCAACCCCAGAGCACTTGCCTACATGGCAGAGGATTATGGGGCTTAATGCAATTATGGGGCTTTAACAAATGGTGCTTTTAATTGTCTTGTGCTCCTTTATGTGGCAGTGATTCAGGCAAGGATGTTTCTTGTAATCAAACCTGCTCTGAAGCACAAACCAGGCACGTCTCCCTCGGGGGAGATTCCCACCAGGACCTCTCCGAGCGCTGGAGGAAGGGAGTGGACATTTCCAGGCTCTGGATGCCCAGGAAGCCTCTTTGCACAGGGCTTTTGGGGTGGCAGATCCCAAATGTTGCCTCTTGCTGTGCTGGACCAGAACTGCTTTTGGCACAGCACGAAAGGGCAGCACCCCTTCCAAATTCCTGCTGGAATCTGTGCTGGGTTTAATGGGTCAGGGTCAGGAGAAGAGCCAAGATTCCACCACTTAATGATACAGAAAGCGTAATTCTGTGAGGGTGGCCGTTCAGAGGAAAACCAGTGGGGTTTAGGTCTCACTTCAGCTCCTGCAAATCTTCCTGTTGCCTCTGGAATATCGGAGATGCTGATGGGTCTTCTCACAGCTCTTCCCAGCCCTGACAGTGTGACAGCGAAGCAGAGCTGCAGGAAGGAATGTGAATCACAAATACGATTTTTTGATTGGGTTGGTTTTTTTTAAAAAACTCCTTCTTTTCCCCAAAGCCGTGAAGATTGATCAGCTCCACAACGCCAGAGGACATCAAACCGGATGCTTCCGTTGGAACTGCCCTGGCTTCATCTCCCAAATTACTGCTTTTACCTTACTTTTTTTTTTTTTAATAAAGTAATTTCTGACTGATTCTAAAATTCTTGTCACTGCAAGACTGAGGAGTTGTGAGCAGCGCTGTAATATTTGCTTCTATCTGTCATGTATATTTTCACTCGCTTTGAGTTAATTTGTCACATATTTTGTAACTACCATTAACCATCTGAAACCTTCTCTGATGCAATGCTCTGCCAGCGTGGCCATTTGCAGTTCCTCACTTCCAATTAGGCAGATTTTTAAATAAACCTGAAACCCTCTTTTGATCTTTTTCATCTTTCCAGGACCTGCCTTTTAGCTTCACCACGCTGGATTTTGGCTTCTGGTTCATCAGTTTTGAGCAACCTTTTTTGCCCAAATATCCTTCAAAATACTGCAAAGTCCACACGGGCTGATTTCATTTATACTTTTCGTGTCTGTTAAATTATATTATTGAACTGTTAGGGGTTTTTTCCCCCTTTCCTGTGTTTATATATTTCCCAACTCAATGAATCCTTTGCATTAAGATACAAGGAGCTGTTTAGAAAAGAAATTTATAATTTATAAAAGAAATTCATAAAAGAAATTTAACAATTCCATATGCGCAAGTTGCATTTTATTTAATGTTGATTTCTTTTTTTAATGTGTGGTTTGTGCTTCCNATTGATTTCTTTTTTTAATGTTTTTCTTCTTTTCTTTAAGGCCTGGCCTGCTTTTTTTTTTTTTTTAACTGGCTCAGTTATGAAAGGCTCCAAAAGTGCAGCCAGAGTTTATTGCTTTGCCTCTCAGCCCTGCAGTGCAATTGTTTACGTCCTGGAATGTTTGGGAAATCTCTCCCTTCCAGATAAGGACACATCAAAGCCTTAATAGTTTATTTTACAAGGATATTTTGGAGTCTTTCTAATCTGCTGGCACGATTGCTTATCTTCCGCACTGCCACTCGTTGAGTGCAAGGATAATCTTCCTTTTGGATTAGGTTGGGAATTTTAGAGCAAAGAAGTGCCCATGTGAGAGCAGTTTATTGTCGCTCGTGGTGCTTCTGCTGAAGTTCAGGGAATTTGCTAAGACCAGATCAGGTTTTCATCCTGCTTAACATTACCTCAAACTCCCTAAAAAGAGTTGGTGAAGTAAAATCAACACAGTTACACAGAAAAAGTTTTCCACCTTTCTTCTAGAAATGAAGGTACAAGTGAAAAATGCCAGCGAATCCGCTGGAAAATGTTTTCTGGGGTTCCTGAGGCTGTCGGGGCTGAGATGTCCATTAAGAAATGGGCAGGACTAAATCAAAACTCCACACACAGATTCTGGTCCTGGTAACTGGAAGATGGCTCAAACCAAGCCGTTCTTCAGGGCCATGTTGTCATTCTGAAATTAAAATGCCTAGAAATGTAATCTATAAAATCAATAAAAACCAACTGGTGATGTTAAACAAGGGGCTGGGGCTTTAAATAAGTCAGATTTTCACATTTTCAATCCGGTTTTGAGAGGTGGCAACAACGCCTGAACGTATTTAAAATGGACTTAGAGATTCCACTGGATAGAAATTTTATTCTTTCCTGTCAGTGGGTTCAAGGGTTCGTTACAATGCAGTGGAGTCGAATTCCTTAATTTAAGGAGGATACAGGAAAAAAGCTCCAGGAGAAAAGCCACTAAAGAATTTTATTCATCAAAATTACCAGTTGCCCACACTTTTAAAGCAAGAGATGTCACAAATCCTTTAATAATGGCAATTGTAGGTTTGTATTTTGCTCGTGAAAACACCCAATTGCTAAGCACATTTCTAAGGACAATCTGTGTAATTCGATTTGCAATTATACATCTTGTTTGGTGGCAAACAGTTTGAAACAAAGAAGAAAATGCGATGGTGACATTAAACATTACCCAGAAATGCTTTTTAGCAAAGCTGCCCAAAGCAGGTCTGATAGAAAGTGCTGATTCTCATCAGAGGAAACCACATTTGTTCAAGTTTGGTGTCAGGGAAGTGTCCCGGAGTGTGAGGAGTGAGCAGACTGAGGAGGGGTGACAGCAGCGCCTGTGCCAGGCCCAGCGCTGCTCCAGTGCCATGGAAACAAACACTCATCCATTATTTATTGCCACGACTCAATCCAGGCATTGCTTTTGCTGTCCTGAACTGAACCACAGCTGGGAATTGCAGCTGTCTTTCACCAAAGCTGATCGATCCTAGCGCCCCATCCATCTCGCCGGGCAGGTGAGATTAACCCTCGCAATTAACCTTCCCAATTAACCAAGGAGGTGTTTGCTCCTCTCCCAGCAGCCTGGCTGTGCTGTGGGGACTCGAACTGTCCCCAGGAGCCAGGAACACACCCACCAGGATGATCAGAGGGATGGAGCAGCTCTCCTATAAGGAAATGCTAAGAGAGTTGGGATTGTTCAGCCTGGAGAGGAGAAGCTTTGGGGTGACCTCATTGTGGCCTTCCAGGGCCTGAAGGAGCTGCAGGAAAGATGGAGAGACTTTGGACAAGGGATGGAGTGACAGGAAAAGGGGGAATGGCTTCAAACTGGCACAGGGCAGCGTTAGATGGGGTATTGGGAAGGAATTCTTCCCTGTTTGGAGACCATGAGGAGAACTCTCAAGACAAAGGACAGCCCCACCTGTCCACGAGTGCAGGCTGGGCTGGAGGGAATGAAACTCCCCCAGTTTGGATTTACTGAGACTCCAGCCAAAAGTTACAACGAACAGACACCAGTTCCTCCAGAAAAGAACCCTCCTAACTGCTGCCATTGATGGAGAGTGAAAGCAGGGCTTTGGAACTACCCATCCATCACTCGGGGAATGAGGCCTGGAACAGCCAGGGCCTGAGCACTGCACAAACTCCGTTCCACGAGTAAGGGCATCAGTTTGTGATGTCACCATGGAGTGCTTTAACTGAGGTGCACAGGGAAGGCTCTTGCTGAGTCAGGGCTGTGCCTTTTTCAGTCAGAAATTCCCAAGAATTGCAGGAGAGGAATGAATCCCTCCCCTCATCCTCCTGAATGGAGGCAGAGGGGAGCCTGGCACTGCTTTAAGCACAGTAAAACCCCCTGGAATCTGCTCTTGCTGCTGCCAGGAGCTCCAGGCCCTGCTTGCCCTTTGCCCTGCTCACTGCACTTTATACCTGCACCTAAAACCTCCCAGATCCACAGCAAAATGGGAGAATTCTGCACGTGGCAAAGCCTCCTTCCAAATGTAATAACCGGGCTCCCCCAGGACCCTGGCGAGGGAGGGAGGGAGGGAGGGAGGGAGGCAGCCACACCCCACTGAAAATTCATTTCGAGCTGGGCTTCCTTCAGCCCTCCTGCAAAGCCCAAAGCACACAGGTGATTTCTGGAGCACAAAGCCATGCCCACAGCTCCTGCAATAGTGCCAGGAGCAGGGTTGCTGCCAGATTTGCACTGCTGCCTCCAGCCCTGGCGGTCTGAAGGGACAGCTAATATTGTTACAGCGAGATTAGCTGCAATTCCAAATTACTTCTCCCATTCCCACCTCTTCTTTTGGCCGTGGTTTGTTTGGAAAGAGAAGACTCTGAGTGTAGAAATTCACAAGGACTCCCCCCCAAATGGCCAAAATTTGAATTTCAGTACTCTTAAGTAACCCTTAAGAGTCCCATAATAATGTTATTATGAGGTTTTAACACAATATTTAAGTTTCAGCAAATGTTTTGTTGTGGCTTACGGAGAACACAGGTTCAGTAATTCTTCAGCACTGCATTTTATAACAATTTCTAACCTTTCTGCCTCGGTGCTTTTTGCCACCCAAATCCACGTGTTATTAATATTCATGTAACATTTAAACTGCTTTGTAAACTACTGATTGGAAAAAGGTGAGCAGAAAGTGAGACAGATGTGTCTGGCCACAAATAATGACAGAGTGAAACCCTAATTAATGGAACATTTAAATATCAGTGAGGAAACAGAGGCACTGCTGTTAATGGACTTGTTAATGTTGGGCAGGGCAGCTTTCTCAGGTTGTCCTTGTTGTTTGAGTTTATGAACGAGTGGGGTTTTGTGTATTTTGTGCATTTATTTTGTGTGTTTGTAGCTGTGCCTCTCTCTGCTCCTGCTAATCCTCGTGTGTGTCCCCCAGTCAGGACAAGGATGAGCCCCCAGAGCCAGGTGAGCAAAGTCACCTGTGTTAATGAACCCTCGTTTGAAATAATTTCCACGAGAGACACAATTTGCAATATTTTCTGGGTAAATTGCAGGGAAATCAAGGATAATTGGGCAGTAGGTGGTTCTGCTCAGTTCCTCGGGGAAGGAGCTGCACGAGAAAGGGCTGCAAATCCCACGCACTCCAGGCAGGTGTTCAATGCTTGGGCAGCTTTGTTGGAAGACTTGGTAAACTTTGGGTGATAATAAACAAATAACGTTATTGAGATATTCTACAGCCAGAACCCCGGAGTTTGTCCATTGCTTTTGGGCGACCTGCCACAAAATTGAAATCAATTGTGTCAAACTTGGGTTTCCTGCACCACCTCCCGCAAAGGGACGAAGACAAAATCCACCCTTCCCACCTTCCCACCAGCTCCAGGGCACTGGGACAGCTTTGGCTTCTCCTACCTGCAGCCCTGGGGAGTGCTCTTGGTTTCCAAACTTATTCCTTTTATTCAGGTGCCCAAATGCTCCTGCAAATTTAACCCTGCCCAAGGAAATCCTAAAATCCACCCCCCGAATCTGGTGCTCCTGAGGCAGCACAGAATGACACACTGCCTTGTAAACTGCCACTGTTTGGTATCTTTTCCAAACGCCATCTGCAAGGACTGTAATTAGAATATCTCCCTTTCCCCAACTCATTTAACAGCAATAAAGAGACCAAAAACCAAAATTCCAAGCGTAAATTTTCCGCAGACGTGCAGCAATAAACGCTTAAAGCAGCACGAGGCGGGACAAGGATCTGCCTTGCAGCTATTTTGTTAACACAGACATCAAATTAGCTCGACATCAGCTCAGGAATGAGGATTTAGGGCAAAAAAACAGGTAAGGAATTTCACTGGAATCAGGTGATACTGGAATATCGATAAATGTGTGCACCAAAGGCTAATTTAGAAACAGCTCGTGTTTAAATTTGTGACGTAATGCAAAAAAGCTGCTGCTTGGATTTTCAAGTGAAACACTTGAACATTTGGGTTTCAGCTGAAACTCAGCTGGTGCTTTTCTGGCAGGATAATAATGGTAAATTATTTAAATAATAATAATATTATGTGTTTTATGTAATAATTTTGTGTAATAGCAACCAGCATCCTGTTCCAGCACTGACCACAGCCTGAGCGCTGGCAGGAACCCCAAAGCTTTTTCTGGACAAGGTTACAGGGTTTAGATTCCTACAGAATGGCCTTAAAAATGTCAAACACCATTAAATGCCGGTCCTGCCTTAAATATCTCCCTGGGTGCCATTAATACCTTCCCAGTCGGGTTCCTTTGCAAACATACAACAGGCAAAACATGAATTTCTGGCAGGATTTCTACACCTTTGGCTGCCAAAGCTCCCAGCTTGACGTTGGCAACTCCAGCCCCGAGAGAATGGGAAAATGCTGGTTGATCCCAGAGGTTTTGATGTTGCCATCAACAGGGGCTGGTCCTGTTTGGAAGGACCCCTTGGAGGAGTTATTCCAGGTGCTGTGGGGCACTGAAATGCTCCTCCAGAGCAGCACGGTGAAATCCCAACCTCAGGCACATGGGAGTGATGAGAAGCCAGCCCTTGCTGAGGTCTGAGCCTCTGGCATTGCTGCTTTGCCCACTGCTGACCCCATAGAGGCTGCGCTCACAGATTTTGGGACCAGCTCTGGGATCAATGTCCCCGTGCTGGCTCAGGCAGGAAATCCCAAGCAGGCAGTGGGGGAAATGCCGTTTTCAGGCGATATCAGCACAGGCTGATTCGCCCCACCACTGCCATGGCCCCAGATCAGAGCCGGGCTTTGATGCTCTGCAGGCTCTGATAAATCCCCTATAGGCACAGGGAGGATGGATGGTGACCCCGTGACCCCGTTTCATCCCCCAGCCCTCTCTGCAGACGCAGGAAGGTCCCTGGATGTGTCTGCAGGAGAGCAGCGATGAAAAGGGGCTTCAAACCTCGCAACTGGCACCAAAACACAGAGCGAGCGAAGCAAACGTCGGGGTTTTCAGCGCTCCCCTGCGTCCCCTTGGCTTGCACGTTCCCTCAGCACGCATTCATTTCCATCTTAGCATTCCCCGTGTTGACAGGAGTTTTGTCAGGGACAAAAATATTCCAATCAGAGCAGAGTTCCCAGCGAAATGATGCATTTCCTCCGCTGCCCCAGCTCCCCCCTTTCACTCTCTCAGCCTCTCTCCACCTTGGTCTAGCAAAGCAGAATTGCTGGGACGAATCGAGCAGAGGGAAGGCAACAGCAGCGCTGTGCGCAGTGACGTGGCCGCCTGGTTAATCGATTATTTATTGCCATTAAATATTGATTATCAGTGGCTCCCGCTGGCAGGCACTTCCCTGCTCGCTGCACGAGGAGCTCTGCGCCTTCCTGCTGTTAGGCTGGGTTTTTTTTTTATAAGTTAAATGTTCAGGCTCATGAATTTTCATGTTTTGGCACTGACTGACATCTGCATAGCAATTCTGCCAGGGAGTTCTGCGTGCCTTTCACTAATGCAATTTTCTACCTGATGGATTTAAAGATCCCTGGAGCGAACGAGGATGTTTTAAGCAAGGGTCCTGCCCTCACTTCGCCAGGGAATGCTGGAATTTATGCCCGATTTTATGGATTTTCCTAAATGCTGTGACCCAACACACAACTCCTCAGCCTGAAGCCTGACAGAGCTGGGCATTGCCTGGCTCCTGGGAACAGATTGTGGATGATGTACAAAGGGAGATGGGCAGAAGGAGATGGAGCAGCGGGGAAAAGTACCTGAGGAATCTTCATTTCAGCAGAATTCATTCACTCAAAGTTAATTAGCACAATGACACAGAAGTGGGGAAGGAATTCCTGAGCAGTTTTGTGCCATGGATTTGCACCAGAGGAGAACAAGCCACAATTATGAGGCAAAATTAATCAAATCCCTGCATTCTGAAAGAAATAAATTTGGGATAAACTCCTTTGCTTTTTTGCTTTTTCTAAAATTAAATGATCCAAGGCAGCACTTTGCGAAAGGGGAATAAGGGATTTCAAAGTCTGCAGTAACATGAGAAAACCCATCAGTTTTTATAAAGAATTACAGTCTCTTATTTCACTCATTATCCCTCGCATTTCCTCACAGCCAGAACTCGTCCAAACTCACAATTCCCACTGCAAAAATCGGAAGGAAATGTCAAAAATGTACCTCACACCACAACAAAATTAGACACCGGAATGCCCAACAGCTTTCCATGGAGATCCTGTGCTTGAAATATTGCATTCCAGCAACCTCAGAGCACTTGAAAAGGTCAGCACACTTCATGGTGGTGTTACCATCCCCAAACTCCTCTGGAAAATCAAAACAATAGTGGGAAAATGTCGGCATCTTGACCTTATGGAGGCAAAATGGTAGGGGAGCATTTCATAAAAAAATATTGACGTGTGCTATAGATTTCCAGAAAATCATTCCAGGGTGATCAGATGAGAAATTTTCTTTTTTTTTCTTTTTTTCTTTTTTTCTTTTTTTCTTTTTTTTTTTTAATCAGGAAATGCTTGACTAGTCCCAGGAAATAACTTCCACGGAAAATATTGCTTCCTGAAAAGAAGCAGTTTTTAATCCTTTAATTCGGGAAGTCCCAGAGACGTTTGGCAGATTTCACCCATGATGAAATAATACCCTGGCCACGGGGGATAAAACAAGATGAATAAACTTCCTTTTAAAATGTCAGGATGGCATTTTGGGGAAAAACCGAGTTAAAATTGGTGACAGTGATTTGTGTTTGCAGGGGGCTAAAAGCGACGAGCTCCTCGCAGGGCAGCACGATGAGAGTTCTGATGAGATTAAAATACACCAACAATCCACTTGAATTATTAACAACAGGCTGGTGCTCCAAAGTGACCCTTGGCTCTTATCTTCCCAGGAAATAATAGCAATAATATTGGCATTAAAAGGGAAAGGATTTCGGTGACAGCTCATTAAAGGGGTTTTTGACAGTTTGGAATGTAGATGGAGATAAATGTAGATGGAGATAAATGTAGCGCTGCGTTTCCTTGTGGTAATGGTCAACGGAGCCAGGGAAAGGAAAGGACTCCTGTCAAACCAGCCAGGGCACACATTTGCACATTAAAAAAGGGGGAAACAAGGTTTTTTTCTGGAGATAGCAGCGAGTGGGAAACCTGAACAATGAGATTTTCTGGCGCATTCTTGGAACATGTTGCCCACACGGGAATTAAAGTGCATTTTCTCTTTGAACCGTGGCGTGTGTAAGGGATTTGTGCTGTTCAAAGGGAAGATGTAAGTGGACTCTAATATCCTAATTCATCAAAGAATGAGCACAGGCTTAAATCCACCTTGACTTAGCCAAGCTCTCAGGAATGTGTTTACCTGCAGGAATATGCCAGTGACTAATGAAACCCGCAGTGAGTGTTTACAGGTCCTGCCAGGGATTACAAGAAACGTCCAAACTTGTTGAAAAGCCATCCAAAGTGGCTCTGTCATTTCTTCCCTGCTACAAATGTCTTTGAAACCTCACTAAGCCTCTCCGGTTTTGTTTATTATTGTTATTTTTTAATCCTGGCTTTAGAATTCACTTGATGCTTCCAGCATTGGTATGGAACAAAAGTGCATTTCTTGGGAATTCCGCAGCCTGTGCTTTGTCACGTGCAGCTGGTGTGTGTGGATTTCATGGAATGGTTTGGGCTGGAAGGGACCTTAAAGCTTATCCTGTTCCCCCCCTGCCATGGGCAGGGACACTTTCACTGTCCCAGGCTGCTCCAAGCCCTGTCCAACCTGGCCTTGGGCACTGCCAGGGATCCAGGGGCAGCCACAGCTGCTCTGGGCACCCTGTGCCAGGGCCTGCCCACCCTCACAGGGAACAATTCCTTCCCAATATCCCACCTAAACCTCCTCTCTGGCAGTGGGAAGCCATTCCCCCTTGTCCTGTCCCTCCATCCCTTGTCCAAAGTCTCTCTCCATCTTTCCTGCAGCTCCTTCAGGCACTGCAAGGCCACAGTGAGGTCACCCCAAAGCTTCTCCTCTCCAGGCTGAACAATCCCAACTCTCTCAGCATTTCCTTATAGGAGAGCTGCTCCATCCCTCTGATCATCCTGGTGGCCTCGAGGTCATGTTACAGACTTAGACTATTTCTGTAATTTCTGGTGTGTTTTGGTGCATGGGAGTAGAAGGTTATGCTGTTTCTGGCTGAAGCTGTTCTATTTTATAGATTCTGTAAAAAAGCTCCGTGGAAAGGAGCAGGAAGTGTAAAATCCCAGAGTGAGGACTGCAGACTTGCCTCCTCTATCCTCAGTGAATCAGTCCTTCAGCTGGAGAGCCCTCCGAAATCCACTCCATCAATTAATATCTCGCAAAGCCTTGCAAAGCATCATCACCTCTTGCAGCGAGAGCTGCGAGCGCCGCGCTGCCACCGCGTCACTCCTGGCTGCTCCCGAAATGAGGGAGCCACACCTTCGAACCAGACGGGGCCACTTTTATCAGAGGTGAATTTGGCCTCAACAATCTTTTCCAACCTAAATGACTCTGTGATTCTGTGAGCTAAATAAACACGGGCATCTCTTCCCCACAGCCCTGCTCTAGGCCCAGCTGGGGGCTGCTCTCCCTTCTGTGCTCCGTGGTGCTTCCCTGCTCTGCCTTTCTTGCTGTCCCATTTGTAATTTCCATGGCAGGATAATTCCCAAAGTCAAAGCCATCTCTCTGGCTGACCTCCTTGGGCTGCCTGAATTCGTGACTCTATTAGAAGATGTTGTGCAGAGATGAGCGGTCCCCCTTTGCAGGACACGGTATTTATAGCGTGGCACTAGCAGGTAACCCGTGTGGAGCCAGCAGAGCCCCTCTCTCCTCCATCTCTCGAGTACTTGGCAGTGTTTGCACATTCTTGGAAAAGGAGAACTTGGAGCCACAGGAGGCAACCTCAGGGCCCGGTGCCAGGCAAGGTCTGTCCTTACTGCAACCCCACATTGCCCAGAAAACGCAGCTCCGGCTCGTGTGACATTTCCCCGGCGTGAGGCACGGCCACAGGGCAGCAGCTCGGGTTACCCGTCCTTCGGAGGAGATTCCGGAGAATCCTGGCTGCATTTCAGGCATCCGAAAGACTTTCTGGGAAAGCCGCTTTCCTGGGGAAAAGCCACAGGTCTGAGGCAGGTGGCCCCGCACGGTGGGGCTGATCAGGGCGTTCTCGGCTGAGCCACCTGCAGCTGGAGGGCACAGTGCGGGGTGCGGGATGGGGGCAGCGGGGGCTGGCGAGGATGCGGGATGGAGCAGGCGGGGGTCGCATAGGAAATGCGGACGGGGGCTGTGGCAGCTCTCCCCCGGCCCGGCGCGCTCGGGGTTTGGTGCGGGAAGGTGCGGGGTGGAGCGGAGCGTGGCGGGGGCGGTGCGGGGCTGTGCAGGGCGGTGCGGGTCACTCAGGGGCGGTGCGGAGCGGTGCAGATCGCTCCAGGAGAGGTGCGGATCCCTCTGGGGTCGCTCCGGGGCGGTGCGGAGGCG
>VZTA01009807.1:46932-74915 GCA_013398855.1 Mohoua ochrocephala
GCCAGGAAACAAAAAGATGGGGAGAGAGGAACGAAGGCACCTAAATATGTATTATGTATAGGTGTGTATGTATACATTTATTTTTTCCCCTCTCTCTCCCGCTGGGAGCCGGGGATGCTGCGCTGCCTCCACCTCCCGTCTCTGCCCTTCGCTCCGAGCGCAGCTCCGGGAGGGACGCGGGGCTGGCGGCGGCCGTGCCCCGGGACCGGGGCTCCGGGGAGCTCCGGGCAGGGCTGAGCTGAGCGCTCAGAGCGCTCCGGAGCCGCTCAGGTGCTGCGGGTCCCGCTGCCGATTGGGGTTTAAGGTCTTGTGTGGGACAGGTGAAGCTTTGCGGTGTCTTCAGGGCTTTTAGCGTCGCTTGAGTTGCGCAAAATGAAAAATCACGAAGCCCCCTTTAACTGCTGGTTTAATTTTGAAGTTATTTTCAGGTTGTTTTGCTGCCACGGCGTGTTCCCGGCTCCGGCTGTAGGTGCTGGATGTGCCGGGAGTGGCAGGGCAGTTCCCCGCAGTACCTGGGCTGGAATGAGCTCTGAAATGCCAGGGCTGTTCCCCCAGTCCAGGGGCTGCTGCTGCCCTGAGCCGTCAGGGGATGGGACTGGAGAGCTCCGTGTCCCTTAGTGAGCCTGGCTCGGGGGGGATGCACCTGCAGGGAGG
Organism: Mohoua ochrocephala; assembly: GCA_013398855.1. Lineage (NCBI taxonomy): Eukaryota > Metazoa > Chordata > Aves > Passeriformes > Acanthizidae > Mohoua > Mohoua ochrocephala. The sequence continues at coordinate 47,587 of VZTA01009807.1, forward strand.
CTTTGTGTATATAAAACCTTAGCATTTGTGTGTCTGCCTCTCAGGACCGGAAAGGAATGAATTTCTTGTGTTTGTTAAAAACGGATGGGTTGGCAATTCAGAATTTGTTCGTTTTGGGGGAGGTGTCTGTGGTCCTCTGAAAGCTTTTGCTGCCTCACTGCAGTTACAGTTCCCGTCTCTCGCTGTATCCATGGGCAATGACTTCTCCACAGTTTTGGTAACTTGCGTCTCCCCGGCTGCTTTGGAAACAGGAGAGCGTTTAGAAGTCTTCCATCAGGCTGGATTTCTCATCCCTGCACTCGCAGGCACGGTTCATTCTGTCAAACCCTGTGGTTCTCTGACAGGTTGGGGTAATGCCGCTCGGAGAGGACTTGGAGTAAATTTGGCACAAGTGGTGTGTCACGATTCAGTTCCATTACCGAATATATATCAGTGTTCAGTATAATCCAGCATAAAGAATGAGTAAGATTGAACTTGGATACATTTTTCCATGCTGTAACAGTGAAGCTCCACGGACATGTCAATAAGGTTTATCTAACTCCAGAATAGTTGTAAGTGCTGTCAGTGCTGGTGCCTTTCCTTTATTAAGGCTTTCCAGACCACTCTGAGGGTGCTGGTGGTGAGGAAATGTTGGATGCCCTCTTAGGAGAGAGCCTGTGACAGCTGAATGCAAAAATAGAGAAATGGAGAATGACACCGAGTCCATGGAAATGGAACAAATGTGAAAGGTTTCCTTTGAAAGGACAGTTTGGGGTTTTTTTTGTTCTAATTCCAAAGGTTTGTGTTGTTGTCAGTGGCTGGAAAGTACAAAAGGGGTGATGAAAAGTGCCTTTGTGAAGGAGTCCAAGCAGAGTCCCAAGAGGTGCCGTGGCTGAAGAGAAGCCTGAGCTACCCTCAGCTCTGATTTTTCCGTCCTGACGGCATTCCCGAGCTTGAGAGGGACCTTGGGAGGTGCTGGGGTCTGGCTGCCACTGCTTTGGATCTGGTGCTGGAGAGGTGACCTGGTCAAACCCTGCTCCATTTGTTGGGAATAACCGGCCTGACCAGCAGCAAAGCTTTTCTCCCCTGCTGGTTTCCAGCTTGGAATGTTGGCCCACGGCTCGAGAGCAGATGCGGCTGCAGCTTCTTCCTGTAGCGTTTTCTGTAAGCTGCTTACAGCCCCGTGCCCGGATTGACAGCAGAAATGGGTAATTATCATCAGCCTGAGTTCTTTAAAGGCAGGGCTGGAGCGTGTCCCTGCTCCTCGGTGTGATGTGACACCTGGAGCTGGAGCTGGCTGAGCTCCTGGCTTGAGCAAGAGCTTGAGTTCAGTCTCACTCGGTGGCTGGTGTGAGCCTGGCTCCTTCAGAGGGTGAAGGATTCATGCCAACAGGTTGTTTTCTGGTGGCTGTGCTGGGGAGGGCTGTGAGACACACAGGAGCTGGAGGTGGGAAGGGAAAAAATACTTTAGATTACAAAACAGTAACTTTCAGACAACTTTCCCATGCTGTGAAAACATCAGGAAGGATGAGCCTACTCCAGCCCCGTGTAGGATTCCTGTTTAATTGAGAGGGATCTCAGCACTCCCTGTGTGACAGGATGTGAGTGGGAGTCGCTGAAATACGTTCCCATATTCTGGTGGCACAGCTGTAATCTGAGCATTGTCTCTCCGGGCTGAATGCAGCTCCTGCCTTTGACTCTGTAACGCTGTGGTAATTCCATCTCCAAGGGAACTGGGAGCAGAGCTTGGAGCCACAAATTACCTCGAGAAATGACTTTCCCGAGCAACTGGGGTGCAGGTGCTGCATTCGGAATGAAAGGGGTGCAGAGAAGCGGCTTGCTCAAACCCGAACCTCTTTTGAAAGGAACGTGACAATTCTGGGAGGCCCTACTTTGTAATTCCAAAATTGAATTTGGGCTAATTGGTTTTGCACCTGAACTCCTTCTGCGCACTCGGAACGTGCGAGTTTAATTGACTATTATTTAATAGAATAGTTTCCATAGCAACATTTGTATCACATGTGTCTTCTGCAGAGCCAAATATATTCAGGAGAAAAGCTCACTCTTCCCGATTCTTTCCGTCCTTATAGGGAGAAAAAGAATTCCCTCAGCCAATGGTGTCCGTCTGTTGTGCCATTAGCAGTGGCGCACGGGAGGCTGTGCGCTCCAAAACTGCTGACAGGGCACAAGCACAACCTTCCAGAGTTCTTTAAACCAGGAAAAAATCAGCTTTGCTTTGGGAGGGGGGGGTTCTGTCAGGGTCCACCAGAGACCACAGGACCTGCGCTTTGGGAGGGAGGACACCCGGTGCTTTTGCAGCCACCTGCCAGCTGATTCAGGGCTTTATTTCTGTACACGGAGCAGGGCTGTTGCTTTATGGCCTCTCTGTGTCTGAAAAGGCGTTTTTGTGCTTAGGATTTTCAAATCACGCCTCGTTCTGTGGTACAGGTGTGTCCTTTTTGAGGGGGAGTGCATCACGGAGATGTTTCCCTGATGGAAAAGCCTGTTCTCATCTCTCTGTTTTTAGGGTGGGTGGATGTGAGCACACCTGAGCTTTTGCTTTAGGCTGGGCTGGCTCAACTGAGCGCTCAAACACCAACTAGAAATCAAAACAGGAGCAAATCTTTGAAACACAGAGGGGTTTGTGGCACTGGTGAGCCTGAAGAGCTGCACAAGGGACAAGGCACCTGAGGCTTTGTGGAGGGGCGGGAGGCTCCCAGGGGTGTGTGCTGGTTCCAGTCCCACACTTGGATTGCGCTCTCAGTAACTCTTAAAATGTCTTTATTCTGGAAGGCTTTTAATGTAAGAGTCTGTGCCATGATTCAGTATAAACCCTGGTTGAAACAAGGAATGTATTGTGGATAAAAAATTAAAAGTACAGTTGTTTGCACACTTATTTATTTCATTAGAAACGAAACAAATGCAGCAGTTGTGCTGCTTTCTGCTTCAGCCAGCTTTTAAATTGAAACTATTTCTGCTCCCTGGCTATTTTCAACATATTAATTCAGGTTGTCTTCTCTTCATTTCATGGTGGAGATGCAAGACTTGGGGCTCTAAAACAACTTTGGCTCTCACAGATGGAGCAGCAGCCTTCCCAAGCCTTACAGGTTATAAAATCAGGATAGGAAATGCTGAAATAACTTGAATATTAAAACTCAGGTGAACGTATATTCTGGAAGAGGACAAAGTTTTTCCTTTTATAGAAAAGAGGGTTATTAAAATAGGAAAACTATAAGACAACAGATGCTGCTGTTGCAGGAAGGAAATACTTAAACAGTCCTGGCCGTTTGTCTTGTGTTAGAAAAGCCTCACGAAGTATTGATCTCTGTGGGACAAATCCCATCACTGACCGGACTCATGGGGTGTTTACAGCCCAGGACAACAATGCGAGCCCTGTCTGACGTGTGGAGCTCTCAGAGCTGGGCATCCCGAGCGGGCAGCCTGATTTATTTTGTGGCTGTGGCGATTTTGTGAAGGTGTTTCCTGCGGGCGCAGTTCTGGGAGGCCGCCCCACGAGCTCGCGTTACTGCCAGGGTTAAAACCAGGCTGTTAGAAACCCTCCTTTGGGAGGATCCACTGGCTTTTATGGAGCCCTGCACACAGCCAAGTGTCTGTTCCTAAAAACACAGAGACTCCTTGGTCTGTTTGTCCGGGAATAAAGCGCTTGGAGGGGAACAGAGGGGCAAAGTGGAATTTTTTTTACCTGGGAATCTGTCTGGGAAGGAAGCACTGCTGCCAGGTTTTTGTCTCAGGAGGTCCCTTCCACCTTGAGAGGCTCTGGATCTGTTTAACAACACTTCCAATTAAACCCCCAGGCTGCCCTGGGGGCTCTGTGCAGCCCCCTCTGCGTTGTGCAGGGAATGATCAGCCTTGGCTGGCTCCTGGAGAGGGCTCTCCATGGAAATTTGGGCTGGCTCCAGAAGGATCTGAGCCCCCAAGGTGAGGTTAGCGGGGTTTTGGTGAGGAGAGAATGTTTGTCCCCGGGAGGTTCCTGAGGGCAGGGGCATCAGCCCTCCTCCTCCAGGGGTTCAGTCATGGCTTGTCCAGCCTCTGCAACACCCCTGCAGCCCTGCCTGGGGAGAATTCAGTCCTCTGATGGGGTCAGATTTGTACAGGGGAGTCTTAAATTATGGCTTTGACCGCCTTTGCTGAGGATGGAGAAACCTGTGCCCCTCCATCTGGCAGCATCTGGGCTGTTTGAAGGGCCGAAGGTGAGCTCAGCCCAGACCCTTTTCCTTCCAGCTGCTGCTTTTGCAGGGCCCTTTCCTGGCTGTGCTGGGAGTGTGGGACAGGGACTGAGCCTGTCCTGCTCAGGATTGCCCTGGGCACTCAAGGGGAGCATCCTTTTGTGTGTGTTCTGGACACAGTTTAACACTGATCTGAGCCAGCTTAGCCAGATTCAGTGAAATCCTGCTCACGGTGAGGTTTGGGAAGGCAAAATTCACAGGAACTGTGTCTCTTGTGGAAGATGTGACTGCTGGGGCTGCAACAGTGGAATTGTTCCCTCTTTAGTGTGACCCTCCTTGAGGACAGAAATCGGATCTGTGTGGGTCAGGTTTCTGTGCTGGATGGGCCTGACTGGCCCAAAACCTCTTAATCACATCAGGGGGAAGGAATGTGGTGTCAGGGGTGTCCTCCAGCACAGATTAGGGCACTCCTGGCCAGCCCCTGGCAGGGATTTGTGGTCATTCAGCCTTCACCTGGTGACAGAGGAGAGAGCTGAGACTGCCACAGCTCTGCCGCCAGTTGTTTGTTCCTAGCAAATGCTGGAGTGGTGTGAGCAGCGCTCAAATATTTCTGGATTGATTAAAAAACTCATTAAAAAAATAATTCTTAGGTTTCTGGACTGCCTGCTTCTCATTTTGATTTACTGGCCACATTAAACTTTCACCTCAAATGAGGAGGATGAGAAGCTCTCCTGTGTTTATTTGAGTGTTGGGTGAGGAGTTCCCCATTGGGACAGTGGCCACGTGCAAGACAGAACTGGGAAAACCCAGCAGTGTTGTCCTGTAGGTTGTTCCTTGGGAAGCAGAGCGGTGCTGACTGCACACCCTTGTTTTACATGGGGAAAACCTCTGGCTCACGCTTAGAAACTGGGAGAAACTTTTGCCCAGAGTTTCGAACTCGTCCACTTCAGCAGAAACGTTGGACTGCGGAAAGCTGCGGAGAGAGTCGAGCTCTCGGGGTTCGCTGTGCTCGATTTTAATTAAACTGAGTCCTGTGGCAGCTTCATTGAGGAGATCGCTGTTGAACGGTGCCAGTGACATGTGCTGTGACGAGTTCTGCAGCGCTCCGTTTCTGTGAAACCCTGTGGGAGGAGAGGTAGAGTGGGGGAGAGACAATCTGCGGGACTGGAACCATATGGTGGAAGAGATTTGGTGCTTGAATACATGTGCCAGAAAGTTAATATGGGGATTTTAGAGCATGAGCTGTGAAAACTGGAAAGAAGGATGATGTAAGGCTGGGGGAAGGGGGGAAGGAGAAGGAAAAGTTGCCCGTGTCTGCATTTGAAGCAGCTTTATTAATAAAACTCTGCTCACCTATGCAGCTCCTTTCGGTCTGGAAGTTGGAGACAGGGAAAAAAACCGAACAGATTTCTCAGGCACCGGCTCCAACCTGCGAGATATTAAGCCCACTGGAAATTCAGAGTTTCAGCAAGCTGCTACATAAGGTGTCAGAATATATTCACAGATATTAAGATTTCTTGCTGCTCGGAAGTTGTCAGTGGCGGCGGGGATGGGATCCAGAACGTTCCTTGGGAAGTTGGAGCTTTCTCCTTGAGCTGGTGAGGGGAGGGACCCCAGGAAATGCCAGGCAAGCCTCGTGGGGCTCCATCTGGGCCCTGGGGCTGCAGCAGGACCCCTTTGGGTTCCCTGTGGCACAGAGTTAATGGGATGAGAGTCCAGGTCAGTGACTTTGTGGGGTTAGCTCCAGGATTGGGGTTGGAGAAAGGTTTGTCATTCGGGTGCTGTCACCTTGTGTCACCCCTGCTTTGGGGGGTCAGGGTGCTCAGCCCGGCTCTGGAGGAGGTAAAAGGAAGTTTTGCAGCTCCCACGGTGGAATTACATTTTGTTCCTTTTAATTTTTGACTTGTGGGAGCAGCACGGAGAAATAAGGGTCTTCATTTGTTCCCACAGAACCCCACCAAGATGCCAAAAGAACAAACTTCAGAACTATTCCTGTTTTTCTCCCAACAGATCGTGGTTTGTAGTATGAAACCCTTGTTTTGCTGCTGGCCCATTTTGGGAGGAGGAATGGCTTTTTTTGTGCTCTCCAGCCTGTTTTCTGATAAATTACCTTCTGTGTTCTTCTTCGGAAGATGGGCTCAGTTTGTGAAGGAAAACAATCAGTTCCAAACTTTTTCCTGAACTGGATTAACGAGTGAACAAGTGGCTCTTACCGTTTGCTACCTTCTAAAGGGTCTAAAGATGTTTTATTGTAACAAGTTTAATGCAAATCTGACCAGATCACCCTTTTTGCTTTATCTCAAATGCTTCCCTGAGCTCCTGGTTGGGGATCCTGGCTCTCCTTTTCCCTATTTGCTCTTCCTTTGGTAGAAAAATCAGTGATTTCTGGAGGTGACAGCACCAGCCCTGCAAGGGTGTGTCAGGGATGATTGTAAAGGCACTGAAAGAGAGAGGAAACCCAATTATAAAGGGGTGAAATTTACTCTTTGGTGGTTCTGATGTCTTTCCATCATCAATTCCTTTCCCGGTGTGGAGGAAATTCTCCCGCTGCTGTGCATGGGCATTGCCCTGGCGTGAGATCAGGGATAAATAACATTTTGCAGTGGCTGTGGAAACACTTGAAAGAAGGTAACAGATGCAAGGGCTGCTCCTGAGACTGACATCTTAATTTGAGGCTGACATCTTAATTTGGTGTTCGTGTAGCTCCAGGAATGCCGTGGAAGATGATGGACTGTTCCATTATCTTTTTGTCTGACTTCATCAAGCGCTGTCAGAAATACCAGTGACAGTTCAAGCTGTCGAAATGAATATTGGTGGGGTTTGTTTTTGTTTGTTTTACTGATAATAATGTCACTTGTTTCGATTCAGAAGATCAATGGGGTAAAATGAGTGGTGTTTCTCCCCAGTAATGTCAACGTGGGACGTTAAATTGTCCCTTCGCTTGCTCGTCTGGGGAATTATCAATGAACGCTCTGTGTTTGGCAAAGGGAAATCTCCTGTGAATGTCTCCAGGAAGGTGAGGGGGGATGTTTGCTGATTGTTCTGAATTGACCCATCCCGTGGAGTGGCAGACTCCTGGCACGGTGCTCGTGGTAAAGGACAAGTGGCTCTTCCCTGTTGAATGGAGGAGTGCAAATTAAGGCTGTTCTGCTAGGCTTTTATAGACATTTTTTAATGCAGCTTTCTCGAGGTTGGAGCTACCTAAATGTGAATGAACTCCTGAACTCTGTCTCTGATTAGTGCTGCACAGCTGGGACGTGAGAAATTAATACTGGGTTTGTCTGTCTGAACTAATGTGGAGGTCTCTGTGTTTGAGGTGGCCACGTTAAGGCATCCCTGGGAATAACTTCCCATTCCTGGCCTGCTGTCATCCTCTGCCACTCACCTGCAGAGATTGCAGCAGAGGATTTTGTGTAATAAATACAATTTCTGCCATCCCTGCAGACACCTCCAGGTGTGGAGGTGAGTCCACGGCGCTGCCTTGGCACGAGGCAAATTTATCTCATTCCTTCCACATTTCCCCTTCGCTGCTGGCATCAAAGCCCTGCAGCCATAGGTCACTCCCTGGGCTGCTGGGGAGCAGCTTTAAAAATCAAAGGGAATCTGCATGAAAGAGCAAATCGTGCTCGCAGCGAGTCGCTGCAGGCTGGACTTCACCAAACGCGGGGCTTTGTGAGGAGTGAGGGATTTACAGCCCGTGAAATCGGGGTAAGGAGCACCTGAGAGCCGCAGAAAATGAGAGAAGGCTGAGGTTTGTTGTGTGTGAGCAGCAGGAGAGAACAGCAGCTCCCAGGCCACGAGGAGCTCCAGAGTCACACACCAGGCAGGGCAGGGTTTGAGAAATAGAAAAGTTAAAACCCAAGGCATCACCATTATCCCGTGTGGGAGTGGGGGGCTCGCAGGGCATTTGTCACCCTCCAGCAGCTCCTGACGAGCATCGTGAGCTGAGTTCTGCAGGTGGGCAGCAGGTCCAGCTGAGCTGCTCAAGGATGGAGGAGCTGCAGCCCTTCTCCCGTGCCTGGCTTTGGATGCCGGCAGCTTAGAGCTGGAAAAATCACTTCACTGACAGAAAGGCTTCATCCATGTGCAACTTCTGCCCTTTTTTTTGTGGTCTCCTTAGGTGTAATCTTAAAACTGTGAGTCCAGCTCTGAAATACGAGTCCAGCTCTGAAATGCAGCTCCTACAAATGACTGTGTGCTGTGAGGGGATGAAAACCTGAGTTTGTGAGCGAGTCCAAGCTCACAGGTCCCGGCTGTGCCTGCTGGGCAGAGCATCCTGCTGCCCTGGCTTCAGCAGGAGCGCCCTTGTCAGAGCCGTGACTCTCACCCAGAGCAGCCTCTTGCATCCCACGTCCTAATTAGTGAGCTCTGTGAGCTGTTAATGAGCTGTGTCAATGCCGTTTGCCCGCCACAGCCCGTGGAGCTCCGTGACACGAGGGAATAATTCCAAGCCCTGATTCACTATAAACTGTTCTGCAGCTCCCTAATCCTAAAGGGTGCTGGTTCCCAGGATCGTGCCGTGGCCTGGCCCACATCCAGCTGCAAATCCAGCTGCTGTCAGCACAGCTGCCCTCACAGAGCCCGGCTTTAGCCTCCAGTGAGGCCTTCACTGTTTCTTCTCCCTAGTTACAGTCCCAGGCTGATTCTGTCCTATCCAGTTTCATGCCCAGAATTAACTGTGCCCGTGTACAAAGCTTAGCAGATGTTCAAGGAGCCAAATCTGATACTTAGCTCCAGCCTGGCTGGTTTTTTACAGCCGTCACTGGCAAGGGAGGGTTCCTGCTGGAAATGCTTCTTGGCTCTTCTTTTGGAATGGCTCTTCTCTCCCCAATGGCCTTAAGCAGCCCTGAATTATAACCTTGTCCATGTATGATTTATAAAAAACTCCAACAAGCCGGCAAACCTGTCCTTTGAAGGCTGTAGGTCCATAAAAGAGTGGAAGGATATTGCAGATAATGCTCCTTTTAATGACACCCCATCCAGCTGATCAGTTTTGCAGGGAGAGCAGACTGGAGACTCAAGTCTTGCTTTCAATGTCTTTTAGGTTGCATTTAAGAAGCACCTCCCAGTGTGTACTGAGTAGAGAAGGGAGAGGAATGAGTATTTTACAGAAGACTTGTGATGTTCCTGTGTGATAAGCGAGGTCTAAACCCCAGTTCTTCTGCTGTCTGTGCTCAGATGATGCTCCCCGGCTCCCTGCGTGGCTCGGACAATGTGTCACAGACAAATGATGCCTTAGGTTTTAACTTTTGTATTTCTCAACCCCTGCCCTGCCTGGTGTGTGACTCTGCAGTTCCTTGTGCCCCGGGAGCTGCTGTTCTCTCCTGCTGCTCACACACAACAAACCTCTGCAGGTTCCCACTCCAAGGACACCGGGCCCCAAATGTGTCACCTCAAAGCCTCTCAAGGGGGGCAAACTCGGGGTGATTCCATCATGAACTGAGGTGATCATTGGAGAATGAACCCTGAGATGCAAATGAACCAAACTTATCAGAGTGTGAAGAACCCGTGAGCCAGGGTCCATCTGGGGTGGAGCCTCTGGACTGCCCAGGGTGAGCCTTTGAAGGCCTCCAAATAAATCCCTCCTTTTATTCTCTTATTCTTGTCTGGTCTCTGTGTTTCAGGTGGCCTCTTAAGGCATCACTTCCAGCTGCTCAGGGGGTTTTGGCAGTGAATCTTCTCAGTGGAATCGATCCCATGTAGTCCTGAAGGACCACAAAACCCCAAATAAATGAAGATGTAGAACAAAGCTGCCTTCCGGTTGCTGTGTCAAGTGGGAATGCATCCGTGGGCTCGAATCCAGCTCTTGGGTGTTTGAAGCTGAGGTTGGAGGAATGGCTTTGAGCCTGAACCATTAACAAAAATCCCACTTCTGGTTGATGTAATTCCAGTTGGGAGGGGAGAGTTTTTGAAGAGAAAAGACTGATTAAAATGCGTGATGTTTCAGAGCAATGGAAATCTGTCGTGACTTGCAGTGATGCGAGGTAAAGGTGCACGGATTCCTAAAGATCCGCCAGGCATTTCTGTGTGCTCTGGCCTTGCAGCAAGTCCTGGCCAGTGCCAAAGCTGGGTTTTGCAACTTGACGAAAAAACCTTTGCAATCCTGAGCAATATTGTGCATTCTGAATGCAATCAGAGACAAGATTACAGCCTCGTTCCCTATTAGCAGCTGTGGATGACTCTCATGTGAAATATTGTTGAATGAGGGGAAGGAGCGAGGTTTATCCTTCCCCAAATGTGCTCTCGGGGGGAAGGAAAAATGGAGATTATTTTCTTTAGTGCCCAGAGAGAAGGAAATAGCTGGGTGCAAAGCAGCCTTGATTGATGCAGTCATTATGGGCTGAGCGCAGGGAATGTGGCTTACTCAGAGCACATGGAATGGGTATTCTGGGACAGGGAAATTGTCTTGTTGCCAAGTGCAGGGATGGCTTTGCAGACAGCACGTGGGCAACTCTGCTGCTGATTTTACACAGCCACTGATCCACTCTACAGGGATCATTTAAGTCCTGCTGAACACAATCCCAGTTAGAGACGCTCGCAGCCGTGGGATTCTTCCCAGCGCTCCGTCTACTTGTGATTGCTCCGTGCTTGTTCTGTGGCTCTGCAGGATGGAATGGGGCTGAACAAGGGGAAAGTGGGCATGGGCGGGAAAAAGAGAGGCAAGTCGCAATTTAACGGAGGAAATAATTCCAATAAAATAGTTTGTGACCTCATGGAGAGGTTGTGGGGCCTTCCCTAAGGTCTCACAGTCCCCTCCAGATGAGGGAGAAGCCAGACCTGTTGGTACCCAGGGCTCTTCACTGGAAAGCAGCTCTCCAGCTTTCCACGGGGAGCAGCTTCCTGAGGGGGATCTGCCGCCTCAGACGCGTCTGGGGAGGGGGTGCAGTGAGATAAAGGAGCTGCAATCTGTCTCTCTTGGCACAGGTTCATTTTTCTAGAAGCGGAGCAAAATTCTAGATCCCGTCCGCTCGCAAATTGCCTTTGAACTGAAAGTGATTCCAGGGCTCATTTCCCACCTTTTGACTCAGAAGTGACAAATTAAAGCTTTTTTTTTTTTAATAGAAGAATGAAGATCCAAACCCTGGCTGGTTGCCTGTGTGAAGAACTCCCTTTGGAAGGACCTTGGACCTGGAATTCCAAGCCCTACCAAAGTCCAACAAAACATTCCAATTATTTTCCATCTGCAGCCCTCAGGGTGTGAGGTTCCTACCAGCCTTGCGTAAAGTGGCAGCATTTTTTTTCCTACAAAAGGAAAAAAAAAAGAGGCAAATTTCACAAGAGACTGAGGAATTTCTCAGGCACTGTGCTGTGCTTTTACTGTTTTATCTGTTTCTAGAGGTTACCGGAGTCACAAAAGTCAAATTCCTGGCAATATCCCAGGGTTTCTGGAAGGCATCCCAAGCTGCATGAGAGAACTCGCAGCTCCTGCTTTGAAAAAAAAAAAAGCAAAGTTTGTGTTTATCTGACAGCAAGTTCAGTGTCCCTGTAAATGCAGCTCATTGGAATTCTTTGTTTTAGGGCAAAGTGCAGAAAAACACAACAGAGGAATAAAGCAGGGCAGCGTCCCCTGAAGGTTCACTTGTTCTCAGAGGAGACTTTGTGCTGCTGTTTGTGGCCTCTGGATCCCTCTGAAATAACAAATAAACAAGGGTGGGATGGTTTGTTCTGGTAGTAAAATAGCTCTGCTTTCCTGCAGCGTGGTGGAAGCCACATATCTTAGTTTTGAAAGCAGCCAATTTCAACCCCCCTGCCTCGGGATCTGAGAAACAACCTTTTACCCTCCAATTTCTGAATATCTGGCTTTTTAAATTGGTTCCTGAGCAAAAATAGTGAGGGCTGGGGCAAAGAAATGCAGGTTTTAACTTGTAAATTAAAATATCTTGTTTCTTATCATGTGGGATATTCTATTCCGTTCTTACTGCATGGAATAATTTGTGTTTCGTGTGTAAAGCAGAGCATTTTAGGCTCTTGGAAATCCAGCCCTTGGTGATCTGCTCAGCTGAGGAGGTGAGGACTGACAGGTCTCCCTCCCACCCTCATTTCCAGGATGCTCCAGGGTTTGGGACATCATGTAAGACATCAGCCCCTGGTTTCAGTGTCCCTCTCTGCTTGAGGATATTCTCAAACCCCAAAGCTGAGAAAATCAGAAGAATTTTTTCATTTTCCTCAGCCAGATCCACCCCTGGAAGTGTCCCAGGCCAGCTTGGACGGGCTTGGAGCAACCTGGGATAGGGGAAGGTGTCCCTGCCCATGGCAGGGGGGGAATGGGATGGGTTTTAAGGTCCAGTTCCAGCTGAGCTCAGATTTGCTGCAGTCTCTTCCCAGCCCCGAGGATGGATGGGCATTCCTGGGCATTGCTGCCTGCTCGGGGAGCTCCGAGGGGCAGGAATCCCGACCCTCACATTGCATCATTCCTTTGGAGCCACTTCAGTGGTGGTAATGATTTATATCAGATGATCTCTGGAGCCAAAAATAGGGCTGACTTGACGTGACCTTGGCCGTGCAGCGCCTCTCTGGGAGTTGGGTGATCCGCTTCACAACCAGCAATGATATTTCCCTGGAATTCCGTGTCCTTACCTGCCCTGTGGGCTCCTTCAAGCTGAAATTTTCAGGAGAGGCCATAAGGAATAGATGCTAATTTTTGATACTTGAATTAAACCCCGAGCTGGACTTTCTCAGAAGATCTCAGAGGGAAAACTTGGAGAGTTTTAGGTGTTATGCAAATGCCAGCTATTGCTGCTCTCTCAATTTGCTGTTTGAGGTCTCTAATCACTGGCAGCCCCGTGTTTGCAGTGCAGGTAATTAATCAGTGCGGCTAATTCCTGTTCAGGAGCAGCAGTGAAAGTGTTGATTTGGGGGATGAGTGAGCTCAGTGTTCCCGATGGAATCGGCACCTGAGAGCGTTTGGGGCTGGTTCTTCTTGCTGCTGGCAAAACAGCTGTGGAGACACAAACAGTTCAGGCAATCGGTGCCTCCAGCCTGAAATGCTGGCACGCCTCAGGCACAGCCCTGACCCTGGTGGCACCAAACACCTCGGTCCTTGCTCTGTGGTGGAGCTCAAAACAAGGTCTGGGATTTACCTCTCTGTCCTGGGCACGGCGCTGAAAACTTCTCAGTGCTCCCAGGAAGGTGCTGCCAAATTATTCACAGAACCACGGAGTGGTTTGATGGGAAGGGAGCTTTAAAAACCACCTTCTTTATGGCTTTATTGCTGGAGGTTTAGGGTTTCCTGTAGTTTATGCTCCCTAAAGGTGGTGCTGGGTGGATTTTACGTACTTTGAGAGCACAGAGGTGGGACAGTGGTGACAGTGCCAATTTTTGATGTCTCCACCATCCCATTTTTGAAGGTTCTAAGCAGGTTTCAAGTGAGGATGTGCATATTCTTCTGAGCCTGTTTATAAGTACAACAGCAAGTGATTACTAAAGGATTCTTCTCCTCTTTGGGCTTCTAAGTGCTAAAGTTAAAACTACAGGGTTTTGAAAAGCAAAAGGGCTGAATACTCAAAATTTGATAATCTCTTTTGGGTGGGGTTTTGGAGATTTTTTTTCCTTGTCAGGTGTGAGGAGATGATGTTGGCTCAGCAAACTGTATTCTCAGAAGGCAAATGCACAGAGTGTCTCCCAGCAAAAGTAGGTGCAGTATTTAAACCGTGCCTTTGGTGTGAGCTGTCACTGTGGTCAGTTACTTCTGAACAGTTCAGTTCAAACCCTTGCGCTAAACAGAGCACGTGGAGTGGCCAAAAAGCTGGAAAATGGGAAGAAAATCTGGATCAGTTCAGCTGATGCCCGGCGTGGGAGCAGCCTGGCCTTGTGCTAAATGCTCCTGCAGCCACGTGGGCCAGGAGTGTGTGAGGGTCTGTGTGTGAGAAATGAAAAAGCTGGGGGAAACAGCTAAAAATTAGTGAAAGAAGCACAGTTAACAACCCTTTTTGGGTAGAGAAATGGAGTTTTAGCTACTTTTCATGGACGTAAGAGTGTTTTGACCCCTCGGAGGTCAGAGGATGGAGTTGTTTCCCTGTTGGGAGCTGCCTCAGTGGGGCAGTGAGGTGTTGTGATGGGTCCCATCACTGCTCACCCCACTGAATTTGTGCTCTGAACGCCTTGCTGACGGCTGGTCTGATTTTGGTTTTTTGTTATTTTTTTTCCTTTTGAAATCACACTAATTTTGGTGGCAGTTTTGATTTATTTTGAAGCTACCAGGTGTTACTTCGGAATTACTGATGAAGTGTGGGCTGTGAACAGTTGGCAAGGCTTGTAATTCCTGCCTTCTCTGCAGGCAGCCTGAGCTCAGCTGAGAGCTGTGGCTGTGAATGCAGGAGCACGGCAGAGAGTGCACCACGATTAAAGGATGGCTGGGAAGATTGCAAGGAACGGTGGCAGGAGCCGGAGAGATGAAGTGGCTTCGTGCTGAGCTTGGAAAGGTGTTTTTAAAACCACTCTGAGCAGAGTCTGCCCCAAATGACTTGAATTTAAATTCAATTAGACCCTGGGAGCAAAATGACAGAATGGTCCTGGGTTCTGCAGTTAAATAATCTGCTTTTTTTCGCTGTCAGTAATTCAGTTCCTGCTCCCTCGTGTTACCCTTAGTCACAAACACTACAGAGTGTCACCTCTCACACGAGAATTTCGGGCTGGATCCAAAGAAATAGGGTGTAGCTCCCCAAGAGCTTGGGTTCGTGTTCCCTCCAAACTTCTGAGAGCCCACAGCTGCTTTAGGCTTTAACTCCTCTGTGAGCACTGGTGATGTTCAGGCCCTTGAAGATGCCAAGTTCATTCTTTCGTGTCTCTAGATTTACCAGAGGTGCTGGTTAGTGTTCAAAAAAGCTTCAAGCAAAGGGCCAAAGAGGCTGGAGAAGTTCTCGGACGAACGAGCCGCTTACTTCAGATGCTACCACAAGGTAAGGCACACGGCTTTCTCAAACTTTCATTGTTGGGTGTAATATCAGGAGGAAAATCTAAAGTTTTGTGTGTTAGTTGGCCTGAAAATTGAGACTTTTTTAACTCTCAAGCTCCTAAACCCATTTGTGTGTGCTTTCATTCAGTGGAGGCAGAGTAAATCTTGCGAGGTGGGTGGAAAATGACTTTATTTTTAAAGCATTTGGCCTTTCCTCAGCCCTTGAAAATCACATCTGAAATGCTTTCTAGTGGCTCCTGCTCTTTGTGTTTACAGTAACAGCCATCCCAGGGAACGTGGGAATTCAGAAAGGTTCCCATTTTCCTGGGATTTTGCCTCTGTGGGAAGACAGGAGCCAGCTACAGCCGCGAAGGACAACACGGACGCGGTGTGGAAACCTCTGCTAAATTCACTGCTATTGAAAGAAGGGAGATTTTCCCTCCAGCTGTGGGATGATGTGCACATTCCATATTCACCCGAGAATTCCCACATGTCCTTCTCCTGGGCGTGGAGGTGGAAATAAGAAACCTTTTAATTCGTAGCGGTTGTGGGCACAAACGGAAGATCGGGAATTACGGGCATGAACTCCCAGGAGCTGGAGGCTGCTCTGCACTCACTCTGACAGACCTTTAGGAGGAGATCCTGAGGGAATCCTGCCTCTGAGTCCTGTCTGCATGCCATGGAATCTCTAATTGATTGGCCATAAAACCCGTGGCCGTTTCTAATAAGTCAGGCCCAGAAACAGTTCACTCAAATTAATATTGAGCAAGTTTCACAAGTAATGAGTTTTACTTTCTTTCCTTTTTTGTGGGAGGGCTGCACAGAGCCCTCTGTGTAAGAAATGGGGAAGAACCTCCAGCTCTGTGTGAAACACTGCATTTTTGTCATTGTAACTCTGTCAATTACTGATGCAGATCTGTGTTCTTTCCACTGTGTGAATGCAATATCTGAGCAGCACCTTGGGTAATGGAGGTGAAATCCAAGAGGAACCTAAGTCAGCCTGGAATTTCTTCTCTTCCTTCACGGAATTCCATAGGTCAGCACCCATTTGCAGGTGTTTAACCCACCAGCAGCCTAGGTCTGCAGACTCAAGCCCCATGGAAAGCCTCGCTAGCTTGGAGGGATTTTCATTTTTAGGCCAAGCTTAGTCTCTACTTAACAGTTACTTCATTTCAAACTACTGCTTCTCCTATAAATCCAATTTCTGGATTTCTTCAGGAGCTGATTTGACAGGAATGAGCAATGATCAAACTCCAAATTCAGTCACTGGGACGTTACACACAAATTTTGTGATCAGAACTTTGCCAATCATATGGAAAGGACCTCAAAGAGCATCCAGTTCTACCTTAGGGACACCTTCCACTATCCCAGGTTGCTCCAAGCCCTGTCCAGCCTGGCCTTGGGCACTTCCAGGGATGGCTCTGGCTGATGGAAAGTGGAAAAATTTCTGACTTTCTGGGGTTCATTTGGATTTTGAGAATATTCTCAGGCAGAGAGGGAACTGAAACCAGGGATGTTGAGGGAGGCTGTGCTCTGGTTCAGAATCATCACTCTCCAAGCTGATGGGTCCCGTTTATTTTTAACAAACTTCACTGAGAGGCAGCTAGTGAATATTAAATGGCATTTCTGGGCAAAGTGGGCTCATTTACAAAGAGCACAGGTGGATAAAAATGAGGGTTTTTTTAAACGAGCCTTGTAAATGTGTGAAATTCAAACGTGGTGAGTGATGGGGATTCTAAAAGTATTAAATATGAGCTGCTGAAAAAAGGGAAAGAAGAGCATGTCCCTGCTGCTCTGTATGAGCCTCTGGTTGAATGATTCTTATAAAAAACAGAGTTAATTATTGATTAAAAAAACCCCACAAAGAATATGGCAGAGTCTTCAACAATCGCTGCACGTCACCTGCTTTTGATTTATAATATTGGTGGGATTTTGGTGTTGTGCAGGGCTCTGGGGTGGTCACTGCTGCCCTGCAAGGGCAGCTATTGCAATGTCAGCTCCGTGGTGTGGAGAGGCTCTGCTGGGACCATTCTGGTGCTGTCACAAAGACAGGGACAGGAGGAGTTAATCCTGCAAAAAAAAAACCCCAAACTCCAGGCAGAGCTGTGAAGGTGTCGTGTGTGCCACGAGCCTGTGCTCATGAACCCGAGGTTCAGGGTGGCAGGTGAGAGCAAAACCTCACCTGCACATCCCCGGGGGCTCAGGAACACGCTGTCAGCAGGATGCAATTAGCTGGGTTTTTACTGGAGTGTTAAGGATTCTACTGGCACGTCACAAAGTCAAAAGAAATAGAATTTTTTCCTTAACGTGAGCTCCTGCCTGGGCTCTGGAGTGGCTCTCGAATGCTGCTGAAGGCAGCTAAAAGAACTGAGGAGGCCTCACTCAGCCCATCCGTCTCGGGAGGGGTTTCATCCATCATAAAACCGTAAAGGGTAGAAAAGGAAAGTGATGAATGGAGCTGATTTCTCAGCAGCACCTGCCTCCTTCACTCGAGCGTTTCGTTCTGAGCCTTTCTCTTTCCCTGGGGTGGGTTAAAGTGCCATGTTCCTTTGGGTTATCAGTGCAAAGGGGCTGACAGGGCCCCTGCTGTGGTGGCACCGTGGTGGCCCCAGTCCCTGGGGCTGGGGCTGGGGCAGGGCAGCAGCTCCTTTCTTTCTCCATCTGAATTTTGGGTTCCCAGCAGTGTCCTTAGCAGTGGCTCTGTTATTTTGGAGAGTTTGTTTGTGTTTGGATGTGGCCTTGTCTGCAGCTCTGCACCTGAGCTGGGGCATCCTCACCGCTGCAAGAGCAAAACAGAAAGAAATACTTTTTTTTGGCCTAATATTAATCCTTTAAATCCTTTCTAGTCTTGCTCTGGTTTTTAAAAGTGGAAAGGTCACCGTGCCCTAAAATAAAGGTCGTGTGAGAACAGTTGTCTGTAGCTGATGGAGCGAACGGGGAATTTGCCTACGCAGAGCAAATTGCCCACTTAATTCCTCTGGTTCCACAAGGGATGGAAAATAATTAGGATCCAGGCTACAAAATCTACCCAGAGCTGCTTTTCAGGTGACTGTCTGATTTTCACTTGTTAAGCGTAAATAAGCGACCACAAATTGCCACAAACAATTTGTGCAATTTGAACAAAATACTACTGGAGGAAGGAAGAAATTCTTATTTGTTTTGACTTTGCGACGTGCCAGAAGAATCCTTAATATTCCAATAAATACCCAACAAATGGCACCCTGCTGACAGGAACACACCGAGTCCTCGAGGGGTTCTAAATTTTAATCCCATTGTGTTAATCTTGCCTTGAAACAGCAGAAGTCATTCAAACAGTCCTTCTGTCTGGTTATGGGATAATCCATTTGGAAAATTGGATTGTGGAACTTGTAATTGTTTTCCAGGCAAGACTGTATTGGTAGCAAATCAAATGCTTCGAGTCTGACCACTCTGCTAATAATGAGCTGTTGAATATTTATTTTAATGAATGCTATCGCTTAGCTGGGAGTGAGGCATCAGGTTCAAGGCTTTCAGAGAATTAAAGGAACTTTTCAGGGTGTTTTGGTGTCTCCACTAAAATTCCATCCAGTGGGGCTTGTGGAATGTTTGTGGGGGAGAGAAGAGAGAGAAAAGAGAAGAGAAGGAGAGAAAAGAGAAGAAGAGAAAAAAGAGGAGAAAAGAGAAGAAAACAGAGAAGAAAAGAGAGAAAAGGGAAGAAGAGAAGAAGAGGAGAGAGAAAAGAGAAGAAGAGAAGAGAGAAGAAAAGAGAAGGAGAGAAATGAGAAGAAAAGAGAGGAGAGAAAAAGAGAAGAGAGAAAAGAGAAGGAAGAGAAGGGAAAGGGGTGGAACTAAAGGGGCTTTAAGGTCCCTTCCAACCCAAACCCTTCCATGATTCCATATAAAATTGAATCTGTTATTTACAATCCCATTTTCCATTAAACGCTCCCCCGGGGTTCCCTGGGAAGTGTTTTATTTGTTCTCATCATGGGGCAATTTTCAGTGAGCTAAGACAGAGCCATGAATCCGTAATTAAGATTAAAACCAGAGTGCATGGGAACCATGGAATGTGGTGGTTGTGTAGGCAATAAATATCATCCCTGGTGTTGTACTCTGAAATGCTCCCCATATTTGAGAATTATGCACTGATTCAAACAATAGTTGGAATGCTGAGGACCATTTTTTAGGAAACTGCTTTTTTTGGGCGTGTTTTTGATGGGAATTGGAGAGGTGGGAGAATTTTGGCCGAGCGGATCTGTCAGGCTGAAGCTCTGCTTGTTCCGTCAGCTGGGAAGTGACTGATTGATTAATCCCTGGTCCTGGTTCAGAACTCTCTCACCACACAGCTCTGCAAGTATTTCAGTTTTTAATCTAATCAAATGTGTTTCAGTTACATGGATTGGCGTCTTAATCCAAAGGAGGCTCGAAAGGGAAAAGGAGGGGGGAAATACTCAAAGGGAGATCTTTAAACCTTAACAAAGTATAATTCTTATGATTTCTCTGTTAATACTGTCTGAGGTCTGATATTCGTGGTTTACCCCCCCATTTTAGAATTGATTTGCTAAATGTACATCAGTTCCTGATTTCAGATAAATCAAACGTACATGGATTAAACTACCCATGAAAACTCTTGTTTTGCAAGAGCCTGGCAGGGGGAGAGCTATTTTAAAATGCAGGGAAAAAAATGAAAAAACAAACAAAAAAAAAGAGGAAAAAAAGCAAACTTCAGCCTCAATATTTGCAGGTGTTTGGTGCCCGCTCCTGGCTGGGTTCCAGGAGCGTGGGGGTGTTTGCAGCCTGCCGCCCCGGCGGTGTGAATTCCAGGAGGATGTGCCAGACAATTGGGACCATCTGTTGTGCCAGGGGGAGCAACAGGGAGGCTGCTCAGTCAGCTGGGCTGGGGAGGGCACTTGCTGGCTGGCACAGCAGGGCAGGTACCCCGATTTTTCCAGAGGGCTGCTCCCCTGGGAGCGCAGGTGCGAGGCGGGAGTGCCGGCAGCAGGAATTGCTCCTTGGAGAAAGCTCTGGGTCATTGCCAGAGCGGAGAATATCCCTGGAGCTGGGAGAGGTGAAGGCATCCTCAGCCTCAGTGGCAGCTCAGATGCCACCAGGAACTCTGGAGGTGCAGGAGAAGACTCTGAGGCCCTGCTGGGTGAAATGGCACCGGGTGCTTGCTGGGTGTTGTTTCCCAGACACGGAAATCGGGTGCCACGAGGTGTGCCCAGCATGGAAGGCATGGAAGCTGAAAAGTTGGATTCCAGGCACTCTTCTGCAGGGAATCACTGGTGCCAGGCTGTCCATCTGTGTCTGCTGCTGAGGGAAAACTCGGGCTGGAGCTCTGGGCAGAGCATGAGGATTGTGCTGGGTCAGAGGGCAGGGCAGGGGCAGCTCCTGGGTTGTTTTTTCTGTCACCCCTCACAGGGACACGCTTTGGTGGCAGCTTGGGCGGCTCAGATGCCACCAGGAACCCTGGAGGTGCAGGAGAAGACTTTGAGGCCCTGCTGGGTGAAATGGCACTGGGTGCTTGCTGGGTGTTGTTTCCCAGACACGGAAATCAGGTGCCACGAGGTGTGCCCAGCATGGAGGGCGTGGAAGCTGAAAAGTTGGATTCCAGGCACTCTTCTATGGAGAATCACTGGTGCCCTGACTTCAGAGAGTTCCAGAGTGCCAGGCTGTCCCTCTGTGGCTGCTGCTGAGCATCCTGAGCCGTGTCACAGCACCCTCAGGACTCCTCTGGCCGCAGGCAGGCCCTGGGATACCCAGCAGGGACTCTCAGGCAGGAGCTTCCCATTAGCAAAATTCCAAGGTAGCCTAAATCATTCATTTCCAGAGGTAAGTTCTGCTGGCTCTGGTAGTCACAGGGCTGGAATTCATTCCCTTGCAGGAAATGTAAACTTGCTCTGCCTAAACTTCAAGGTGGTTGCTGTCCTGAATGGGGAAAAATCTGGTTTTATTTCCCCTTGGATTCAAATCCTTTCTTGGTGTCTGAGGAAAATATCCTGGAGTTGAACGTGGCAGCTGGCAATTTGTGCTTGACCCGTCGTGTCCCAGGGAATGGGTCATGGCAGGTTTGTGTTTAGCAGTGAGCTGGGGTCTGGTGAGCCCTGGGGGATGTGCTCCCATCACGGCATTTCCTGGGAGAGGGTTAAAAAAAAACCCCAAAAAAGCTCATGCAAAATTAAGCCCAAATATCAAGTCTCAGTTTGGACACTTCTCAAAATCTTCAACCTGGAGGCTGGAAGAACCTGAGTTCCAAATGTGGCAGCTCTGCGGAAGGTTCGGAGCGTTCCCCATGGGATGATCCTTCCCTCAGATCCTCCTGCTGCCCGTGGGATGAGTTCCTGGACACTGGCTCTGTTATTGGTCATTCCTGGGGTGATGATGTCCACGTTGCTCTTTGTTCCTCCCATTCACGGTAGGAAAAGCTTTTTCCAGGGTTTTGCTTTTCCGGTGTGGTTAATTTAAATAAAGATTTCCTCCTCAGCCAAATTTCGCAGCGTTACTGGTGGGCTGTGAGGGTGAAAAGTGCACGTTAGAAATACGAAATCACTGTGTTATGTATTTACTAAAGCTGTATCCAGGGTAACACCAAATTTTATATTTTTTGGGGGTATAAAAGCTGTTTTTCCCAATCATTTTTTGGCAACCAAACAACAGAAATCTGTGTTTACAAGCCTGAGTCTTTAACAGTAAAACACTTTCCGGTAATGAGAACTGGGATTTTATTTTTGCTTTTTTTGAAGTGGACCATTCAAACAAATCTTCAACTTTCCATCAAAATAAAATGAAATAAAATAAAGCAGAGAGCAGCTTTCCACCATTGTTTTTTCCTCCCTGCTGAAAGCTGTGCTGGACCTGGGAGTGCTGGAACTCCACACGGGCGAACCCTTTTGGGTTTCCACCTCCACCTCTCCCCGGTTCTGCCGCGCCAGGTCGGTCTCTCTCGTGCCCTTCGTGTGAATATTGCTCAGGCTGGAGGGAGCTTTGGCTCCACCTTTTCCTTGGCTGAAATTCCCGTTGGGATGGCGATGTCTTGAGAGGAGAGAAGTGGAGGACGCGGCTGCTGCATCTCCCGGGGGCTTCCCGTGGGATTTCCGAGGTGATTCCTGCGTTTCCCCAAGAGCCATCACGGAGGTTCAGAGCCTGTTGATGCTGCCTCACCTTTTCCCACCTCCTTTCCCTTCCCTCCTGCCCTTGCCCAGGCGAGAATGGATCGATCTCTCCCCAAGCTCCTCATTAAAATCCCAAATTGTGCTTTTCCAGGTCACGGAGCTCAATAACGTGAAGAATATCTCGCGGCTGCCAAAAAGCACAAAGAAACACGCTGTGGGGGTTTATTTCAGTGATGACACCTCCAAAACCTTTGCCTGTGAGTCAGGTGGGTAAAACGGTGACGCTCCTCGGAGAAGCTCAGAGCGTTTCTCGTGGAATTAGAAATATTAAATACCTACACGCAGATTTTCTGGGCATTTGTACAGAGCTTGAGGCAGATGAGTGGTGCAAGGTGCTGCAGATGGAGTGCCTGGGAACACGGATTAATGACATTAGCCTTGGAGAGCCCGACTTGTTGGCATCCGGAGTAGAGAGGGAGCAGAGTGGTAGGTACAGAAATATTGACCTTTTGAATTTTTAATTGCTTTATTGTCAAGCCTTTTAGGCTGTGCTATGGATATGGGAAATAAAGAGGAACAAAACTGCTTTTCCAAGCCCTCCTTCCTGTTTTGGGGGGGGGTTGGTTTTGGTCCTTTGAGGGGTTTATTTTTGGCTTTTGGTTTCAGTTGCTACCAGAGGTAATAAATAAGTTAACTAGAATTATGTTGGAGTAGCACTTCTCTTTCTCAGATGAGCTGGTTGTTCTTGGAGATGGGAAGTATTTGTTGTTGTGTGGGGTTTTTTTTGTGTGATATCAGCGGCTGAGGCTCTGTAAAGAGAATAATAAATAACAGTAATTGCATGCAAAACCTGAGCCCGTGGCTATTCCACTTTCCTATGCAAATGAGCTCATTACCTGCACAAGCAATGTGTTTATTCATGCACACAATTTGATGAGCTGTTTGCAAATATCAGGATTGTGCTGGTGCAGCTCTCCTCGGGCTCTGAGTGCACACACAAATATTTGATGCCCTTTGGGGTATCAGCGTTGGACTGCCCTAAACGTGGAGTTTATTGAGTTCCTGGAAGGAATTCTTTGAGTGGGAATTAATAGTTCTAAGTGGAAATAAGATCATGTGTTAGAGATGGAAAATAGGAAATTCCTTGAATGACTTCCACGTTTGCTGGGCAGGGATTTTAGACTAACCTTTTGTTTTTCTCCCAGAGAGATTCAATGTGTATTTGATGCCATCCCCTAATTTAGATGTGCATGGGGAATGTACCTTGCAGATAACATTTGAGAATATCTGTCTTTGGGACATCCAGAATCCCAGAGTCAAACTCGTCTCTTGGCCATTAAGTGCCCTCCGGCGCTACGGGCGGGACCCAGCCTGGTTCACCTTCGAGGCAGGGAGGTAGGTGGGACTTTGTTCTCTTGCTTTGCCTTCCTGGGGGGTGTTTGGACCATTTCCAAAGGGTTTCCAAGGATAAGGGAGCTGATCTGCAGCCAGAGGCCAGTCTGGACCCATTCATACAAAAAAACCACCACAACAACCCCAATTAAAATATTGAAAGAAATGTAAACCTCCAAAAAACCCTCAATTAAAATAGTGAAAGAAATATAAACTTCAAAAAACCCCCTCCAATTATAATACTGAAACAAATATAAACCCAAATAAAACCCCTCTTCATCCCAGTTGAGTGGAAGCAGTTGCCAAAGGGCCTGAAGGGTGTGGGAGAGCTGAGGTATCCCAAGGGATGCAGGGGGGAGGCTGACAGGGTTTTATGGCATTGTATGGAGTTGTTCTTAAACAAAGCAGTCAGTGAGCCAGAGATTGGGGTGGAAAGATCTGGGAAGAGGAGGTGAACATCATTCCAGAGTTTGTCCAAGGTTTGGGCACGGAGTTAGGGAGTTTTTATCAGGAGAAGTGGAGTTGGGTGCTGAGGGCAGTGGGTGCCAAGTTGTTTCCCAAAAGCAAATGAAAGTAATGAAGGGACTCCTTTTTTCCACTGATCTTTTTGGCACATGGGTTTATGAGGAGGTTGGATGGAATTCCTCATTTTAGAGGTGTTGTTCTGCACTGCTCCTGCAGCTCAGCTGTAACAGGCTTTGGGCAAAGCTGGAGCAATATTGAACTGAACCATCAAATCCTTTCGAGGAGATATCGGAGGCGTTATTTGAGATAAGAACATTAAAGAATTACAACAGTGAAAGGGAGACAGATCTCACAATTAACTTACCTGGAAAGGGGAGAGGCACTTGGAGTTTCCACCCTCCGTATCAGTGCAGGATTCAGCCCTCCTGGGGAGGGGAAAGGAACACATTTTCCTTTGGCTGTTCATGCATTAGCCATGACAGGACAATGCATCTGGGACACTGAGGATTTGTCTTTATTGTTTCAAGGGGAAGACAAAAGTCTGCAGAACTCATTAAAAGTCCCACGGGGGAAGACAAATTAATCCTACCTGGCACAGATTCCAGATAAAGCCTAAATAGACAAAATCTGGGTCTTGTGCAGGAACTCTCCAGAGCTTTTGCACTTGTGATGGACCAGCTGAGTCTGTGTGGAGAGAGCAACACAAACATGGAACAGCAAATGGCAGCAGGGCTGCAAAGAACCACAGGCAGAGAGGTGGAAATAACTTCATTCCCTCCTCAGCCGCCTTTGTTTCCTCACTCCTCGTGCAAGAGCCCTTTCAGAGCAGCACAGGGAGGTTTTGCTGGTTCGTGGTGACCTGGAAACTTCCATCTCCCACGTGGATGCCCTGTGCTCTTGCCTTGGCAGGATGTGTGACACAGGAGAGGGGCTGTTCATCTTTCAGACCAGGGATGGGGAAGCCATCTACCAGAAGGTTCACTCGGCTGCCCTGGCCATAGCAGAGCAACACGAGCGGCTGCTGCAGAGCGTGAAGAATTCCATGGTATGGATGATTGCTGGGATGGGATTGGGGCTGGGATTCCACACTGGGCACCAGCCAAAGTTGTGCTGCTTCAGGGGGATTATTATCATTATCATTATCATTATCATCATTATCATTATCATATCTGTGCTCCGAGGATGGTTTATCACCATTATCATTAATATTATCATCATCATTACTATTATTATCATCACTATTATCATTACTATTATTATCATTACTATTATCATTATTATTATATTATTATTATTATCATTACTATTATTATCATTATTATTATTATTAAATTCTGCTTGATTATAAAATGTAGGGCAATAGGTATAACTGGAGTTCCTGTTTGAGGATAACAACAACAGGGAAATGAGTCCTCAATGTTTGTGGGCACAAAGTTATCAATAAGTTACCAATAATACAGAGAAAATCGGCTCCTGGCAGTGCACAGTCTCATTAATTTCCTTTGATTAATCAGCACCATGAATTAGTTTGGGAGCATTTCTCATCAGTCTGTTTGCAAAGTGTGGTTCCTGCTCAGTTCTCCATTTGTCTGTGCTCCGAGGATGGTTTGGGAAGAATCAGACAGGTTCCCTGGGAAGAGCTTGGTGCTTTGCTTGGTTCTCTCAGAAGCATGAGAGGAGCTCACCTGCAGCCAGCAGTGCTGCTGGTTTGCCCTTTCCCAGCACAATATCATCTAACACCATCTTTGCTGCCCTTTACTCTTTCCTTTAAAACCAAGAACCTCTTAGGTCTAGTTAATGAAGGGAGTGCTCGTTCAAAAATATCTAAATTTATCTTCAGTGGAGACAGATGGATAGATGAGACAAGTACTCAACAGTGACTAAATTAAGCAGATTAAAATTAACCTAGGCTAGGTCAGCATAACTTCATTAACATTTGTAGCCCAGCAGGGTCAGAAGTGATGGAGGAACCTGTTGAGAGAACAATTCCATTTTCAAAATGCAGGGATCAGTTCTGGCACGACAGGGAACAGGTTTGCAGGCGATTTTGAGTTCGTTGGCTTTGCACTTGTGGAATAAAGTCTTTAATAGATGATGTAAAATTTCCATCTTACAAGTGCCCACAGACTCAGCAGATGCAGAGTTGCTGTGGATTTCAATAGGCAGCAGCTGCACAGCCTCTGAAAAAGCTTTTCCACAAACTCTGTGTCCCACCACAACCCCTAAATCTAATTTTATAGTGCCAAGGGAGGGGGTAAGGGCATATTCCTGATGAACTGAAGGTCCTGTATTTAGCAGAAGAATGCAATTGTTTCAGCTGAGTCCGTGTGTCCCTGGGTGTGAGTTCCCCAAGTCTGTCACAGAAACGTTTGAAATACTCAGCAGGGCTCGGTGTCCAAGGATGTTCAGATTTAGGAGTTCAGGCAGAGCTCTGTTACATCAGGTGCCTTTTTCTGCCCATCACAGAATATTTGCCAAGCACCTCTTTGCTCAGGTCGATTGATTTGCTCTGTGCTGTTTTTGCTGCCTTTGAACACCTCACTGAGGGGTTCATTTCAGATTGCTGCACCTCCTCCTCAGCTGTTTATTGTTTCTGGCTCCAAGAATTCCTTACCCTGTGTGAGTTTTTGTGGTAGTGAGGTTCGAGCTGTTCCTTACAGAAAGGGCAGGTAAAGGAAGAAAGCAGGAGATGTGGTGGTGAGAAATGAAATCTGTAGTGAGTGTTTTCTCTTCGCTCCTGTGCTCCTCACCACTGCCACATCCACGGGGGCATTATCCTCGGCTGAGGGGAAGGGTTGATTCAACCACCTGAGGGCTCCTGTGCAAGAAAAAGGAGAAAAGAAAAGGAAAAAGGGGAAAGGGAGTTGAATATCCCACGGTGATGGACTGAAATAAAACTCCAGGGAGTGCTGGGAGCAGGAGCTCTGAGCATGCCTGGGACACTTCCACAACTTCTTTTCCTTTTCAGTGCATGCACAGATCCCCTCTTGAGCTGGCTTTGCTCAGGGATGCAAAAATCCACTCTGGTCAGTGGTGGTGGCCCATCTCCTCCAGGTTCCTCTCCTTTCACATTGCCAGACAATGGAAAGAAAACACCTGTTCAGGTCTGGTTGCCATGAAAACCGATGGGAGCAGAGTGCTGTGACTTGGCTGCTCTCCCTTCAGATTGCTGTGGAAAAGAGATCACAGCCTGATATCACAGCCCAGCATCACAGCCTGATATCACAGCCTGACATCACAGCCTGGCATCACAGCCTGATATCACAGCCTGGCATCACAGCCTGGCATCACAGCCTGATATCACAGCCTGACATCACAGCCTGG
>VZTA01009807.1:75176-91303 GCA_013398855.1 Mohoua ochrocephala
ATCACAGCCTGACACCACAGCCTGGCATCACAGCCTGGCATCACAGCCTGACATCACAGCCTGACATCACAGCCTGATATCACAGCCTGACACCACAGCCTGATATCACAGCCTGACACCACAGCCTGGCATCACAGCCTGACAGCACAGCCTGACAGCACAGCCTGACAGCACAGCCTGATATCACAGCCTGACATCTTTAGCCTTTCTCTGGCCCTGTCCCTGGGGTTTTTCCCCCAAGACAACCTGCTGACAGCAGAACCATTCTCAAACTGCCCCAGCTCGCTGTCCCACTCCCCAATAACTGAAACCCCCAGAAAACGACGCCTGCAGCTGAGCCTGCCCTCCCTCCCCACAGTGCTCTGCTGGTTGGCATTCCCTGGGAAGGCTCCCGTGGCTCGTTTCCATGGTGCTGAGGTGACACTGCTCTCTGATCGATCCGGTGTAGGTGGGACCTTGCCTGGGGCAGTGATTCACATCCAGCTGATGTGGAGGTGGCTCCTGTCACAGCAGGACTTGAGCTACGTTTGCTTTGCTTTAGTTTTGAACCAAAGTTTTTCTTCAACCAAATTTTAGTTTTTTACCTTCCCATCACAGGTGTCCCTCCACAGAGAGGAGGTTGAAGGCACCTCTGAATAACCTGGAAAGGTCTCTTTGCTTTTCCGTGTTTGCTGTTGGGTTGTGCTCCAAAACACACTGATTTCCTTGTAAAAGGTTCTTTCACCTCTGGCTTTGTGACACCAAAATGCAAAAGTCACTCTTTTGTAAGAAGCTGTCTTCATAAGTTAGAGAAGCCTAGGGAAGCCTTGCTCTGTTTGAACCGATGTTTCCCTGAGCTTTGGGAGGAGAGCTTTAGCTGCACTGTGAAGCTGATGATAAAATCCAAATATTTTTGCCAGCTTGCACATCATTGAATTCGTGGAAGAAAAAGTGCCTTAAAGTAGTCAGTTCTCATACATTAATGTCAATAACCAGGGGCTGGGATGAAGCTGGCAGCCCTGTGGGGATGGGGCTTCCAGCAGTGCAGTGCTGTGCTCTCCTCCTGGCACGTCTGGATGTGTTGTTCCTTCAGGGAATCTGGGCAGAGGATGCAGTTCTCCTGCTGCGCCCCCGTGCCATCAGCTGGCACCTGCCTGGGCTCTGGGGGAGGGAGGTGGATAGAAAATACTTCAAAATTAATGAGAACGACTTGTGAAACACACCCAGTGAGGTTCTCCACGTGCTGAACTGGGCTGAGCTCTGGGAAGTCGCTGGTGTAGCTGGGGAGAGTCCCAGCACTGCTCTGCCTGCTGCTCACCCCCCTTTCTGTCCCAGCTGCTTGAGTTAGGGCTGCCCTCGGGGCAGCTGGGCTTGCCCAGGAACAGGGCAGCACCAAGGTGAGCTGGAGCAGCAGCAGTGGGACCTGACCCAGAGCAGTGTGCCCTCCTAACCCAGAGCTGGGTGACCTCCTAACTGGAGCTGTGTGTCCTCCTAAATAGACCTGGGTGCCCTCCTAACCCAGTGCTGGGTGACCTAACCCAGAGCTGGGTAACCTAACCCAGAGCTGGGTGACCTAACCCAGAGCTGTGTGACCTAACCCAGAGCTCTGTGCCCTCCTGACCCAGAGCAGTGTGCCCTCCTAAATAGAGCTGTGTGACCTAACCCAGAGCTGGGTGACCTAACCCAGAGCTGGGTGACCTCCTAACTGGAGCTGTGTGTCCTCCTAAATAGACCTGAGTGCCCTCCTAACCCACTGCTGGGTGACCTGACCCAGAGCTCTGTGCCCTCCTAACTGGAGCTGTGTGTCCTCCTAAATAGACCTGGGTGCCCTGCTAACCCAGAGCTGTGTGCCCTGACCCAGAGCTCTGTGCCCTCCTGACCCAGAGCAGTGTGCCCTCCTAAATAGAGCTGTGTGACCTAACCCAGAGCTGGGTGACCTAACCCAGAGCTGGGTGACCTCCTAACTGGAGCTGTGTGTCCTCCTAAATAGACCTGAGTGCCCTCCTAACCCACTGCTGGGTGACCTGACCCAGAGCTCTGTGCCCTCCTAACTGGAGCTGTGTGTCCTCCTAAATAGACCTGGGTGCCCTGCTAACCCAGAGCTGTGTGCCCTGACCCAGAGCTCTGTGCCCTCCTGACCCAGAGCAGTGTGCCCTCCTAACCCAGAGCTGTGTGCCCTCCTAAACAGAGCTGTGTGACCTAACCCAGAGCTGTGTTCCCTGACCCAGAGCTCTGTGCCCTCCTGACCCAGAGCAGTGTGCCCTGACCCAGAGCTCTGTGCCCTAACCCAGAGCTGTGTGCCCTAACCCAGAGCTGTGTGCCCTGACCCAGAGCTCTGTGCCCTAACCCAGAGCAGTGTGCCCTGACCCAGAGCTCTGTGCCCTCCTGACCCAGAGCTGTGTGCCCTGACCCAGAGCTGGGTGACCTAACCCAGAGCTCTGTGCCCTCCTGACCCAGAGCTCTGTGCCCATGCGGACTAACCTGGGCAGGGGAGAGGAGAGGCTGCCTCAGTGCCAGTTTTTGCAGTGGTTGTGCTGTCCCAGACACTGTTCCAGCCCATCCCTGACCTGCTGTCCCAGACTCTGTTCCAGCCCGTCCCTGACCTGCTGTCCCAGACTCTGTTCCAGCCCATCCCTGACCTGCTGTCCCAGACGCTGTTCCAGCCCGTCCCTGACCTGCTGTCCCAGACTCTGTTCCAGCCCATCCCTGACCTGCTGTCCCAGACGCTGTTCCAGCCCGTCCCTGACCTGCTCTCCTGCCTTGCAGCTGCAGCTGAAGATGAACGAGCGGGCGGTGTCGCTGGGCACCGTGGTGCCCCTGCCCCGCAGCGCCTACTGGCACCACATCACCCGGCAGCACAGCACCGGGCAGCTCCTGGGCCTGCCAGGTAAGGGGGCACTGCCCTGCCACACCCTGCATCCCCTGCCACCTCCCCAGAGGGTGACACTGGGCCTCGGTGGGGACAGGGGCACGTCCTGTTTGGGATGGGCAGCTCGGCACGGGGGGTGGGTCAGGATGGGGTGACCAGCGGGACCAGGGAGGGGGTTCTTCCCCCGTTAGGCTGCGCTTGCAGTGCTGTGTCCCCAGTTTGGGAAGGGTGTTGAGGTGCTGGAGCAAGGTCCCCAAAGCTGAGGAAGGGTGTGGAGCACAAATCCTGTGAGGAGAAGGGGGTGTTTCTCCTGGAGGAGGCTCAGCAGTGACCTGCTACCAAACTCCTAATGGCTTTCCTTGCCAGGCTTTGAACCACTCGGCTCCCCTCCCTCTGAACGGCTGCCTCGTGCTGAGAATGGTGCAGCCTTCATTGTTAATTTTGTGTGCTTGCTAAAATTCACCCAAAACAACCCCATTCCCCAAAACAGCTGCAGGAGGGGAAGGAAAAGGAAACGGCCGTGATCATCCTGGAGAAGTGTTCAATGAGTACCTGCCGGGCTGCCCGGTGTCTCCTCCAGCTCCTGGAGCGCCCTGGGCCAGCCCAGCTCCGTCCCTGTGCCCGGGCAGCTCCAGGATGCAGCGAGGGAGGGATGCTCCAGGAGCACCCAGCGGTCCCTCCGTGCTCCCCGAGGGACATCCAGTGGTTCCCGAGGGATCCCAGCACGCCGGGAGGCAGGAGGGCTCTGGGGGAGCAGCTCTGTCCCCCCAGGGATATCTCAGAGGGTTCAAATCTGAGCTCCAGGCTCCTGGGAGAGGGGGAACTGCAGCCCCTGACGTGCTGGTTTCCCCACCTGGAGCAGGAGATGCTCAGACCTCAGAGGAGCTGGGCCAAAGTCAGCACCGTGCAGTTGTGTTTGTTTTCGGGATGAAAAACCCCAGCCAGAAAAAAAAAAAAAAAAGCCTTAAAGGAAATATTTTCCCTGTTTCGTTCTTTCCAACACTAGAGGGGGCAGGCAGCACACGGAAAGCTCCATCCAGAGGGGGATGAAGGATGAAAGCAGCACTTCCATGCCCGGTCAGAGCTGTTCCATGGGCTGGGGCATGGGAAGAGGAGCTGCTGGTGGCAGCCTGTGGCACAGTCTGTGCATTGGCCTTGCTATGCCCTTCCACGGAGCCCTTTATTAGACCAGCAATTCAGCGTGGAGCTGGGACGAGATAAATTAAGATGGCATGGGTACAAACTGTTTGCTTGTTAGACTGGGAAAAAAAAAGATCTAAAAGAGCATTTTTCCATTTTAAATGGCAGTCAGAACTTTGAAAAAATTAATTTGCTTTGTACAAGTTTCTGTTCAGAGGGAACTGGTAAAGAAAATCAGCGTGGGTATTTCTGAGCTGGAGCAGCAGATTAAGCAGGGATAGATTTAATTAATCAATCCATAGCTCCCATATTCCTGTGTGTAAGTCCCTGGCCGAGGTGCCTGTGTT
The DNA here is from genome assembly GCA_013398855.1 of Mohoua ochrocephala. NCBI lineage: Eukaryota > Metazoa > Chordata > Aves > Passeriformes > Acanthizidae > Mohoua > Mohoua ochrocephala. The sequence goes on from VZTA01009807.1 coordinate 79,512, forward strand.
TAACTGGGGTTGTTCTGTTTCTCCCATCCGGCTCGGCGCAGACGTTTCCAGCCCAGTGAAGCTCCATCGCACGGACACTTTCCCATCCTACAGGTCAGAGCATCGGTAAAGGTCTGGGAAGAACTTTACAAACTCTTTGTCTCCTGACCAACTGCCCCGGTGGATGACAGTGAAGATGACAAGCAAGGATGAAGAGAAGTTCAGAGAAGTTCAGGTTGGGCGAAAAATTCTTGCAATACAAAGGATTTTTTAAACTTTGCCAAAAGCGGGAACTCTTCTGCGGATATCGGGGAGAGGAACCAAACCACCAAACCCTCCGGTGTTATCTTTTGTATCTTACAGCTGGACAGAGAAGAAACCGCTCCCTAAACACCTCCCGCTGGTTTTGTATGATAGGTTTGTTGTAAATACGTGAGACCCCTGCTGTAGTGTGGTTATTTTGTCTCCTGACAGCTGCGGGTTCGCTGCTCTGTCCCCCTGGTTTGTGGCGATGCTTCTCTTTAGTTATTCCCGTTATTGTTACCCTGTTCCTGATCTCTGGAATGGCGGCCAGTTTGAAGCAGCTCTCGGATACAATTTTTCCTGTTTGAAGACTTGATTGATTTCTGTTAAAAGAATCTCCTCTTTCCTGTATTTATTTCCATCTCTGTAAACATTGAGAATAATAAAAAAAAAAAGGTCCCACTTAATTTGTGGCGCAGTGGTTTTTTGTCATTCAATTAGCACAAGCTAATTTTCTTCCAGGGCAGAATCGTGGGCTGGGGCTTTGAGTTAAAAATAGCAAAAGGTAAATAAATGTTGGATTTCCACGTGCAGGAGTGTTGTAGGAACAGAGCTGGAGGGGAGGGAGGCTCTCAGGGAAGCCAAACCCTGGCTGTGGTGGAGGTAAATGTGTTTCTGAAGGAAATAAAATCAATCTGCCATCGCGGTGGAAGGTGCCCCGCAGTGCAAAGATAAGCTTAATTTATTGTAAATAAGGATTATGTTCATTCCAGAGCTGAACTGCTCACACAAATAGGGATTGAAAGGCATGTTGTGACTAATAGCTCTTCATCTTCCAGGTTTGCTGCTGCTAATGTATTCCCTCCCGAGCTGGCAGCAGCTGTTGTTTTATCAGGGATATGACAGTTCAGTAAATGCTTTTATTCACCTTTCACTCACGCAGTGATTGATAGAACACAGCTATCTGTGGCTGAACACTCCAATTACAAAGAAGACAAAAAAAAAAGCCACTCTAACCTTGGCCTTTAAATGAAGGGTTGTTAAATCAACCAGCTCTGAGATTATTCTTTCCGATGAAACTGCCTGGGAAGGCTGGGAAAACAGCCTGGAATTCACTTTGCTTTGAATTCGCGCTGGCGAAATGAATTTTTGGGCTTTCCAGCTGTAGGATGTGAGAAAATATGGGAAGGGAATGAGCAGGAAGAGCTGGGAGCGTGGCTGGCTCCGTCGGGCGCGATGCCGGCGGCTGCCGCGGGATGCCAGCCTTGTCCCGGGGATGGGGAGCGCAGCCGGGGAGCGCTCGGGACTGCCCCGGGGCTGGGGCTTGGACAGAAAAACCCCCAAATGTTCCACGCTGGGTCTATCCCTGCTTTGTGCCGCCTTCCAGCACCCCCTGCCCGCACCCTGCGCTGCCCTCGCTGCCGCGTGGTTGGGGACGGAGGGAGCGCCTGGGGTGTTCCCCAAGGGATTTTGTGGTGTGGGAGGAGTTTCACGTGCTCAGGTGAGGAATCCAGCAATGTCCCCTTGGGCCCGGTGTTCCAGGCTCTGTTTCCAGTCCATCCTGGATTTCCTCCTTCCCTCTTTGCTGCCCCATCTCTGGAAGTGTCCAGGGAACTGTCCCTGCCCCTGGCAGGGGTGGCACTGGGTCATCTTTAAGGTCCTTTCCCACCCAAACCATTCCGTGATGCTGTGGCACTTCATTTCCCACATCCTAACAGTGGGAATGACACCCCTGCAGTCCCCAGGACAATCCTGCAGTAAAAGTCCTGCCATTTTCACAAACAACGGGATGAAGGCCACGTAAAACAGTGCAGGGAAGTGTTCTGGTCCTACCGGACAAATTATGTGTTAAAGGACACATAAAAATGAGATTTCATTACCTGTGCTCATTAAGAGGCTTTTGGTTCAGGGTTTTTTTCTCGAGAATCACACCCCAGCCACCGTTAAAATCTGGCAACTGCTTTAATTTTCTCTCGGGTTTCTGAGCTGACTTTCCCTAACCTTGTGTCCTATACTTTTATATTCTCCTGTGAACTGAACGAATCTGCCATTCTCCACCACAGAGGTGGCCATGCTGTTTGTGTGAAGTGTTTAAAATCACGCCTTTATCAAATTACAGCTTCTAATCAGATACTGTCTGTACTTTGGGATGACCGGATAAAGAATTTTATAAAATGACTGAGAGAAATTCACTTGCTAATATAATTCATTGTATCTTTTTGACTGAGTAAAGAGTGTTTTACATAATGAGATAAGCTATGTGTGGACCAAATGATGTAGAAACCCCGTTGTTCATAAAACTGGAGTAAATAGTTGCATAAATACTTATTTCTCCTTTATGTGGAATGACTCAGCTGAAAGCCGGACAGGATTAATGAGGCATCATCTCTATTTTTGCCACATTCAGTAAAATGAAAGTGCACCTACATTCAGCATAAATGAAACAGGTAAATGCTGTCCTGCAGTGTAGGAAGGGAAAAGGTGGTGAAATTTGATTTATAGCTCCTCTGCCAGCTGGGAAGGAGGAGGAGTCAGAGGGACCTCTCCCACCTGGAGCTGCTCAGGAATTCTGCTCTGGAGTCCCCAGCGGGCTCACGAGTAACCTGCCCTTTTCTTCATATATTTGCCTCAAAATGAAGATTTCACGGGCCTTTTCATTTTAATGGGGGTATGATGTTGCCTCAATCAAACTTTAACTCCCATCTGGAGATGTTGCTCCTGAATCCAGCAGGATCTGGGGTCCTCGGCGTCACCCCTCCACCGAAACGCTGCTCTCCCCATTAACTGCTATCACTTCAGCTGTCACATTTGAATTTATTCGCTCCCAGGAAAAATGTTTATTTCCCTTGCCTCTGGAGCGGGAAGGCAGTGATTAGCCAGGCAATCAGGAGATGTTGATCTCCACAGAAATCCCATCCTTTCTGACATGAATGGGAATTATGCACCCTTAAACTGTATTAGTTCCACTCCTTAGGCAGCCACTGTGCAGGGAGACAGGCGAATTTAGCAGCCTCGTCTGCAGCCAGAGGAAAGCCTGCACTAATTTCAGTGTGCTTTGAATCGGGGCAGGAGTCTGAATAATTATATCCACAGGATTAGAGCAGGGAGAGTAAAGGAAGGCCCCTTAGCTTGGAGCTTGCTCACTCTGGAGATGCTGTGATGATTTTTTGCCTTTTTTATAAAAGGGGTACCTTTTATACCCCTTTATACAGCTTTTTATACAGCTTTTCTATCTCCTCAGTGCCTTTAGCCCCCACCCCTGTAACTCCCTCAGTCTCACACCCCGTGTCCCGCTCAGCCAGGAGCCCAAACACCCTGGGAGCCGCGGCTGAGGGTCAGACAGCCCCAGACACCAAGGGCCTCTCTGGAACACACCCTGGGAACTGAGACAGGCCCAGCCAGGGGGAGACTCCTCAGCATGGGGGATCCATTCGAGTCTCTCCCTGGGCAATCTTTGATAGATGGGCTCATTGGCAAGGCCTGGGAGTTGTACACACGATTTATGGGGTGGGGGCATTCCGGGGGGCACTGGGACGGTGTGGGGCACCAAGGATCCTAAATAAACACCGAGGGAAAAACCCCTTTCCCTTTCACCGTGCCTGGCTCTTCATTTCAATACCAGGAAAAGGCAACAGCTTTTTTTTCACTGCTTAAAGCAGGCAAAGCAACAATCTGCTCCAACTTTTGGGAAGTAGATTGAAATAACGGATCGGATTGATTCCCACTTTAGTGATGAACGCCTTCGTTGTTCCTTGAGCTCTCAAGGAATACCCCATTATTTTGGGGTTGTTTCTCAGTGTGTCTGACTTTGTGGATGTTGTCGTTCTTGCACTGGAACAAAAAAATCCACTCATCTGTGTTTGACTGAGAAATCATCCCGACAAAATAGAAATTATTCCAGAGGGTCCATCTACAAAAGCACACATAAATTTACTTCTTAAATATGTAGTAGAGCCTTTCCCCCGAGGAGACTCTGGAGCTGTGCAAACACGGGGCAGTAATTAATTACAAGGCAGGAATGGATTCATAGTGCATGTGAGGACGAACAAAACAAAATGTGTACAAGCAAGGGGTGTCTGTGGGGTAACGAGAGCTGGGCAGGGATCTCAGACAGTGGCAGTGCAATGTTTAATATCCTATCAAAAGGAAAGTGCAGGGTTTCATTTGAATGGCGTTTTCTGTATGGAACAGCAATTTATTTTCACAGCTCATATTTTAGACAAACAAAAACATTTTATTTCCTCTTGCCCAAGAGAGCTGGCTTGATTGTTGCTGCAGAAAAAGCCATTTCTTCTTTCAGGAATTGCCGCTGAACATATTATTGAGGTTTGAGTGTTAGATATCATTGCCCTGCCTGCGTGAGAGCTGGAGATGAGAACGTGTTCCTGAAAACACCTTCTGTGCCCTGTTCTCTGCCTTTCACCCTTTCAAGGCTCTGCCCCAGCCTTTCTCTGCTGCTGTTTGATGCTCGGTGCAACACAGATCTCTAAATGATGTGCGGGTGGAGGTTTAACTCGAGTCTAAAACCCGCTGAACAATTTCCAATTTGAGTTACCCAGAGTCATGCACTGAGCTGACCTCCCGGGGAATCAGGGGCTGGATCCAGCCACGGTGTGTGGAGGAGCCACTGCCATGCCTGGGACTGATTTAGCCCCCAGGGAGGGGAAGATTTGCTAATATGGATTTTAATTTCGGGTATTAAAAGGGGGACTCAAGATCTGGGTATTTAATGGGAGAATATCAAGAGGAAAAAGCCCTCTGGGTCACTGAACCCAAGCAATTGCAGTTGGAGGCAAGCACGTGAGAAGGGTTCGGTCTGGAATATCCCTCCAGACCAGAACGTCTGAATTTCTGCCTCCAGAATCCTGGCACTACAAAGCACAGCCTTGGAAAACCCAGGCAGAGGAGGCCCGGGATGGGCTGGGAAGTGCCCTGGTCATTCCTGCTTTTCCAGGCTCCTCCTGCCTGGAGGAGAAGGGGAAATCCAGCCTTGATTGCCCGAGACCCCCCCTCCCTCCTGTCCCAGCGCTGGTGGTGCAATTTCCCAGCCGTGAAGTTCCTCCCCAGGTTATGGTTCACAGCTCCCTAAATGTCTTATTTCAATGGCTTATTTGCTCTAAATATTTGCTTTCTGACTTGTCCACAATGTGAATATTTCATGAGGTAAAAGCAGGACACTTTTCTGGAAACCGGTTCAGGACTGCAGAACAGATTATTTCCACTCAATTGAAGACTTATTGCAGGGGTTTTTTCCTTCCTCCTTCGAGTATAAAATTCACTGTTTCTAATAAAGAGGGGGAAAAGCATCTTCAAAAATCAGGCACGTGGTGTTTCCACCTGGCTGAGCAAATGGGAGGAGGTCTGGAAAAACCTAATTTGGGTGGTAATGATGGGTGCAACAAAAGGCAGTGAAGGGCAGAGCACGGAACTTCAGGGGGGATTTGTCAGCTCTGATTTTAGAGTGGCTGGACTTGTTGTGTGGATGAAAAGCAGACTTCATTTTCCACTGGGGTAAACTCAACATCTGCTCACTGAGCTCATTTTTTAAAAACAAATCTAAGTGGAGTAAAATAATATCTTCTGCCAGAACCCTTGAGGAGAAGGCATTTATATTCCTTGCTGTAGCCGGGGAATAGAGTGTGAGGTTTAAAATATCCTTTCTCCTTTTCCTGAGCAACTGTGGCACTTTGCCAGCTGAAATGGTCTTAAAATCTTCTCCTTTGCAGAAATTGAGACCTGCTTGGCTGTTTTTCCCCCTTCCCTGTAGATGCAAAGTGTCAGCAAACAGCGAGGAGAGCACGGGGCTGGAGCTGCTGGGAGTGTCAGCGTTTCTCAGGAAGGACATTGGGAGAGGAAAGATCCCATGGCAGAATTCCCCCCCTGCTTCCCGAGCTGCTGGCACCTTTTCAGCCCATGGCTCTGAGTTTATCTGCTTTTGTTTGTGCTGCAAAAGCAGAGGGGAGATGGAGTGGGGAAGAGTATCCCGTGGTTTTCTGCAGATGTTCCCTGCAGCAGAGCCTTTTCTCAGCACTCTGTCTTCTGAGCGTGAGCAGCCTCGGAAGGAAAACACCTCTGTGGTGTTTGCATGTCTATAAACCGCTGGAATGAAGATTATTTTGATTATACAGGTGCCTATTTGTGCTCCTAAGTGACCCATTTATTCGAAGGACAGGTTGCAGCGTGCACCAAACACACATTTGCATGATGGAAGGTGTCACTGTGCTTCCAAAGGCTCCCTGGGCTCTGCAGCACGGGACCCGGTGGCTGGAGTTGGATCCTGCAGCAAGAATCCCTGGAGCAGCTCCAGCAGATGATGCTGGGAGATCTCCTGGGGGGACAGAGGTGACAGGAGTCAGGCTGTTACCTTGCTGATGTGCCAAACCCAGTCTGAGCTCTTTTTGCTTTCCTGTGCAGAAGGAATCCCGTGAATCCCTGCACACAGGTGAACATTTGCCCACAGCTCCTGATCCTGTGCCACGATGGTTTGGGAACGAAGCAGAAACTCAGCCATCACCTCCACGTTGTGCTGCTCACAGTGGGGTTTAAAATGTAGATGTTCTGTGGCCAAAATACTTCAAAAGAGCCACAGTGGCCGATCAAACACGAGGGGTGCTTGTTAGAACTTTTGCAAACCTTGTCCCGGTCGTGCCTTTCAAAGTTCTCCTGCAGCCAGCGAAAAGAGATTATTTCAGTCTGCAGCACTGGGGACGCTGCATTCCCTTGCCAATTGTCCCTTCAGAAACAGAGGAAGAGTCAAACAATATCCTTAATTTGGTCTTTCCCCTCATAAAGGAGTGAGAGACACACCGAGAGTCAGAGGAGGTAACACGGGAGTGCTCTGAGGTTGTGCCATGATGTCATTTTGGTTTCCATTCAGTCGAGAGGTGCCTGATGCAATCCTTTCACCGTGATTTTAGTGGGTTTTTGGGCTGAAATATAGATTAGCTGAGCCTGAGCTGTGGCAGCATTTTCATGGCCTTTTTCTCCTCCACTGGAAAGTTTCACGTGCAGTGAAGTAAAAAAAAAAAGATCTTTTTTTTTTCTTAACTTTGTAATTTCCTGCTCCTTCCCCAGCCTTTGCAATAACACATCTCAGTGTCAAGGCTTGATTAATTCAGTGAATTACAGCAGAACTGGAGCTGTCAGGAGGTTGCCAGTGTGTTTTGATTGATATTCAATTACTTTTCATGTAAACACCAATGATTTTAATGTCCTTATGTTCTGAAGTTATTTATGAAACAAATTTCCTGGAGGAAGAGCCGGGGTCGGAGCTGCTGGGCTGGCACACACACGGCACGGGGGCGACTGGCGTGAAATATGCTCAAACACTTGGAAATTTGCTCACCAAAAGGACAGGGGAGAGAAAAATCCTTGAGGTTGTGTGCCTCAGAGCCTCCTGTTGGTGCTGCCCAGGGGGGGGAACCCATCCTGGTTCCAGCTTTTATCATCCCCTCTGCCTCCTTATGGGGTGTTTGTCCATCCCTCTGATCCTCCCTGTGCTTTTGTACCCGGACTATGGAATTTTTTAAAGGAAAAAAGAGCAGGAATGAGCCCAGAGCTGGTGGTGGAGCCCTTATTCCCATCCCTGAGCAATTCTCAGAATAATTCCAACACCAGCAATGATCCCAAGCTGACCCTTCAAGGCCTCCCTGCCTTATGGACCCTCAGTGCCCAGCGTGGCCCAGGCAATTCCTCCTTCTCCTGAAAATCCCACCCCGGGGAGAGCCTTGCAAATGTTAATTTAGCACTTGAGAACGGGGCTGAATATTGTCAGCTCTGGTGACAGATTTTTTCCAGGATGTCCTCAAAATGTCAGTTTTTAATGAAATATAAATTAATTTTTGACCTTACACTCATAACAAGCAAAATGATCAGGAATGCACCTTTCGTGTACTTGGGGAGGGAACACTGGGATGTTCTGCACTTGTCGATTTTTTTAACTTTTTTCCTTAATGAGGTCTGTGTGAAACTTTAATGAGCTCAGGTGTTGCCAGCTTTGCTATTGATTACTGGTCAGGTTTGGCTCGGTGGGAAATGATCCGTGTGCAGCAGTGCTAAGAAAAGCAAGGAATCTGCAGAGGGAAGGACCAGCACAGGGTGATTTTTTGGAAAGACTTTGGCAAAGAGGAGCTCACCACCTTCCCAGGGAATTCCTAATATCTCACTGGGATCTGCAGTTTGCTCCCTTGGTCAAACATCACGTTCATACTTCTTACTCAAAACATTGCTCTCTAAACAGATTATTTTGCCATTTAAAAATACTTTATACAGCTTTGGGATTAATCTGCTGGTGCATTGCATGAATTTTTTGGATATCCTGGAATCCTACATCACCATAAACCTTGGAGGACAGATTTTAGACTTGATTTGGAAATAAAAGAAGCTGAAGAGTCTCATTTTCAAGTAGCTCTCAGCTTTTGTTTCAGCCTTTTTTTTGCAGAAAAAAAGGGCCTTGAATAGATCCAGAGGACGCTGAGGAACGCAAATATCCTCAAACACCTGGGTGTCATCTGCCCAATCGGGCTGTTTCCTGCTATTTCCATATTTTATGAGGTAGAAATCAGTGGATAAAGGTGGATTTAATGGAAATTTAACAGCACAGAGACGAAATGCGAGCGCTTCTCGAGCGCGGCGTCGCACTGGAGGGGCTGAGAAGCCGAGAGCTGGAGTGGGGGTCTCAGATCAGGCACAGCCAGCTGGGCACGGCGGCTCCTCTGAAGGCTGGGATTGGAACAGGCTGAGGAAGAGAAATCCCTGACTGCATCCCATCAGCTTCTCCAGCCGCTGGTGGAGATTTGTGGGGACCTGACCCTCGGACGGGGTCGGGTCACGCCGGGGCTGAGTTCTCACCTCCTCCGTGACTTCACTTGGCACAAATGCTCCGGGTGCAGGTGAATCTTTCTGGCAACTGCTTTGTGCTGCCTCAGAACCTGAGTGTTAAAGCTCCAGGCCAGTGAAAACCTGCAGGCTGCCCTCAAAATAAATGCAGATGTTTGAGAAGGGCAGCTGGGTAAAAAGCAGAATTCCTGAACTGGAGAGACACAAAGCTCTACATGCCCCAGGCTAATAAATCACCCTGACTCCGGATCAGCTCAAGGATTGTTCCACAGCAATGGAATCAATGCTGGAAAAGTGAGGGAAAATCTGCTGGTAAAAAGAAATGGCCCTAAAAAGGAGCTCCCTCCCCATAAGGCGACCTCTGCCCACCTGCAGCTGCTCAGGAGCCAGGGATTTTAGGGAGGCAGTGACAATACAAAGGTCACCAGTTGCATTTGTTGGATATTTTAAACTCAAATTAGGCTCTATTCTTCTGGAGTTTGATGAGAAGGTTCCCAGACCAAGACTTGCCTGAGAGAATTCACTCGCTGGGGCCAAGGGGCTGCGTCTGAGGCAGGAAAATGAAATTATTTCTGCAGCCAAATGAGCTCTCCGGTGTGCCATAGCTGGGGGGATGGTATTAACTACAAGAGTTGCAATGTGCTGTCTACCCAAAAGGTTAAAAAATGACTTGCTTAACTCCAAATGTGTTTGCTTCGAGTTATCCCTGTCTGATGTGAAAGAGGAAGGAAAGACATGGAAATAACCAACGCAGATTTTGTGGAAATACTCAGGTGAAAATCTGCTCATTAATGGACAAAAAAAGGAGTAGTGAAAACATCCCCGTGTTATCAACGCTGTTTTCTGCACAAACACAACCGCTGTGGAAAAAATTCACTTTATCCCAGCCAAAACCAGCACAAGAGGCAGAGGTTTTATCTGTGGAAGTTCATTCTGTGCTGGCCAAGGAAGTGTGGAACCCAGGGGAAGCCTCCCAGTGTTTAGGGAATTGTCCTTTTCCTGCAGGGGTTGTGTGACTCTAACCAGGGTGAGTTTATATTTAACTCGCCAGAAAGTCACTTAGGCATGGCCAGAAACTGGTCTGGTTTATTCTGGTGGTCGAGCACCACTTGATGGTTTGAGAGATGCATTTTTCAGCCTAAAATTGCGAAGTCAGACTTGAGATATTCCAGTGGGAATAGGTGAAGTTCAGGGCTGTGATCTGAGCTGGGCCTACACAAAACAGAGCATTTCTCTGAGGATAACCCAGTTTTGTGGGCTGTTCCTACCCCACCCTTTAACTCTGGCTGGCTTTGTTTTCACCTGCTTATCTGGGTGCAATTCCCCTCCCCTGCCCTCCCTGCAGGGGTGCACAAATGACCCGAAGGGACTGATTTAGAAATTCTGACTGGAAGAGAACCATGAGGCCCAAAATGACCCTTTTTATCTCCCTTTCCTTATCTCTGCAGATGAAGGTCTGATCTACGCTCATGAATTAAATCCTACTGGCTCCAGTAAGCACTGAATCAGAGCCTGAAGGCTGGGAATTAAAATCAGTTCAATAATAGCTTTCCCGTGGCTTTCATTATGCAAATATCCCAACATTTCAAACACCTTCAGGGACTTCTGTGGGGTAAAACCCAACCAAACCCAGAACCTATCTGTGTTTCATATTTATAAACATCCTCCTTTTGATCTGTGCATCTATTAACTAAACTGGTGTTGCTTGAATTGACCTGCAGTGTCTCCAATCCATCTGGGGTTCAAACTTCTTCAGCCTTTGTTTTCAACTCATTTTAAATTCCCTTCCACCTGATTTTTCTATTAATCCTCTGTATAAAAACCCTGCCCAAAACGATGGTGATAGAACCCAAGCTATCAGATCAAACTCTTTGCAGGGAATTTTATATTTGCGGGATTTATCCTCAAGTGTTCTCCCTTGGGGACAACCCTTCCCTGGGCAGTGGCTGCACCTGAGATCAACAGTAAATGGAAAATGTAACGTGTTGTGCTCTGTCCCTTCTGCTGTTCCCACATCAGCTGGCTGGTGATTTATTATTGTTAAAGACAGGAGAGTAACATATGCTGTGATCACTTAATAAAAACCCCGTGGAAGCAGTGATTTAAATGCATTAAATGATTTAAATCCTGACAGGTCATGTGCTCTTCTGGTAGGAATTGATGGAGCCACAGCAAACTCCCCACAGCTCTGCTGATTTATACCTGTCTTAACCCCGAGTGATAAAACCCAGTTTAATTTTGCCTGAAGTGAAATTCTTATGAAACGCCCATCTGGATTGAATCAGAGTGCTCACAGTTTGTATCTGCTGCTTCCCCAGCCTTGTTCCCAGGATTTCTGATTCTAAATCCACCAGATGGGATATTTCTGTTGATGTGGGGGGACAGGGCAAGTGGCAACCATGGACAGAGCCACAGATCCCGGGGATGAGGGAATACGATGGCACTTGTCCTTTAAAACTGGTTTTCCTTGCCGTGCTCAGCCCTGGCCTTGATGGCCCAAATTGTCTGGGGTCTTGCCTGCCCACTTTTCTTTGGTGGATTCTTCAAGAATTTGGTCAGAAATTATTGAAAGGAACACCAAATTACAAATAATGGACTGCAAAACGTGTGGATTTTGTGGCAAATTAATGACGCTCATTTCTGCCGGGTGAGAACTTTCCAGAAAGGTGCTGTGTCACTACTCATGGATGTGGTTGGAAATAAATCCTCTCTGCAGTGGGCTTTGGTCAGAG
>VZTA01009808.1:16458-80006 GCA_013398855.1 Mohoua ochrocephala
AAGAGCGGCCCCCGGGGCCGCAGCTTCAGCATCGAGAGCATCCTGGCGCAGGGGCTGAGGCCGCCGCCCCCCGGGGCAGCCCCCAAGGCGGCCCGGGAGAGCCCCGCCGGCTGCCTCGGCGGCTCCCTGGTGGCCAGCGGCGGCTTCGGGCCGAGCCTCAACGCCTCCCTCATGCTCGACTCCCAGGTGCACGGGAGGCTTTACCACATCGGCATCCCCTTCCTCTCCTGCTTCCCTCTGCACTTCTCCGAGGCGGTGTTCAATTTCCAGTAGTTGCCCCACAATTGACGCCCCCCCGGCCCTGAGCGCTGCTCCGGGGGGCGCGATGGGAGGGAGAGACCGGACTCAGACCTCACCACGCGGGTAAAGACCTTAAAAAAAACCAAACCCCAAAGCGATGTTTTAAAGGTGACTCAGGATTTCAGGGCATTTTCAAGGCGCGTCTTGCTGCGGACTCTCTTTAGCGGTTGCCTCCCACCCCCTGCCAGAGCGACTTTTGAAGGTAAAGCGGCTTTGTTTTCCCGTGGGCGGTGGAGGTCGAGGCAGCAGCGGGGGAATGCCCACGCTGGCCCCCAAGCCCTGTGGGGTTTGCTCTGCACCTTTAGCCTTTGCATCCCTCAGGTTCCTCAGACCAGGTTTTCTCTCTCCACCCTTCAGGTCTCTGTTTTCTTCTTTTATTTTTCCTTTGGAAACCAAGCCCCGTCCCGGGGGGAGGAGGCTGGGTTTTGTCGTGCCATGAATACCCACAGGTATTAATAACGCCCAGAATTTTGCCGTGAACACCCACAGGCACATAATAATTCCTGCTATTCTCCACTGGCCCAGTCCTCCTCCCAGTGGGGAAAGGCAGGTAACTGGAGCTGAACTAATGGCAGATCAAGCAACCCAGGCTCATCCTGCACATCCCTGCTTGCTTTGATCCAGCGCGGTGTGGAACTGGTTTCCTGCCCAGCACTGGTGCTTTGGAGTATCCCCACAGAGTTTCTCCTCATGGATGCGGCCAAAACCAGGGGGATGGATGAGCAAACACGGAGATTTGTCCTCTTTCCATGTCTTGCTGGGATCAGTCGCTTCTGACCAAAAAAGACTGAGGCAGGGTTGTGGAGGCCGGGACAAATACCAGGAAAACAAAAGAGACATCAGCTGCGTTTCTAAAGTTTTCTTTTTTTGTAAAGAAGGAAGAATCCTGACACGTTGCAAGAAATCAGGAATATTTTGTATTTTTGTTTGCCGTAAATAGAGGCTTTTTGTATATTAGTGGATAAATGGCCTTTTGGAAAACAAAATTTATATTCTCCATTTTCATTATGAAACCAAACCTATATCCAATAAAGGTATTTTTGTTCAGGAGTGTGGCTGGTGTGATGTAAAACACCCCTTGGCTTGTGCTGGAGGATGGAGGAGTGGGGCCTACTGCTGGATGCAGCAAATATCCTGGTGCTGACGTGATGGACCACGGAAAAGATGGGAGAGGCTACAAATGGGCTCCTGGGAAATTACCTGTTCCTTGAAAGTGATGAAATCTTTCCCAAAATGATTGTTCCTCCTTCTCTCTCCCCTTCTTCCATCCAACCCCATCTCAAAAGCAAAGCCTGCTCTTAAACGAGCTCCTGGATATTGGAAATGTGGGGTTTTCAGGTGAGTTTTGATTCAGTTTTTGCAGAGCGAGGCCGGCATCGATTCCTGGACGTTTGAACCAGGGTTGCTCATTCCAGCCCAAGGCAAAGAGCTCTCACGTGGGGAAGGACAGAAAAAAAATCTCCAAAAGGTGGGAATCGATATTCAGCTTCCCAAAAAAATGGTGCTTTTGGGCAGATCCCTGGGTAGGCCGAGCTGCAGCTTCTCAATGCGAGAAAAAGAGAATAAAAAAAGAGATTTTATTTTTTAAAAACAGATTTGCAAAATAGACTTTATTTCAATAAAATCCCTTATATTCTTCCCATTTCTGACAGCTCCTGCTTGAATGTCTATTGAGCCCGTTGTTTAAAGCTGTGGCACTGAATTAAAAAATGAAGAAACACTTGTAAAAAGTTGTGAAGGTGTCACTGCTGGGTGAGTGCTGAGAGGGTCAAAGCTCCCTGTGGGCCACCCCTGGCCCTGCAGTGCCACTCCCGTGTGGCCTTAGGGACAGGTACCACTCACAGCAGTGGCCTTTAACCTGGCCAGGAGGTTTCAGTTCCAGGCTGGGCACTGACATCACCGGCCTGTTTGGGGTCTGGGACGTGACATCACCCACAGGAAGCTGCAGGGGGAGGAAAATGAGCCCAGCAGAGACCTCAAATCCTCTCTCCTCCCCCTGTGTGGTGATTTGGGCTCGGGGGTGGGAGGGGTGAGGTGGGAGGTTGATGCTGCCTCCCAGGACTTGCCTGAAGGATGTCCATGGAGCCCCAGAGCCCGTTCCCACAGGGAGGGATCCTGCATCCCTGCTCTCCCCACAGCCTTTTACCTCCCAAAATTGGATATTTATGCTCTCAGCCACCACTTCTAACCCGTGTCTTCAGCTCCTCTGCTTCCCTTTCTCCTAACTTGGCCCCTCAGCCGTGACCCCTCAGTTTTGTCACCTCTCTGCTCCTATTCCAGCCCTCAAAGTACCTTTTCGGACCTGCAAACGGGGCTTTTATTCCTTTCCTGCTCACACACGTGTAACCTCTCCCCCTCCGAGCCCTTTCTGCACGAGAGCAGTTTTTTTAGTGGTCAAAACCAGCGAGTCTCAGTTTAATACACGATGTATATTTTTATCACAGACACTTTTTTTTTCGGAAACCCAGCTTTTTCTATGCAATGGGAATTTGTTTCTTTGCGAAGCTTTGCTTTGACATTTGATCTTAGCTCTGTTTTGGTGGAGTGGAGTGGGACCAAGTACAGCTGCAGTGTTTAAAAGCCGCATTGAGCTCGATTTTGGTTTCGCTTGAGAGAGTGAAATTAGTAAACTTAACATGCTCTGCACAAAAGTGACACTAACTCCAGTGAACTCAGAACCCGGTGAACAGCTCTGAGGGGCAATTTGGAATTAATTGGGATCAGGCCAGTGCTGTAACAGGGGAGGAATACCAAGAAAAAGGGTCTTATTGCCAGCAGGCTGGATGAGTAACCACACACGGCTTTTGCACGTCATCTGTTTATAGAGAGGGGAGAAGTCATGGTACAATGAAAACATACAGCGCAAACATAAAATAAAAACCTAAAATAAAAACACGCCGTAAAAACAACAGCAGAGCAACGAGTGTGCAGTCAACACACCAATTCCTGCCCTCTGGATGGGGCTGAGCATCCTTTAATCCTCTCCGCATCCGTGTGAATTCTGGTGCTGTGCAGTCAGCGTGCCACGGAAACATCAAGGACCTGACGAGCTGCAAGGAACCGGTGCCAATGGTTTCACACCTGCTTCACCAGCCAAAAAAGCAGCTGCCAAGCACAGAACTGCCACCCAGCATTTCACTCATCCCTGGAACCTTCCCCCCTCCTGGCTTTCCCAACCTCTCAGGGCTGGCTATAAACACCAGTCTGGAATACTGGGGAGAAGTGGAGAAAAGAGCCCGGGATGCAGAATAAACAGCACACTGCTTGTGTGGGCGATGGAGATGCCTTCCCCTTCCTCTGGAGAGGAATGACCTCTCCCAACCCAGCAAGGTTTCCCGTCTCCGAGCTCTGCAGCCAATTTTAACTCCTAGGAGCAGGGGAGATCACGGAGTGGAAGAGGCTCACAGAGGAGTTGTTTGGTTCCCAGAGCGGCTTTGCTCCAAACACGAGTTTCCTATGAGGGGAACTGAAAACCGGGCATATTAAAATAATTCCGGAGTTTGATTTCTCATAAATGGGGCTTCCAGTCTTTAAATAGGCTCAGTGTGTGTTCTCCTAAAGTTGGTCCCGCAGCGTGTGTAAAATGTAATCAAGTATTTACGCGTGAGCAGAAGCCACTTCCAGGATTTGTCGCTCGAGGTGTGTGGCTGTCCATGCCCGATTCCAAGGTGACAGAAATCTGAGGGACTTGGTAGCCTCTTCTCCTTCCCCCACCCCATTTTAAAAGTTAATTCTCTTTCCATTCTTTGCCACAGAAGACGCGTAAAGGAGGGAGCGTCCCTCTCCACACCAAAACCCACTGGCTTCCTGCTGACTGCTCCTCAACCTGGTGTGAGGAGCAGCCAATTCCCGAAGCGAAAAAGGGAAGAAGGATCTGCTTCCTCACTTGATTCATAGCCCCACACACCCAGAGAAGAGATCTCCCGGGAGACAGCGTTCGGGATATGAAACAGATCGCATATTTGATTTGAAGTGAAAAGACCAAGAAGACAAGATCACAGAATGAGAGAAGTTACAGATGGAAAAGGTCTAGGGGGTTATGCAATCCATCAGTCTGGACGTTGCATAATTGCTCCCCACAGTATATTTTTAGTGCTTTATCCAGACAAATCATTAAGTGCTTTAAAATGGGCCAGATTCCTCAAACGCAGTGTGCGCTAAGTCACAGCTGATTTCACTGAGCCTCGCAGCTCCAGCGTCTAACGAGACACCAGAAGGAAGTTTTGTGTGGTCGGAGAGAACAGAACGGGCCCTTCCAGAAATAATCCAGGCCTGGTTCGCTATCCCTCGCAGGAATCTCTCCGAAACGGACTGAATTAAACCTCTAAAAATCTCATTTTCGGATTATAGCGAATAATACATTATTACTTATTCAGATGTTCGCTTAGGCCAAAGTAAAACATTGCCCGTGCTCATGCGAACACGATTTGTTTTAAGCCAGCTTCAAAGCCGGCTCAGCAAAGCGTAAAGAATGTTTATTTAAAATATAGTTGCTAAATTTAGCATGAGCCTTGGTTAGCCTAAATCTTAGTGACATTTTTAGAGAGCACATTGCGAATCAGGAATGCATGGAGAAATAAATAAACTTTCCCACATTTTTGGAAATCGAGGAGGAATTTGCGAGCTCTTTCTCGCACGGGCGATTGCCGTGGATCGGAAAGCGTCGCGGAGGACGCGAATTTCCCACTGAACAGACAGTTGGAAACGCACGATACCGGTCGTTTTCACTGCAGCTTCGTTTCAAATAATGCTCCCTCGAGGAGGAAACAAAAGCTGTCAGCTTTTTTTTTTATAGAAATTACGCAGAGCACCAACATGTTTCAATATTTACTCAAGCTCTTTGCGAAGCACCGAGAAGCAAATGGAGCTGGGCTTGGCCACGAGCCACATCCAGAGGAAATCTCGGGTTTGGATTAGGTCTCGTGACCTTTCCCAGTGATTCTGATACTGGTTTTTACACCCACCTCTTGCGCATCGGTTCCCGACATCCCCCAGCTGGATCCTGGGCTGGGTGAAATGCCAGCCTGCCTCTGGGTTGGACATTTAGACAGAAAATTTTTATGATTTTCCTTTTCACCTTCCTAAGCTTGCACAGTTTAAAGAGGCACATCTGGGTCACCTTTGCCTTAGAGACATGAGTAAACCCATGATGGGGAGATGAGCAGACACGTGATGATAAACAGTTAAATTGTCTTTATCAGGTCAGTTTTCATCGTCTCCCTCCACCCTTCCCGTCCTTTGGTTGGTGTGAGTGGAGCGTTTGTGCTCCTAAAGTGGGAGGGTTCCAGCTGCACCCCTCATGGGGCTAAAGGCACAAGGGATGTGTCCGGGGATTCCCGATTGCCTTGGGTGGGATTGGGATCAGCTCCTCACCGAGCACAAGGGTGAAATAAGAGGGCATGGAACAAAACACGGGGTTGAGTTTTTTCCTTCCAAAGATGGAGCTCCACCATTTCCGCTGTTTTTAGCAGCTTCCAGCATCTCCCTCCCGGGACTCAGCTTCCCATGCCCCTACCAAATCCCACCTGCAGACCCATCCTTCCCAGCCACCTTGGATCTCCCACAGCTCTCCGGACGAAGCTTTGTAAATCCACTGGCCCAACACGGTAATTCCCGAATCCACAGTGAGCTGCACCCCTTAATTCTTCACTACCTATCTCCAATTGCTTACTGAGTTTCTGTTTTCGTTAGAAGAGCAATATGTAATAATAGTTGTTAAAATAATTGTATTTCTGTTTTTACATCTGTAAAGATTAAGTTAAACAGTATGAAGCCCATTAAACTATTTCATGTCATGCTGCCATAAATTTCCTCCATTCCCATTGCTACTATTATTCCAGAGTAAACTCTGAGATCAAGCTGCTGCCACAGAGAGTTATTTATAGGAGCTCATTCATCAATAAAAACTTCAAAAGAAATCTGTTACTCTTCTATTGGGAAGCCAAAGAAAACTAACATAAAGACAACCCTGTTAAGAAACAAAGCTAAGGAGACCACAAGACATTTAGTGAAGGAAAATCCTGATTTCTAACAAATGCCATGCAAGGAGGGGAAGAGAAAGAAAAAAAAAAGAAGGAAAAGCTTGTTGGCAGCATGAATCCTTTTAAGTTGTTTCGCTCTCATTGGATGGTTAAAATAAACTGTTAAACAGTTGTATTTGGACTGGCTCAGCCCCCTCATTAGGCTCCATGTGACGGATTTGGGATCTCACAGTGCGGAAGGAGCTCTTCATCCCTTGCAAAAGCTGGTGGTGTCCTTCCACGTGTCCCAGCTGCTGCTGCACCCGTCCGTCGGCACAGCAGAAACCCAACGAGAAATGATGACTGGGCACCAGAAAGCGTCCACCTCCCTCAAGGTAAATAGATACAACAGGAAAAGTTGTGTTTCATCATCTCGACTTTCTCTCATTTCTTGTTGTGCCTTTCTCTGTGTGCCTGAGCTGTGCAGGGCTGGCTTTGGTGGTCGCCACAGTCCCGCAGAAGCTTAAATGCAGGAGAGCTGCAGTGCTGCCCTTCCCTGTTCCTCCTGAAAAACAACCTGAGAACAGGTCAAGGGAGGGGATTCTGCCCCTCTGCTCTGCTCTCGTGAGACCCCACCTGGAATCCTGCTCTGGTGCCCCCAGTATAAGAACATGGAGCTGTTGGAAAAAGTCCAGGGGAGGCCACGAAGTTGATAAGGGAAAAAAAGTGTCTCTTCTATGAAGACATGCTAAGAATGTTGGGGCTGCTCAGCTGGGAGAAGAGAATGTTGTGCGGAGATCTCACAGCACCTTCCAGTATCTGAAAAGGCTACGAGGAAGCTGGAGTGGGATTCTTCGTCCTGGAGTGACAGGACAAGGGGGAATGGCTTCAAACTGGAAAAGAATAGGCTTAGATTGGATACTGGGAAGAAATCCTTCTTTGTGAGGCCCTGGCACGGGTTGCTCAGAGAAGCTGTGGCTGCCCCATCCCTGTGTCCAAGTGCCAGTGTTGGACAGGGCTGGGAGCACCCTGGGACAGTGGAAGGTGTCCCTGCCTGTGGCAGGAGTGAAATGAGATGATCTTTAAAGGCCCTTCCGACCCAAACCATTCCATGATCCTGTGATCTCGCTCCTTTTGGTCCCTGTCCCATTAACAGCTCCACAAGAGTGAGACCCCCCTGGAGGTCCCTGAAGGAGCAGGAGCTCTGTGATCAGCCACACCATGGCAACACCAGCCTCAAACTGTGTTTTTCGAGCTCACCAGAGAGACTCCCTCATTTCCACCCCAGGGATCTGAGTCCTGAGGATGATACAAACCCACAGCTCCTGGCGTGCCCTGTGTCACATTTCATAATCACATCCCCAAACGTGAAAGCTCAGAGGTGAGGATTCTGTTTCCC
Organism: Mohoua ochrocephala; assembly: GCA_013398855.1. NCBI lineage: Eukaryota > Metazoa > Chordata > Aves > Passeriformes > Acanthizidae > Mohoua > Mohoua ochrocephala. Next base: position 24,118 of record VZTA01009808.1, read on the forward strand.
AGGGATCTCTTTCCATCCTTACTCATGCGAAGCTGGGCAGGGCACTTTGCACAGATTCACCTCAATCAGCACTCATCACACAACAGCTCAATTCCTGCTCTGAGCTGGCCATCAAAATCATCCCCAGAACCTGCCAGGACACAAAACACCTTTAGAGGGCTGAAACTCCCAACCACCTGAGGCTCGAGCTTTAGTGAAATCACCCTTTGGTTACATGGGGAGGAGCTGGATAAAATCTGTGGTTTAGGGAATTAGGGGAGGTGGGATTTCACTTGCAGCAAATGCAACCTTTGCCAAAACTGTCCTCTCCAAACTCACCCAAAAGGCTGCTTTTGTTTTCCTTACAACCTGTTCTTGGCAGTGCAGGTGAGGCATCCCTGCTTTCCTTGTGCTGAGGATTCACAGCAAGACCTCCCAAATCCCCACCAGTGACGGGATTTAAAAGCAGCCCAGTCAGGTAAAAGAGAAAGAAATCTGTCAAAACTCCTCAAATTCGGGGCTGAATAAATCTCTTTGCCCACGGCATCTGGAAGAATCACCCTCAACTTTGTCCATCTTTGCTTGGCTCCTAACTGAGGCTCATGTAGTCGCTTTTAAACTGATGGGATTATGATTGTTCAAAAAGAGGGGCAGAGCCAAGTCAGTCAGGGTGGCTCAACCACGCCAAGAGAAAAGTTTTTATACATCGCTACAGCTCAGATTTGGAACCGGCCTAAACACTAAACACAACGATTATTAATAAACACGCCGTGTCTCTGTGTACAACCCAGATTTATTCCCATTTAACTGTACTTACTGTTAAATAGAATTGGTTTGTTTTATGCAAAGGGCAAAGAGAAGCCCTCGGTTGTTGTGTCTGGTTCCAGATGAGACGCTACATAATTCCTGAGTAACAATAACAGCAATCGTGACCCACTTCTCATGGAGTATTTTTCACTGATTTCTCCTAAAGTGCTTTGCGGGGAAGGTCAGTAGAAAGACCCATTGTAAACACGGGGAAATCTCCTGATTATTTGTTTTGGATGGTTAGAGAGGAAATTGCATACGCTTTCATGGAAAAAAAAAAAAAAATCCTCTATTATTATCCTCTGTCCTAAAAAGGTGGTGGTGGTGGGGGAAAGCCTGGTGACTCTGATCTGAATTATCCTAAAGCAAATTTCTGGCAAACCAAACGAAGCCAGACGACTCTGGATTTAATGAGGGTAAATAGTAGCAGACTAAGTTAAAGCTTAAAACAGGGCCCTCAGCTGCTGCTCTGCGCTGCTCTGCTGCCTGTCTCGAAGCTTTTGATTGCCCAGTTTTATTTTCTTAGCTAATTTCAGAGGTATTTTATTTCGCTTGAGCATCAACAGGTCAACTGTTGGCAAAAGCAAGTGGCAAAAAGCTGTAGGCATATTTTATATCCAATTACGAAAATAACTGCGTTCGGAGTGTGAAATGCAATCACGTAGCCAAACTTGCCTGATAAGGCTTGAGGCTGAGCAGAGCCAGCCCAAGAGCAGACTGAGATGTGATTCAGCCCTTTGAAGTCTCCTGATCTAATTCTTATTGTACCCACACATGATTTCTGTTGCTGGGGAAAACAAAAACCCCATCCAAAATCCAAAAATCCCAGGTGCTCCCCTGTCTCTCCAGAGGGCTCTTGGCCATGGAAGCTCCTTCTGGTGCAACTTCCTTGGAGCCAAGGGGAGCAGGAGGGGAAGTTTGGAGGGGTTTCTGTCTCTCAGGGCTCAGCCAAGCTTCGCTGAGTGTTTAATTTGCAACGCTCAGGCTTTGCCTGGGCAGGCACCTACCGGGGTTTGCTGGGTCGGCCTCCCAACCTTGCTGTCTCTGCCTTGCTCTTGTCAAGTCTTCCATCAAGACAGGACTAGTCATACTCCACCCTGGTGGCTCAGCAGAGACCTTTTGGCCTTTCCTTGACTTTCCAAAGGTGGAGGCAGGTGGTGAGAAAAGCTGGATGAAGGGAGGCTTTCATTCCCACTCCTGCTCCTTAGCAGGGCCAGCTGGTGCAGGGCATTTGCTCGGGGTTTCCAAGAACCCAGAAGTGGTGGACAAGTGGTCACCGCCTGCAAATTGTTGTTTCTCTATCCAAATAGAATGAGGAATTAGTGACTCCATGGCCTTTTCCAGTCATTTGTTAAGATTTCTCCGTTGGCATCTCCAAAAGAGACACGCTGCCCTCTGCTCTTACCCCTGCTTGCTTTAAAAGGGATCTTCTTTCCTTCCATGAAAAAAAGAAATCAATAGGGAGGGGGAAAAATATCTTTCAAATGTCTGAGGAATGAGGTTTCTCCTTGAGAACGTTAAAACTACAGAGGAAACGTGAAGAATCAACTTTGACACACATGACAAATATTGAAAGGGAGCTGAAGCTAAAAGGCAACTCCTCGAAGACTTTGGATCATTAAGAAAGTACATGAATGAGTTGGAATTCTTGAAAGAAAACCTATCCCAGGCTTACTCCCTTGGATCAGTGCCAGAGGCTGTGCGTTTGCCTCCCAAACTTTATTGCAGTAATGATGTCTGAGGGAAAATCCATCTCCTCTGATTTCCTAAGGTTGGGAAGGATCAGTGAGCCGACGAACCGGGGGTTCCTGTGTGTTCGTTTGGGGGCTTGGAGCAGCAGCTGGGAGCCCATAAATCCTGGCTGGCTTTGCCCCAGGCAGGGTAAGACCAGCAGCTCTGCTGTGGCCCAAAGGGCGACCGCCAGAGAGCTGGGCTGGGCTGTGCAGACCTTTCCCAGGCTCAGGGGTCTCCCTGGATTGCTTCGCATCCACTGGAAAGTGCTGGGGTGCAAATCCAAGGTCACGGCTGCACGGAGTCCCGCGTGGATTCTGCAGTGCTCTGGCACAGGGATGTGGAGGTGGAGTTTTTCACAGCGAGGGTTGTCTCTCCAGGTGATTCCTTCTGTTCTTAAGGAATGCTGTGGGATTGAAGGGGAATCACCCATCTTCTGTCCAGGGCAGCTACACCCTCAGCTAACGAGGGAGCCTTTGGGTTCTGGGAGCAGAACATCTCTCCTGGGTGGCCTGAGCAGAGCCTGGCCTCTCTCTGTGGCTGTCCCTGGCTTAGGCTGGCGTGGGAGCTGAGCCCCGAGGGGTGTCCGGTCCAGAGGGTGACCTTCCAGACCACAGAAGCTTCACATGTGAAATATCCAAGCCCGCACTCCTTCCTGTGTCCCCACACAGCTCTCACACCAAGTCCAGCGTCCCTGCCTCACACAACACCACCCCACCATCACTGAGGTGACTCAGCTGCCCAGCAGGGAGGCTCACACCCAGCTGAGGGACCACACTCGGCTCTGCAAGGAGAAGGGAGGCTGTGTAGGAAGTGGGTTTGGGGCGGTTTGGTGTGGGAGAGGACGGAAGGAGGCAGAGGGATGTGGAGCTGAGCTTTCCCATGGTGGCTGCGGCAGAGTCATCTCCTGGGGCTGGGCTGGGTCCTTTCTGCCATCCACGTTTCATAACCAATTCCCAGCTACTTTTACAACCGATTCCCAACTAGTTTTACAACCAATTCCCAGCTAGTTCCCTAGGAACAGCCCGTGCAGCTCTGGATGGGAACTCTCCCAGCCTGGCGAGATAACGCCGTGAGCGAGCCACAATCGGCGAGCTCCGAATTTCACAGCTGTGGTGAGACAGCCTTTAAAAATCTCCGAGACAGAACTGGCCCTGTGCAAAGCAGAAATTGTAAGTTTTGGCCCCGTCTCTAACCTTTGGAGAGCTGCCCAGCTTCTGACAGTCTGTGATGATGTCTCTGTGGAGGAAATCCTATGCTGAAGAAAAGCATGTTGCTTTCTCCCAAAGTTATATTCTTCCTTTCATTCGGCCACCATAAAGGGCACTTTGTCATCTTGGCAGATCCTAAATATTCCCTCCTAATTTTATGGGAGGCAGATATAGGGACAAAAATTAAGGATTATTCGGCAGTGTTATTTATGGCTGAGGATATAAGGGATTTGAATGGAAATAACAATTAAACTCAAGAAAAAATTCACACTACAGGTCACTGCAATCCCAACTTTTCCCCTCGTGAACTCAAGCCGAGGAGGTTTTCTTCCCCTCTGTGATTTAGGCTTTGCTAAACTTCTCTGAAAATAGTTCATATATCACAGAGAGGAATTTCCATAGGGAACATAAATACATCCGTGGAAAGAAGGGAAAATTTTTCCTTGTCTCTGGGAATGGATGAGAAAGAAAGACAGTTGACGCCAGACATTAATGATGAGTGGAGGAAGCCATCCAAAGAAAAAACCTATTGAGAATACTAAAACTACCCCAAAGTCACAGACCTATAAAAATCTACTACGGAACAATGACTTTTCCACTAATACAGGCTTAGATTCAAGAAAATATTTAAGCACAGGCTTAAGCTGGTCCCAGTTCAGGACAGCCCTTGAGCGAATTGGTGAATTTCAGCTCTGTGGATGTGTTTTTCAGCTCTGGGGATCCCAGCTGGCATTAAACGTGCCCACAGTTAAATCCGAGCTTAAGGACTCTTGGGAGGGGAGGTTTTTTCTTCTAGTGGGACCGTGTAACACAATTTTCAATTTCTTTGCTCCTGCAGGAGTTTGGATTAAATTCACAGCTCAGGGGACAGCGCTGAGGGCACTCTGAGCTTAGGGGTTTTGATCAGAAGGAAGTTGGATCGATCTAAAGGAAACACAAACCACATCATTCAAATATTTGTGGCTGATACGCTGAGATATAAACATGGATCCGATGTGGGTGTGGCTGTATGGACACAAACACTCCTGTGCCCCACAGGCTGCTCACATCCAGAGGGTGACAGCCGTGGACAATGACAGAGGGCTGGGCTTTAACCCTTTCCAGCAAACACCTCAGCAAAACAGAGCTCCATACTGGTGATCCCTTCGTGGGCAGGAGCGACCGGAGCCTCCCAGTGGGGCAGGGAAACATTCCTGCCTTCCCGTGGCGGGTGGGAAAGCAGAGGCACAGTCATGACAGCCCTGCACAGGCAAGTCCAGGCAGCCCTGAGCCCTCGTCCCGCTGCCTCCCAGAGCCACAGCCTGCGTGGGAAGTGCCACGTACGCCCTGCGCCCTTCCCCAGCAGTGGGCAGCTGCTGGGCTCTCCCGCCATCCATCCAGTGCCTTTGCCGTGGGAATTCAATGGGAATTCCATCCTTTGCAGCCCACTTGCCGAGGGCAGTTGGTGTTTCTCACCTCTGAAAGCCACGAGCTGAGCACCTTCTGCCACATTGCACACGTGACCTCACGCCCTCGCGTGTCCCCATCCTCCTGAGGGGAGGGGACACGGTCGGGAAGCGCTGGTGGCGTCCACGTGTCCATCCAGCTTTAGATTTTAGAGCTTCGCTGCCCCAATCCTGCACGAGCCCCCTCTGGGGACGAGCTGGGGCGACGTGTCAGCCACGAGGACGTGGCTTTTGCGTGCTGCAACGTGGCCCAAGGATTACAAAGCAAAACACGCCGGCCTTCCCCCAGCGCTGGGATTTGCCATAGCTGGGTGAACAGTTTAATTGGGTTATTAACACGTCTCCACACTGACATCAGGAGCATTAAAGGCTGTGTAAATAGACTGGGACAAGCAGCTCTGCCAAGGTGCTGCAGGCAGGTGGGAACGCCTCTCCCCAGGCCCTCTGAGAGCCCCGTGATTTGCTGCTGTCTTTGCATCCCTGAGGTCCAAGAGGGAGCTGGTGGAAGGCAGGAGGCAAAATCACAGCTCCTTTCTGAGCTGAAGATGGGATTTGTATGGTCCACAGCAGCCTCACGTGGCCTTATCCTTCTTCAGAGCATCCTGAAGCTGAGGATGAGGGAGCTGCACTGAGGTATCCTAAAACAGTAGGGAGACCACAGGCCTGCACAGCTCCCTTTGGCTTCATCCCAGGAGGTGAGATGGACTTCACAAACATCACCACTCCTGGTGCTTCTGCATCACTGCTGGAGTTTCTCCTCCTTCTCTGGGGTTCTTCCTCCTCACTCACGGCAGAAGAAAAGGACTGGTTTTGTGGACAGGGTTTTTGGGCCACTTTCTGCCCGCGTGCGTGGCGTTGTCCTGAGGCTGCAGCTCCTCCAGCACCTTCGCCCTGAGCCAGCGCCAACATTTGGGTGAAGCTCCGCGGCTGTCACTGCACAAAGCTGTGCCTCATGTCCCGAGGGAGGAGAGGATTAGCAGGGCACTTCAAAGCCTTGTGTAATTGCACTTTCACTCAACTCGCACGGCTTTTGTTTGCTTCGTTTCCAAAAGAAATGTCAGGCGAGCCTCCAGGGACAGGCGAAAGGATCCCTCTTATGGTGACACCGGGTAGAACAGAGCCCGCGCGGCCTTGTCCCCACACGGCGCTGGCTGGATCTGGGATCTTCCTGTGCCTGTGCAAAGTGAGGGCAAATAAATCAGCTTGAGATTCAGTGCCTTTGGCCTTTTGAACCAGCAGCAGGGAGCTCTCAGTGCTGCCCCTCTGTGCTGGAGCTCCTCTCTCTGTCTTTAAGGCTGAGAGCCAGGTCTCCTGCAGCCCCCTTCCCCTTCAGTCACCCCACAGGGGGTGCTGGGGTGGGCTCAAGGCAGTCTCCTGCCTCCCTGACCCCACATTCGGAGGCGATGCCTCTCTCCTCACACACACTAAATTACTTAAGGGCGCAAATCCCTTTAGTCTGTTTGTTGTGCTGCTGCTGAGTGCTCGAAGCTTGGGCCGGAGGAGCCTGGAGGTCCCAGCAGCAGCTGAAGGGTCGGTGCCCACCTCTCTCCTCCATTCCTAAATGGAAAAGGTCATTAAAGGTTATAAATGCTTTGAGAAGCAGCCCACTAGAGAAGAACTCGGATTCCCTTGGCTGCTGTCTCATGGAATACCAGCAGTGCTGCCTCAGTAGATTTGCTACCTGGAGTAGCTGTCACCTCACTCTGCCCTGCAGACAGAGCCTGGCTCAGCAGGGCTGCAGCGATAACCTCGGTGTAACAATCAGATCAGGGATCCCTGATCCTGCACCAGGTGCTGTAGGATTCACATTTTTCAGGCCCTAACACGGAAACCAAATCCCTCACCTCTGGGAGAAAGTTTTGGGCTGTTCTTCAAGAGGTGCAGGTTGTGTAGAAAATGGCAGTGGGGGATTTCACGCAGGCACTATCAACCACTTCAGGGGATCTTTAAGTCAATCCTGTCTTAAACTTTCCCTGTTTTTTTTGCTCTTCTTCATTAGCTCTGACTAGAAATCATCCTCTGCCTTCCTCAGTTTCTGGCAGTTCATCAGCTGACCAAATCCTGGCTCTTGGGATGTCCTCTTTTCTTTGATTTAATCAATCTCCTTTCTGGCAAGTGGGTTTCGAAGAGAGAATGAGCCATTCACTTAGGAAAATGAAACTGGTGCATCGCAGAGGACAAATATTGGGAACTGGTTTATCTGGTTTGAAAACATGCTCTGATTTTCTTCTCCCCCTGTTCCTGATGAAGAGTGAGCTGTTGTCTCTGACGCTGCTCTGGGCTCTTCTCAAGTTGGTTGGGACTCAGAAACGAAGAAATTGAAAGGGAAAAAAAACCAAAAAACCCCAAAAGAAAGACAGGGGAATGTTTTGAATGCTGGGTGCTTTTGGTGGGATGCCAGTCGGAGGTGCCGGCTGAAGGCAGGTGACTGAGCACGTTTGCCTGGCTCATCCCCAGACGTGTTGCTCCTGCTAAATCAGCTTTGCCTCCCCTGAGTGTCAGCTGAACTCTTTAGAAACGTCACAGAACCCTCTCATCTGACAAAGGTTTGCTTTGCTAACTGGAATAAAATTCACAGGATCAAGTGGCCATCAGCTCCTGCCATTTTGACTCATTAAGATACGGAAATTTGAGGTTTTTTTGGGATATTAAAGGCTGTTTTTCTGCCTGGAGATCTCTGGGGATCCCAAACAGGGGGTCAGGACTCCAAGTGAGCTTGTGGCATTTAAAAGTGGGCTTGCAAGTAAAGTTTAGCCATCAAGGTGGGACCTGCTGCCACAAAGATTTGAGAAGTTCAGTACAAGAACATATTTTTTTTATGGTTTCCACCTTTTATTTTCTCCTTCATTTCCCTTTCTTCTCTCCTCCCTGTTTTCTCAAGCCTGGTGCTAATAAATTAGATTATCACTTGCTCTAGACTCTTTCATCCTTCCGAGAGCTGCACTGGCAGCTGAAATGCTGCCCCAGTTGGAGGGTTGTGATCTTTTTTTAAGACAAAGGGAGGGGGAAATAATTTGATTCTCATTCTTTAGAAAACCCTCGTTTGAAGAAGTCACAGGGTTACGTGGTGCCTTCCCAGTTTCTCCCATGTGCGTGGGAACAGCAGCACACCCAGCACTGCCCTCAGAGTCAGGAAAAGATTTCTTCACGTTTCCAATTCTGACCAAATGGGGGGAAAAAAAAATAAAAGCCCTTCCCCTTTGTTTGTCTGGCTGGCTCTAATTCCCAGCATTTGGGAATGGCCAAGCAGATGACAGAAAAACATCACCCCGCAGGTGCTGTCACACCACAGCTGCTCTCGGGGCTGGCTGCTTTCCTTCCCTACTTCCCAGGCTCCCAAAACCTGTTGGAGCTGCTTCCCAGGGGGCTTGGGGCAGGAAAGCTCATCAGTGCCCGGCCCAGCCCTGAGGAAAGGGGGCTCATCACCTCGTTTCTCACCGAACAGATGCTCAGGTCAAGAACCAAACACGCAAATCCACTTAGTTACCAGGGTTTTTGGGAGCAGAGCTCCCACAAAAAGCAGAATTCACCGGTCGTGCGGCTTTGTCAAATCGAGGGGGTTCTCTGCTCCCATCTGATAAGGTGAGAGGCTGTCCAAAAACAGCACTGCCAGGCCCATGATCTCATCCACCCAACCAGGAACGGTGCAAAGGAGTGAAAAATGAGTGTGTAAAGAGAGAGATATCCAGGAGACAAGGGGGAATAAACCCTCGGGAACACCGGAGTCACCGGCAGCGAGGATAAACCGGGAAAAACAAAGCTGGGCATTATGTGAGCTCTGCTCCTGCCTCCACTGCTAGCGATGGGAATCTGGCAGCCAGGATGATGGCAGGAAGGCTGAAGGGTCAGGATGGAACTGTTTTTGAGCTGAACTCTTTTCACTCCGTAGGAACCTGTTGACACTTCAAGAGCAAATCGTGCCTCACGGACGTGACACTCACGTGGCAACGTCACCTGCAGGAGAGAGCAGGGGCTGGGAATGCAAAGTCCCAGTGCAGGAGGATGGATGGAGAATGCCCTGGACAAGGAGGAGAGCCAGCAATGCTCTTTCCCCCACGTGGAAAGTTTCTTTTTTAACCCAAAATTTAACAGAACAAACAAAAACCGAGCGTTTTCACATTTTGAGACCTCAAACCTGCTCCTTGTCACAGCAGTGACAAAGTCCTGAGTTTATTGTTGGAGTGGAAAGCGAAGGACGAGGAGATGAAAAGATCCAACCACAGCCACAGTTTGTAGCAGTGTTCAGAAGGCTGAAATCTTTTGTTAATCGAGTGACAAAATCATTCCTGTTCTTGTGATTTTCATCTCGAAGGGGAGTTGTGAGAAAACCCAGCAAATATTATGGGAATGGAATTCCTGAGACCCTTAAATACCTTATTAACCCATTTTTGGTACCTGCAAAATCTCTGTTCAGCATCAGTTTTGTGCCATTCCTCCTTGGTTTAGGAAATACTGAAAACAACCAAGCACATGTAAATACAGAATAAATGAGAATTTTTATCCGTTACACATTTTTAATGTTTATATTGATCTCGGAGGTTTTGTGGGTTGCAACTCCTGGTGCCTACCCACCAAGAAGGAAATACGCAGCCAACAGCAGTGGGTTATATCTGCATCTTCAGCAGAGATGTTTAGATTTGCTAAAAAGATTGTTGTGCTGTAGAAGGGAACAGAAAATTGACACGGTTTTGAGGCCTTTTGAACACAAGACAGAAAACAGCAGGAGAAGAAGGGTGGAAAGTTTATACAGAAATCACTTCTGAGAATCTGACGCTGGGAAAACGAGAACCACATTTCCTTGGTGGAGCAAGGATTTGGATTTGCAGGGACGCAGCGAGAGTGCACCAATTTTAACGAGTGAGGAAGAAAACGATGCATTTCCTGCAAGGAGAATAAAAACAAATGAGAAGTCTCGTCGTGACTGGAGTGAGAGACGTCTAAAAAGCAAGCAGGAAAATCAGACATAGGTGGGAATTCCTGGTGGGGCTGGGGATGGGGAGGAAAGGCCAGCTGAGTCCAATCAGCCCGGCCAGGGCTCTCGTGCTCCTCCTGTCACGGGCTGCTGCTTGATGTGTCTTATCTTCTACATCAGCCCCACCGAGCCCAGCCGCGTTCTTAATGAGCTGATAAATGAGACAGTGAGAGCTGCGGCTCAGGGAGAATATTGTCCCTTCAGAGACCCCATTTTTCAAAGGGAACAAATGGCCCCTGGAGCTGCTGGTGACGCGGGTAACGGATGATCTGTCTGAAGGCGGGTTTTTTTTTAGGGGCATGTGTAGGAACGGCGTGTTTTAAATGAGCTCTGATGGCAGTGGCAGGTACTGCTGAGGCACTGCAGCCGTGGGGATGGGGCTGACCCCACGTCCTGGCTGATTTCCGTGGCTTGTCTTGGGATGAGCATCTGGGGTGGTGTCTGGGGACGTGTCCCGCTGAAGCTGCTTCTTTTGAAAATCCTGTCGTAGAATCATCACGAACTGGTTCAGTTGGGAGAGACCTTAAAGCTCATCTCATTCCAACCCCCTGCCATGGACCTTCCACCTTCCACTTGCTCCAAGCCCCGTCCAGCCTGGCCTTGGACACTTCCAGGGATCCAGGGGCAGCCACAGCTTCTCTGGGCACCCCGTGCCAGGGCCTCCCCACCCTCACAGGGAAGGATTTCTGCCATATATTTATTTTAAATTTCCTCTCTTACAGTGTGAGTTTCATTGGTGTTCTTGCACAGAGAAATCAGAGAGCTTCTTGTTAATCTTGACCCCTTGATTTTGAGCTCAAGGATGCAGGAAATTCTCCCACACTGTCCTAAAATATGTGAGCTGTCTGCGTGGCTAATTACACACTGGGAAATGTTTCCTTGAAAATATTGTGAAGCTTCATCCAGCTGATGAAGCAAATATAACCAAAACCCATTTTGTTGGAGTGGATATTGGGAAGGAATTCCTCCCTGTGAGGGTGGGGAGGCCCTGGCACAGGGTGCCCAGAGAAGCTGTGGCTGCCCCTGGATCCCTGGCAGTGTCCAAGGCCAGGTTGGACAGGGCTTGGAGCACCCTGGGCTAGTGGAAGGTGTCCCTGCCCATGGCAGGGGGTGGCACTGGATGAGCTTTAAGGTCCCTTCCCACCCAAACCATTCCATGAGTCTAAGACAGTGCAGACCCTGCTGGAGAAGCACAGCTTTATGGACACACTTAATTTCCTTCCAATCCATAAAATTATTATAGCACTGGGTTTGAACAACATTAGGAAGATGATGCAATGGATACAACAAAAGCTGCAGTTATCCTGAAGGGATTTCCATGTAATAATATTCAGGCCGACACAATCAACAGAATCTCTGAACTGTTCAAGTTTCAGCCAACACGGGCAATTAAGAAATCTTACCAAGAAATGTAACTTAACTCCTTATTAGCACTTGGATCCCTATCAGGAACACTGGAAAAAAAAAAAAAACCTACAAAAAAAAATATCCAAGAGCATTTTTCAAATTAGCAGCCTTGAGGGCAATATAATGTGAGTTCAGCCAGAGCGAATCGAGTAGGAATAGTTAATTTAGTTCAAGGAAACTTAAGAATCCCTCGTCTCCTCATCAGCAGTAACTTGCTTGTTAAAGGAAGACAAATGAAAATGTTAATCAGCAGAGATTCACACTGGGGGATTGCTTGGAATGAATCCCTCCTCCCCGGCAGCCCCTCGAGGTCATGTGTGAGTAACCGGCTGCACCGGAACGCTCCGGGCTGCAGAAATGGGGTTTAAAAGCCCTGTGCCACAGCCTGCCCGGCACACGGGGTTTGTCACGTGTGGGCAGGGTGGCTCCGGGATCGTGACCAGCGCTCTCGGTGCTGGCAGTGGTCTGAAAAAGGTTTTATTGCTCTCTGTTTTACCCGGCTCGTGGTTAGGGCTGATGAATGTGCCCTATGTTGGATCTGCCATCGGTCCTCGAGCGGGTTTTGGCTGGGATGTTGTTCACCCCTGGGAAGGGGAGGCAATGCCCTCGGAGCTACAAGGCCAGGTAAACAAATTATAGGATTTTAAAAATCTTGCTAATTTTTCTTTTCTGTTTTTTTTCCCCCGTTTTTTTTTTTAACAGGAGAACCAGCTCTGGCTGGTTCTATGGACCAGAGATTTAAAAATAGCTGGGTTCCTTCCTGTCTGAGGTAGAGAGAAAGATATAAGCCTGATTTATTGGCTGTCCAGTAGACTTTATATTCAATTTCCTCTTGTCACATTCCTATCAAGTAACTGCAGGAGTGGAGCAGAGACAGGGCGAGCCTTTACAGAATAAATACATTCATTTCCATGATGAATACCCATATTCACGTGGATAAAAGTCCCTCTTCAAACGCTCCAACAAATAAATACCAGCCAAACATTGTTAGGAAATCGGTGGAGAAAAGCAATAGCACGTATTTCAATTCGGTGAAAGCACTTTGGGAGGATGTGCCTGTGGGATGCACTGGAAGGATTGTCCAGGAGTGAGGGATAAATCCTGATTTCTGGAACACAACCACACCTCTCCTTCCCGCCTTTCTTCCTTGTTGCGCCTGTGGTGGCTGATGCTGCTCAATAGAATTGTTAAGGTTGGGAGAGACCTCGAAAATTCTCAATTCCAACCCTCAGCTCGGCACCACCATTGTGTTTTCCACTCAGTTGTGTCCTCAAGGGCCACATCCACGTGGTTTTTTTGACATTTCCAGGGATGGCGACTCCACTGCTTCTCTAGACTTGGCACAACTGAGCATCCCACGTGTCCTGGGGGAGGAAAACCTCCCGGTGGGAGCAAACACAGGACCGGCTGAGCCAGACTTGCTCAGAAACAAGACTGAGAAAGGGAAAAGAGAAATAAATAAACTTTTAAAAAGTTAAATAAGTGAGGTTTAAAGCTTCCCTGCAAGCTCACATCCCAGTTTGGGCCAAGGTTTGCACAACTTCTGCTGGTTGAAGTGGATTTTCCTTGTGGGATGTTTCCACAGAGAGGAAATCTTCGTTGGATGTTCAGAAGGTCCAAGTGTTTCTGCTTGGACCATCCAGCAGGAACAACACCGAGAGCTCCATTTTACATTTCCAAGGCTTCCAGTAGCTGCCTAAAGCTCCCATAAACCTCACAGTGCGCATGCAAACAGTTCTTATTTCTCACTTTCATCATGTGTTAAAAATTTCTCTTCTTTTCAGAGCAAACTTGGCCTTTTGAAAGGTTTATGAACTCACACGTATTTATGGAACTGGGACAGGGAACTGACACGAAATGTTCTCAGGATGATGGATGCAATCCTGTCTCCAGGGAAAAAAATTAGGAACCCAACCAAGGAAAAACACTCTGGAAAACCTCACATCAAACACGAAAAACGAAGGAGTGAGAAGAAATGAAACACATTTGAGATTATGAAAGGGGGGTTAGTTAATGTCTGAGTTTAGTCTGATGCCCTGGTGATGGCCATCAGTGCAATCAGTGTGGGGACTGATTCCACTCAGGAATAACTCAGGAATAAGGTCAGCACCAGGATAAAGGCCAGGGATCAGTGCAATGGTCAGTCTCGGGCATTGAAATGCATCCAGCTTGATTTGCTCCAGCGAATTCAAAAATCCTTTCCCTGCCTTGTATGAAACATAAACAAAGCCTTCGCTTCGATTGCATATTCTCCTGTACAAGAATGTTATTTTAATTTCCCCCAAGAGCTAAAAAAAGAACCTTTTCCCCTCCCTTATTTTTATTTGATATACATAATGTAGGCTGGCAGTATTAGTGTAAGTGTTTTCTATTCATGGCTTTCTGAAACTTTCTGTTAGAAGCCTTTGAAATCAAACACCCTTCTTTTTATCATATATTACTTCCTCCCCGGGAACTATTCCCTCTCTGTGCAGCGATCCCATTAGGCTTTTAACTTTCAGAAGTCAAAAAAAAAACCCAAACCCCTACCCCAAAACCTGTGATAAAAATGTATTCATGTTTGAACACCATCCAGCACGGTCAACTTCAAAAAACAACACACAAATTTTGTGAATGGAAAATGGGAGTTTGATTTGCTGGGAGAGGAAAAGCTTTTCCATAGGTTGTTGCTACGTTTAATGGGCCATCTATTGATTTTGGGCTTACTTGGTACCGCTGGTGTTTGCAACAGCATTTAAAACCAAATTTCCAAAGGAATGGGCCATGGTTTTATGGAAAACCACAAGTGACACGAGTGACTTGTAGGCTTGGCCATGTCTGCAGAGTTGTTGATCCTTGCAGCACTCACGGAGCCCAGCGTGGCCGTGGTTCTCCTTGCAAACTCTGAGAGGGTGTCAAGCAGGAAAAACTGGATTGGAAAGAGTTAAAGTTATTGGACACATTTAAGAGCTTGAAATTCTGCGCTGAAATGGATTTTTTTTTGGTGTTTAAAATGTTTCTTTGGATCAAATTTTATGAAAAATTTGTTTTCAGCCCCGCTCAGGTCTGTTCTTTTACCACTGAGTATTTCAGTGGACTCGGAATATCCTCTTTGAGTAGTTTTTCATATATATGAGATAAACTAATTTAATAATAGAAATGTTGTAAAGTTAAAGGCATAGATCTGTTCCTTCTGAAATCAGCCACTCCTCACCCAGACTTTTGCTCATCCTGAAGGGCTTGGGCAAGTGTTTGGGATGTAAAAGAAACCTCTGAGGCAATAGAGAGGGAAAGGAGGAAAAGCAGAGGATTTGAGGTGTCCTGACTGAATTACCTGGGCATGACAATGAGTGGAACGTGTAGGGTTAGGGATTTAAGGGATTTAAATGGAATGAGAGGAGCAGAGGACACACCTCATCCTGGGCTGGGACTCTTCATTTCCAGGCTGCATAAATGCCAAATTTCTGGTAGTGGTGATGGCCCCAAGGTGCGAGAGCCATCTCCCCCTTCTCATTGCACCCTTAATTCACCTGCTTCATTCCCAGATTGCCTTTTCTTCTGCTGGAGTTCAGGATTTCCCACAGGAACCACTCCAGGACAGCAGATCAAGCTCATTCCTTTTCCTCAGGTGTCTGTGTTACCACTCCATAATCCCCACCCAACACACCTTGGCCAGGTCAATCCTGAGATGCTCATTCAGTTCCTTGATTGGAAACTCATCCAAACACTGCCTGGAGGAGCACACGAAACCCTGTTAATTCAACACATCCCTTTCCAGCACGTGGCATCCACACCTGCCCCAAAAACTCACGCAAACGCAGCGAAAATTTAGAGAAAACCCAAGTTCAGGAACCTCCGAAGTGATTTCATTAAAATCAAACAAACTGCTGGTACTTGACATAATTAAAGGGTGTTTGATTTGGCTCTCCAGCAGTGAAACAGCCTCGCACAGAAAAGTGGTTGCAGCTTTTGTCCCAGCAAATAAGAAGCATCATTTGTCCTCCACCAGCTCGGTACCAATCCTCTTCTGTTCGAATCTTTCAAACATTTCTTCTTTTTCACTTTTCCTGGCCCTGTGGAGCCGAAAGAAATGTTTGACAGGTATTAATTTTGAAAACAAATGGTAGATTTTCAGCTCAGCTGCTGACGAGAAGGCAGGGAAAGAGCAAATTGCAGCTTGTTTTAATTGCAAACCGGGAATTTTATAAACAAAACACACGCACGTATCATTTATAATCATGATCCAGGCCAGAGAAATAATTATGATAAATCCTTTGTCAGCCCTACTAAGAAGTCTTTTATGAAGTAGTAGGGAATTAATTCACGTTCTAGACAATGGCTCAATAAAATGCTTTCCAGCTTCTCTGACATATGGAATTCCACATGGGCTGCAATCAGATGTTCCCCGAATCACACTTTTTCCTTGCTTAACTCCTTGACAGTTTAACATAAACAAGCACTGAATTCATTAAGCTGCAATTTTTAAGCCTTCTAATTAACTGAAACAGCTGAAGTTTGACTCTTCAAACACATGTTAAAGGCTTAATTTGCAAGACATAAACCACTGGGAGACCTGCAGTTTATTAACATTTCAGGTGTCCAGCAGAGAACCTCCCCTTGTGGAGTTCTTCAGGGCTCTGCAAGATGTAGACTTACAATATTTTAACATAAGGCAATTAACAAAACAACAAAATATCTCATTTCTGTAGTGAAAGACGTCTTTGCTTTGATTTGGAAGCAGAATTTTTGACTCTGAGCTCCCTGATTATTTTGTCCAATCTTATCAGACTATTTTCCTTGCTCCATTAAATGACCAGTGGCTCCCTGAACAGCACTTAACTAAACTGCACTAAAGGTATTTAAGATTATTCCTTAAAAACCAGGCCTGTCTGTGCTCCATGAGGTTCCTGCCACATCCAGGAAAGTTCATTTAATATTTTGGATGCAGTCTTGACCCAGGAGAAGGGAGTTTTAACCCATTGAAGTCTTCTAATCTTTGCCATGACTTGGGAAATGTGCTTATGGAAGCACCTACGTTTAAATCCTTCTACAGGCTTAAATATTAAAAACTTGGCTTTAAACTGAGAGAAGGAAGGTTTGGATTGGATATTGAGATGAAATTGTTGCCTGTGAGGGTGGTGAGGCCCTGGCATGGGTTGCCCACTGTGGGAGTCCCATCCCTGGAAGTGTCCAAGGCCAGGCTGGATGGGGCTTGGAGCACCCTGGGATAGTGGAAGGTGTCCCTGCCTGTGGTAGGAGTGGAATGAGATGATCTTTAAGGTCCCTTCCAACCCAAACCATTCTGTGATTCTGTGCTTTACTTTATTACACAAGGATTTGGTAGGTCTGGAGAATGAGAATACAACATCATCCCTGTGCGATCCTTGCTCGCAGCCAGGTGAGCCCAGAAATGCCCGGAACACCGCAGATGTTTGGTTACTCCAAAGGTGGTTTCAAATCCAACCCCTTGGAACTTGATTTAGTCACCTTTTAATTCTTTAATTAAAGTAAACACAGCAACAGCATCACTTTAAATAGGGGCAGACACGAATCCCTGTGGCTCGAGGCCCTCATGGCCATGGCACCATGACAGAGACACAGATCAGAGCTGGTGGAGGGGAGGAGGCCCTTTTAGCTCTTATCCCACCACTTACGGATGGATCCCATTCCAAACAAACCTGACGTGACCTCTGCCGTTCTAGGAGACACTGAATGGCGTGGTGGGACTTGGATGGTGATGATCCTGGATGCTGAGCTGTGCCCTCTCCTTTCAGATGAGATAATAAATCTGACCCGGGCACCAGGTGCTCTGTCCTGCTGGGGGGTTCACGTGTGAAATGTGGAGAGAGGAGGAAATGACAGGAAGCAAAGCACCATCAGCAAAACTTTCATGTGGGTTTTGTTCCCAGGAAACCACTTCCTCTGTTTGTATGGGCTGGAAGGGGATGGGACTGCACGGGGGCTCTCGCTCTCAGCTAATTTAGCCAAGCCAGAAAAGCCATGGCACCCAACTAAAATCAAAGGAGGTTTTTTTTTTTTTTTAATCATCCTATGTTTATCTGGATTCTGCTGTCATGGAGTTTTTGTTGTATGGGAATTTTCCTCCTCTTCTTTTTTCCTTTCTTTCTCTCATTTTTTCCCCTACCCAAAGTGATTACAGTGAAATAAATTTTTGAGTGTTGGGTTGAACTAGAGAAAAAACCCCCCTCTAAACTCTTGTAAAAGGGAAACAACACATGGATTTACACCAGGGAGGAGCACAGCAATGCACAGTCTGACTGACATTTGGATAAATGACATTTCTCTGTGCTCCCTCATCCGTCTCTTATCTGCTGAGGGTGAGGGTTTTTCCAAAGGGAAAAAGCCCAGTAGGTTTCTGGCAAATTCTGGCACCATCTCCTGTGCTCAGGTAAAAATGCACCTTCGTTATTATATATTAATATTTAGTAATGGTTGGAAGGCTGCTTTTCTTTTAATTTTATATATAAAAATGTATCTAGTGGGAGCAGATGAAGAGAGATGTGCGCCGTCCCAGCACCGTTTGATTTCCACGACACTGTGGAAACGGTCAACGCTTTCCTGAGCTTGTTTTGCCCTTGGCCATGCACCTCTCCGTGCCTCCAAGGGGATGGAGAACGGAACATAAAATCTGAATTATCACCATTTCAGCTTCCTCAGTAAGGCTGAATGCAAAGCTCCTGTCACAAAACTCCTGATGCAAAACTCTCTTTAACAAACACAGACCACCGCGATGCTCCCGAGGAAAATATCGGCTGTCACCACCACACTGATGACACAAAGACCACAGAAGCCAAAGGAAAAAAAGCTTTTCATTGGCTTTGTTTTTTGCATGTAGGCAATGACACAGCAAGGACTCTAAGCATGGCTTAACTGTAAGTCTAAGAGTGACTATTTCTTGAAATTAAAAAAGATTTCAATTTATCGTTAAAGTTTTTCATATGCTTTGCTAAGTCAGCACTTCTGTGCCGTTGTTGTACAATGGAGTGGGGAAATGAAGGTATCAATTAATTAGTATTAATAAATTTTTCATGGTGGAGAAGCTCTTGAGGAAAAAGCTCTGTCATCCCAGAACGCCTGCCATGGAAAACATACGGGCAAGAAGGGTTCAAGTGAATCCTCTGAATATGGGGAAGTTCTTAAAAATCTCACCTCATTGAAACAAAACAAGTGAAAAGAGTTTAAATTCAGTAATGTGTCATTTATTATCATAAAATTCCTCCCATGCAGTGGAAGGTTCCAGTTGTTTCTGAAAGAAGAGATGAAGTGTTTCATGGCTGATCCTTCCAGCAGCCGTGCTTAGGTTCTCACCACCCCTACAAATAATGCACTTTTAAAGCAGTGAAATTCCTTGTTCTCCCCACATACAGATGGCTATGAAGGCTTCAGGGTGCCTCAGTTTCCGACATGTCTGTGACAAGGGCAGCTTCAAGGGTCAGCCTGGGAATGACTGGATCTCCTGGTTGTGAGGGGTGAAAACTGGGGCAGGTTCATGGGGATTAGAATAGGTGGGCTGCTATTCCCTCAGCCAGAAATTGGAGAAGGTTGTGGGAAAAGAAGGAGTAGGTAAAAAGTGATTTTATGGGTCTGTAACCAGTGAATTTGTAAAAAAAAATAAAAGGGGGAAAAATTTGCAGAGGTAGCTGGGGTAAAATCCCATTCTAGCTGATAATGCCCCTACATTACATCAAGAAGGTGAAGAGGAGAAAAAAATCCCTAAATACAGCAGGAAGCTCATGAATGAGAAGCACAGGGAAGGGTGGCCCTGAGGCCTCATGTCCCAAGGCGCCTCTGGAAAAGCACAGTGTGGAACCGGCCCTCTGGCAGGATGTGGAGCTGCCCGAGGGCTGGGAACTTCTGGCTTTCCCTGCTGACCCAGCATCCAGCCCCTGGGATGGTGGTGTGTCCTCAGCACAAAAAACTCCTGGAGTGGGAAAGGGACTTGCAGTGGTGTCACCTGCCAGCTTGCAAAAAGCAAAACCCAAGCCAAGCTGCGTCCCGGGGCCAAAGGCTTAGCGGAGTTAGTCACCAGCAGCCAGAGCATCCCAAAATAAACATCTCCGCGGTTTTTGTTCCTCGGTTGGATGGTTGTGCCCCTCGAGCTGGAATAACCTTCCTGGAGGGCCTCAGGATTCGGTTTGGAGTTAGAAGCAAGGCCTTAAGTCAATGAACAGCTGCTGGAAAAATCCATGCTAGGAAAGACACGGGCACATTGTGAGAGGGATGGTACAGGGGGAGGAGAGATCCCCTGGGGACCTGGGGGTGCATCTCAGAGCAGCACCGAGAGCACAGAGCAAACCTGCTCTGAAACTGCTGCTGCCCCTCCTGTCCCGCCCTTCCTCCTGCTCTTCCTCTCCTTGGGGATGCATCCTAGCTGGGCACCAGAGAAAACTGCCAACTGCTCCATTTAGAGAACAATTTTAACCTCTTTTTCTGCTCAGGAGCATTGCCAGGCCAATCACTGAACTCTCAAAGGGCATTTGAGCAGCGCAATTTGTGAAATGCTTCCTCAGGTATTTTGCTGAGCGGGCTGATTGTGGGTGGATAAGCACAGTGCACCCATTTCTGTTCCTCAGCTGGAGGAATGTGGGTCATTTCTGGCGTGAACAGTTCCACTTAACGGCACAGGACTTTCATTCCCTGAAAATGTGCTGATGTGAGATAGAAATCATCATTCCACGGACATGTGCTCTGGTGAAATCCAAAGCAAATCAGTTGATAGAGGCAGCAGAGCTGCCTGGGAAACCAAGAGTGATGATGGCACTGCTGTCAGGGGAGGGCTTGGGATGCAGGAAGGTTGTTTCCTGCTCCAGGTCTCTGGAATTGTCATCCCACCCACTCCCACCACCATTTTCCTAATTTCTTCGCTGGGATGAAGAAGAACTCCTCATCCTTGGGACAGCAAAATTTGGTTTGCCTCCATCTTATTCCTTATTTTCCATGGTGTGCTGGGTGATTGTTTAGTCTGGTACTGAAGTGCAGAGACGTTGATAAAATTGAAAGATTAGATGCCAAATTGTGCCAAGGAGCTTTCCCTGACTTTGAGGGTGGCTCTGATTCTCCCCACCACCCACACCCTTCCCCTCAGCCAGGCTGAACACCCCAAAGGAGGCTTTTGATTTTGTCACCCGTAATTTGCAGCTGACTTTGGAACAAACCCCACCGTGGTGGTGAGCGCGAAGGTCAGAGAAGATCAAGAAGACTCTACTTGCTTTAAAAACCCCAAAATTTCACACAGCTCTGCTCTGCTCTGTTACCCTCCGTGGACCAGAAGCATCCCGGGTGAGGTCTTGTGGTTTTGCTAAGAACAACAGACATGGGATAATTGCACAAATAGGTCCCGACCTCCAGCTCTGTCTGCTCTCCCATTAAATCCAAGCGGTTTGGACTGGGACCAGTGCAGTAACACAGGTTGGGGGTTGTCCCTTCCCTCTGTGCCACGTGTGGTTCTGCAGGTATTTGGGTAAGGGGACGCTTGGGAGGAGTTTTTGTTGTCTGAAATCACACGTTGAGAAGAATAAGGGGAAATCAAAGAACATACCTGAGCTTTAATTATCTATTTATTAATAATTATTCTTTTTAGAGGGAGAAAATGCTTTAGAAAAACAGCAATAGGTAGGAAATTGTCAGTAAAATTCTTATTATCATGTTTGTTTTGCCTGCTTAGGTTCTTTCACCTCGGGCTGTCTTCACTTAGCCACGGAAACGCAGGTGGTGGACATCATTTTGGTGTTCAGGATTAAAATGGATGTTCCTTATCCAACTACAGGCCTGATCCAAATCCACTGAAGATGACAAAGCCACAGATGTCACCAAATCCATCTGTAATTATTTTCTGAAGAGAAGTCCCTAACACAACCTCCAGGTACCATCCAAGCTCGGGGTGTTGGAGCAGCATCTGCTTCAAATGATGGATGGGCGTTTTTCTTTTCTCGTGTGTGAGTTCAAACAAACATTGTAAGGACTTTGGCAGTGAAGCAAAACAATGAAAAAGGACTAAAAGAAGTGTGAGGAAGGAGAAAATAAGTAATTAGGCTGAAAAGCAAAATCAATCACTCCTTTCCTACTGCACTTCTCAGTGGCTAAATCTGTGTCTTCTGAAAAGAAAAGTGAAACCACCACTAGGCTCCAAAACCCAAGGACAATTAATAAATGCCAGCAGCTTCAAATTGTTAAACATTTTGGGGACACACCGACTTCTTTGGCTCCCACAGGGACCCCGCAAAGCACTCAGAGCGTCCCAGAAAGTTTTACCTTCATTAAGAACCCATATCCCTTACTGGAGCACTTTTGTGAAACCGCGAGTAAAATGTAATGAGTTCAGCATTTTCATATCATTCTAATTTTCGGAGCTGATATTTGAGATAAAAGACAAAGCCTGCCTTGGTTTCAGTTCAGAGGACGTTCTGTGCTATGGCTTCACTTTGCTGAAATCCTGATCAAAGCGGAGCTGTGAAATCTTACTATCCCATTGCTGACTGCACTGTTGACTTTGTGCATACTTCCAAAATCCCTGCTTCCCCTTAGACCTTTTGACCACCTTATTAAAAGGAAAAAAAAAAGCCCAGATATTTGCATTCGGTGCTGTTCCGTACTTTCTTGCTAGCAACAGCCTTGCTGGCGAGGTGAAACGCAGTTTTCCTGTTCCATAATTAAAAGAATAAACCTTTTCCCTGGTACCTCCAAGCCTGCTCTGCTCTGAAACACGGGTGGGATCATTTTGCCTACTGGGAGGGATGCAGTTCATTAACCTCGGAGACACCCCCCTCATCAAAGAAAGGAGCCAAACGACTCACAAGCTTTCCCTCTCAGATTCTCTGATTATATTAATCCCAGAAGATCTGAACTTCATTTT
This sequence comes from Mohoua ochrocephala, assembly GCA_013398855.1. Taxonomy (NCBI): domain Eukaryota; kingdom Metazoa; phylum Chordata; class Aves; order Passeriformes; family Acanthizidae; genus Mohoua; species Mohoua ochrocephala. The sequence goes on from VZTA01009808.1 coordinate 46,522, forward strand.
CTTCCCATCTGGGACGAGAATCCAGCAGGGAGAAGTTCAGGGTACCCAAATGTTTCCATAAGTGTCTCAAATAACTTCATGCGCTTCGGCTCGGCAGCTGTGTAACCAAGAGCGGCGGTGTGGGGCTCCCCATCGGCCTCAACCCATCCCCATCCCTGGGATCTCCTGGGACAGGGACCACGCTGGGGGGACTGAAGGACACCTCACCCATCACCTGGTGCATGGAGATCCTTCCTGTCACGGTTTTCCCGACAGCTTTCTCCCTCCAGGATTTAGATTTTGGAGAAAGAAGGGAAGGGGATGTGAGGTCGGCGGGATGACACGGAGTCAGAGATGTGGCTGTCTGTGACAGTGTTTTCCAGGCAAGTTTCCCGGCAGGGAAGGCACCAGCTGGGCCAGCGGGTGGTTTGAGGTGACGCTGAAATGATCCTGCTGTTCCTGGGATGGTTTCACGCAGCGGCCGTGGGGATTGCAGACCTCCAGCAAACCATAATTTTCATTTCAGCAAATGAAACACCCGGGGACACCCTTGTGGGTGGCGGGGGGGATGTTTCAGGAGCTGGATGTCAATGCCAGGAAGAGTCCCTGGATGTTGGGTGGCTCTAACACCGCAGATGGGGTGCCTGCATGAGAGCTTGGGGCACAGGCACATCCCCACTCGGAGCAGGACATTTGCCTACACACGTGTGCGGGGGTGACTGGGGGAGCTGACACTGTGTTCAGCTTGTTTCTGTGGCCTCTGAACATCAGCCTTGAAGTCAATCTTCTTTCCTGGAGGAAAAAATAGTAGTTCTGACATTCCAAGAAATCCCAAAGGGAAAAATACCGAAAATTAAATGAGTTGGTCTCCGTCCAACTCACTTACTCAGGGGAGATAAATGATTTCGTATGCTAATGACCATTCCCTCAAATCTCTGACATTTTCTTACAATGTACTTAAGTACAGTTTGTTTTGCTTTCTGTCTCCACAACAATTACAAAGATTTATATTTTATTGCTCCGGTTGTGTTTGCCAGGACCACGCTTCCTTTCCTTTTTAAAGGCGCAGGGATATTGTCTGGGACGGCACAGAACGGCGCTTTCCGAACAGCTAAAATGAAAATAAACAAGGCTGAACTTATCTCGTGGAAGAGGGCAGACACTTTCACTAGGCACAGCAAAGCCAATAAAGGCTCCTGGCTCTTTTCTCCTCGACAGATCAGTACACACAGACTCAGCAGCAGTTCATAAGCAAGACAACTCTGTCACCTTTTGTGATAACTCCAAATTAATTCCTCCTTCCAATGTGATTATGAACGGCTCAAACCTGCCACCTTTCCCGGCGCTTCTGGTGGTGAGGGCTAATTCCCTCTGCCTACTGTTTGGCAAACGGGGTGCCTGGGGAGGAGGGACGCCTGTGTTGGTTCGAGCTGGTGGGAGAACAAAGTCTTACTGTGTGCAGGGCCAGAGAGCACAAACGAGGATTGTTGCTGGTGACACCTTTCCTTGCCTCCTCCACCCGTCTCCCAGCACTGCGAGTGACTCACAGCTCCATTGAGGAGAACACCCAGGACGAGGAGAACCTTTGTTCCTGACTCTGCTGGTCAGGACACTGGGGCTAAGTGAGCAGCGCTGGGTTAGGGCTGCAGGGAACGGAGCTGAGGTCACGACTCAGGCTGGAAACCAGATAACCCTGGGCTGCAATGGCTCTTTGCCTGCAGCTGAGGAGCCTTTCGTGTCACCCAGCGTGTGCCACGCTGAGCTGCTCAGCCACACGAGAGGTGCTGAGCCCCACGATGCTGCTGGGGCACCCCACTGCCTGCCACTAAGTCACCCTTTGCTCGTTATTTTATGCCCCACGTTTCTTTAAGCGCATCATCCCCTTCTAGACCTGCTGGTGTGGCAGATACAGGGTGGTCAAAGATGTCCTGACTCACTGACCAGGACTGACTGCCCAAGCCCTGGGAGGTGACCACGGGAGCTTTGCTGCTCCTCTCCAACCCAGCCCTCATGAGGGGTGGTCGCGTGTGGGAATCGGCTTCACGGCTCCAGCCAAAAACGGGCTGCAAACGGTGACTTCACGGCAGGTCCTGTTTGTACAGACACGGGGAGAATCCGCCGATTGTGGCTTCCTTGGGAATCATTTGCAGTCCGTGAGTAATGTGGACCACAAGATGAAAAAAAACCTAAAACGGGAGTCTTAAAAAAGAAAGGAGAAAATACAGTGGAGTCAGTGTTTTCTACTCTGTGCTCTGGACATCTTGAGCAACACCATTCCCAAAAGTGTCTGTTCAAATGAGCTCTACCAGCTTGGAAATGGAGAGCCTGGTGAAAGACGATGGTGAAAAATCCCTCTCTTTCAGGATCATCACCATTTGCATGGGTTTCATCAGAAAAATGCAAAGTGGTGGTGATTGCGGCGTGATAAACATTTGTGCTCTCATTTAAACAGTTTAAAGCCCTGCACGAGCACTGGCACAAGCTGGAAAACTTCCACAGCCAACTGCAGCTCTTCCTAACTTCCTAACTATCCCCTGTCTAAAATGGCATTGCTTAGACTAAGGAATGTGCATTGTTCATCCCCTATTAGATATCCTTTATCATCATTTTCTCTATGGATTGTAGCGATGGACTCAGACTCAGAAATTCAGGTTTTGATTTCTGTCCCCGTCCTTAAACTTCCTGTATGACCTTGGGAAAGTCTCCTTTTGCTTCTGTTTATCACTCGATACTTTGGGAAAAGGAAATAAGAACGTAGGCTCCTCTTTTGTGGGATGCAAAACACCGCTTATTGCCAAAATTTGAATGAGAAAAAATGCCAGTCGCTTCCACAACTGATGAAAAAGCAGATGGATGCCACGGAGCGCATTCAAAACTTTAATAATTCCCAGTGGTTCCGAAGATATTTTGGGTTTCTCACCACTAGTCAGCCTTCCTCTGCCATTTGTTCCTGGTGTCTTCCAGCAATTCCTTGTGCAGTGCTCATCGCAGCAGTCTCCATCTGGTGCCAACCGAAATATGCAGCCATAATAAAGATATTTTATTTCAAAGCTTCCCTCTCTGCTCATGGCCAGAACGGCTGAATATCTTCCACCGTGTTTCTGCTAATAAAAATAATAATAATAATATTAATAATAAAGGCAAACAGGAGAAGAATTCTCAGCTTGTGCTTGGTCTGCACACTGCTCCTGTGAGTTGGTTTTGGGAGGAGAGAGTGTTTTGCTGATTGGATTCTGCAGTTCAAGGTGTGTTGTGGGCAGACCCCACTTGCCCACGGAATAGACACGGATTTGGCTCCAGCCCCACTGGCAGGACCTCCAGTGGTGCCCATCCCCTGTGATGTGGCTGTGGCTTTCTGTCCCCATCCTCCCCCCGGGCGGGAGCGTGGCCAGGCCACCAGCGCAGGCAGCATCTCCATTTAGCAGAACAATAAAGTCTGAGCTCCTATTCCCAACGGGAGAACGTAAATTGTGAGATCTTGCCTAAAAATATGGATTATGAAAGTGCATCCATTTCTATTGTCTCGGTGAAAGGCTGTGTTAACTGAGCTTAATCAGACACACATTATTTGTCTCTGTGGATGGAATTCTCTGGCCTGTGTTACCCAGGTCACAGCAGATGATCTAATGGTCCCTTTGGCCTTAAAATTCCCTGAGACAATGAAACATGGGTTTCATTAATGGAGCTAGACTTTTGGAAGAATGAAATATGAGCTACACATATCCTAATAATACATCTTTCAGATTCCTGTGGAATTTGTCCATCTTTTTGCCAGACTGCAGCTTGTGGAGGGAGGCAGGGCCCTGATCTCTCTCCCTTGGGAACAAACTCCTACCCCAGCTTTGTCTCTTGAAAGGCAGATGTCTGCATGCTCTTGCAGGACATTTGATCATGCAAAGCCCAGTCTCTGGAGAACGTTAATCTCCTTTTCTCTCCTTTCAGTCATGGGTTGTGTAACTCCTGTTGTCCATTACATGCATTGTGTCAAATCCCAGACCAAAGTCCTGTTCCTGGGGATTTCGTTCCTCCATTCTCTGTGATGACCTGCTCTGACATAAAGACAAGAGAAGGCTTTGGGGTGACCTAATGATGAGGATTTCTCTTAAGAGGTGGACTCGATCCTTGTGGGTCCCTTTCGGCTCAGAATATTCTGTGATTCTCTAATTGCAGCCTTCCAGTACCTGAAGAGAGCGTACAAAAAAGTTGGAGAGGGATGTTTTACAAGGGGCTGGAGTGACAGGACAAGGGGGAATGGATTCACACTGTGTAGGCTTAGATTGGATATTAGGATGAATCCTTCCCCGTGAGGGTGGGAAGGCCCTGGCTGCCCAGAACATCTGTGGCTGCCCCTGGATCCCTGGAAGTGTCCAAGGCCAGGTTGGACGGGGCTTGGAGCAATCTGGGATGGTGGAAAGTGTCCCTGCCCATGGCAGGGGGTGAGAAGCAGATAATCTTTAAGGTCCCTTCCAACCTAGGCCATTCTCGGATGATTCTGGGATAAGATGATTCCTGGAGATACAATCCCTATGGATCTACTTGCATCCAGTGAGGAACTGCTGCCTTGTCCCATATCCAAAATTCTGCAGAACATCACCCTTTGTGCTTCTCCTGGCTCGCCCCTGCAGCAGGGCAGGACTAGAGGAGGTGCTTACAGCCTGGCAGACATGAGGTTAAGCACGACGACATTCAGCAGAGAATGCCACCAGCAAGAGATGGCACCAGGGGACATTGCAGCCGTCACGTTAGATCAGCCACATCCGCATGAGCCAGGCTTCTTCATCCATCCCCATCCCTCTCTGACCTCCTTAATGCCTGTGGATGTGCACGGCCACTGTGGAGAGGGCTCCAGCCTCAGGAGTCGTCTAATTTTTGTGAAAGACCAAGAACAAAACAAAAAAGCTGCAGAAGGATCGAATTGCAAAACCCACCCCCCCTGCCCGGCCAGGGCAGGCTGTGATTACAGACAATACCTTCCGGATTTCCAAGAGGGAAGTGATATATCCTTCCCAGGGCAGGCCCAGGACAGCTGTCATGCTTTGTGGCTGCCCTGGGTATGCAATGATGTCATTTCAGAGAAGGAATCAAAGATTGGCTTCAGTTTGAGGAGGTTTAGTTGTTTTGGTGTTTTTTAAACTTTGCCTTCATTTCCTTTTTTTTTTTTTTCTTTTTTGCATTAAAATTTCACCCAGAGATGTTTCCAAACCCAGGAGCTTTCCCTCCCCGCTCGCTCTTTCCCTGCTGTCCCGTGCTGGCGCCGGGCACTGGATCCTTACTGGGAAATGGGAAGGTCACACGGTTTACTGTCAGCCACAGAGACCTCTTTGGCCACGGCGTGAATCACTCTGGAGAGAGGCTCATTTTCTGCACCACCTCCCGAAATGTCAGAGAAAAATAAACCCCACTGTGTGACTGTAATGAGGCATATTCTGGGCCTGTTTATTTTGTAGGCAAACAGCCACTACCAGCAAGCAGAGTTAGCTGCAGGTTCCAAAAAAATCTCTTTTACCAAGGATATTGTATGTGGAGGAGGACTGCCAAGTTCTCCAGGCTGGAATGTCTGTTTTCCAAGGAACAGGCTCTTCTGGCACATCTTGAGCAATCCAGAGTCAGATGGGCAACCGAGTGAGTGATACAGAGGCCCGGCCCCAGCAAGGGCAATGTCACAACTGTAAGGGGGAAAATCAGGTACAACACCAGTCCTGAATCTCTGTCCCACTCCCAAAATTCATTAATCTTCTCCAGAGGGAGGAATCACCCCAGTCTTGGCCTGGTGCCCAAATCCATCCTGGCTTATCACTCAGCCAGGCTGGTCCGTCAACACCGGGAGTTTCCATCTCCGAGGATGGGCTGCAGGAAGCCAAAATCTGTCACCTCTTTCCTCTGCCTCATTAGATCCTGTCTTTCACAGGATGCTGGAATCAAGGTCCCTGTGTTCACCGGCAGATAAATCACCTCAGACCACCAAATAATGGGACTTCTAACACATAGGCCCACATAGGGCCTACCTGTGGGCCTGATGTTTTCACACTCCCAGTAAAACTTTATGAGGCGGGAAGGAAATTAAGGAAAAGTTTTACAAAAAGCTCCAGGTAACTTTTTAAAAGGGCTTTTGGGTGCAAGTCTGTCTTCATGAGTGGGATTTGCTGAGCCTCAGCATCAGGATTTTGATATTGGGAAGAGCTTTGGATGGGGACAGCAGGACTGCGGTGAAAGGAAGGATTTCCCATCTCACCTGTGGGGCTGGAAGGCTTTGGCGAGCAGGTTTTTATAATTCAGGGCCCAACTTGCTAAAGTTTAGCCACCAAAACCCACCTGCAGCTTTCAAGCTGGGATATCCAAAAACATGAACCCCCTCGAGCAGTTTTATTTCAGTTTGGTGGGAATTCCCAAGGCTGGGAAGGTTTGTTTAGGTGGATTCAGCTTCACCAGCTGATGAAGAATTTGACCCCAAATTAAATGATGTCACCACACCAAGTTTAAACAAAGCATCTAGGCCAGAGTCATATTTCTGGCAGTAGAAATGCATTAGAAAAGTACATTTAAAAATATATAAACAGAGTGAAAATGTGTAAGGCCACCTCTAAACTCTCTCACAGCCTCCAGAATTATTACTTGCAGTAGGTGATTATGTGTATTTGTGAACTTTAACCTCCTGTTGGCCTGATCTTGGCAGAGCTGAGGGGCTTTGCTCTCCGTGACTCCAACCATCTCGTGCTGTCCCTCTGGCTATCAGGAGCAGGGATCTCCTCTGGGGTCTCTCCCCTCTCCGTGAGATCATTGACACATTTGCACTTCTGTTCCCAGATTACTTCAACACGGGCCTACCTCAATCAGCAAAGTGTCGATTCCCACACTTGGGAATGACAATTGCAGTGGTAATTTTAAAGGTATTTTTCATCCGCGAGGAGCCAAGACCTTTTTAAAGCAGCGACATCAAGGGAATATTTGTTTTAAAAATTCTAGCAGGAGGGGATGGCTGTTTGTACACTTTATGTTTCCTTTTAACTTCAGCTCCGTTTTTCGCCCTCGCAGGCAGAGTTTTCTGTGTAAGCAGTTGCTGTGTGACTCCTTTTCCTCTTCCCTGTAAATGCTGGGTACCTTATAGACCGAGAAGCCACATTTGGGAATGCATTCAGAGACCATTAGTACAGGAAGTCGGGTCAAATCCAAAGAAACCATGAAGCAGTAAGTTGGAAAACACGGGATGAATGGCCTTTTCATACCGCCGCTTTCAGGTGGAGTTTGTTTTTGGATTAAAGGAGTTTATTCAGGTATTCACAAATATCCCGGCTCTCTGAACTGGCTGGAATGTGGAAACCTCCAAGTCATAATCAATTGCCGTAAAAGGGGTTGGCATGTTCTAACTAGGGAATAGAGGGATGAAAGAGTCATAATTAGGTGACACGCCTTCAAAACGGGATGAAAGGCCCAAAACATCCTCAAAGACGCGAGCAAATATGAAAATCTCAAATCACCTCTTTCTTTATTTGCAATCGCGACGTTCCAAAAATGTTGGTTTCAGATGTTTTGTGTGTACCGAAAATCCCACATCATTTTTTTCCCCCCGCCTTTTGCCTGCTTGGCTGGGGAATTAAAAAAAAAAAAAAAAAGGCTCAACACAAGTGAAATGTGGCAGAGCCTTGTTCTCTCCCCTCACAGGGGCTGCAGGAACTGCCATCACTGTATCCCGGGTGATCTAAAAATGCTCAGAGGGGAAGTTGGGATGGTCGAGGTGTGATGCCATGGAAAATACTGTCTCTGGCAAGGCCGTGCTCGGAGATGCATCCACAATTTTTCCTTCTGGACACGTGAAAGAGGGAAGCTGCTGACCTGAGTTCAGCGAGAGCAGGATCAGAAATCAAAGCAGAAAGAACCTGGAGTGGTGATCACCACAGGGATCAAATGTGGATGGAAAACATCCTCAGGGGAGGAGAAAGACAATGCAGACATTTTTTTTTCCTGCTAGCAGAAGCGTAGGGATTAAGTCCTTTCTCCCCACTTGAACTTCCAGGAATGGCACCTTTTCGTGACCTGCAGGTGACAACCTTGATCTGTCTCAACAAAGACCTCAGTATTTCCAGCACAAACCACCTTTGGCTGTTTTCAGGGATAACCCAGGTCGTGTTTGCCAAGAGCTCTGGAGATGCAATTTGCAACAGAGGTGTTAATTATTGTCTCTGCAAAGCAGCTGAAAATGTGGATTTAGAGCCCACTTTCATGGCTGGGAACTAAACACAAAGTCGGGTCTTTCTGCACTCGTTAGGCTCAGCTTGTTTTAAGCCTCATCTGCTTTGTGCTGTTGTCAGTTGGAGGCTATTGTTTCCCAGCTCAGTGCTAAAAGAAATGGAAGGTTGTTGGGAACTGGCAAGTTCTCTGGAAAGAAGTGAAGCCTTCTCCCCTTCTCATCCTCAGCACATAAACACCCCTTATAAACAGCAAATTTACCAGAGGAAAATCCACATTTTAATACGTCCTGAAGCCCTCGAACCTCTGAGGTCTCTGTATTTAGAGAAACAGTCAGTATGGCTTCAGACACCCTTCAAAATAAAACCTACTCCCATTCCTGCTACGTAGTGGCAAATATTTGGCACTTACTAATAGGGCCTAAATTACCTTTTTTTTTTCCCCGCTGCGGTCCTAACCACCCCACATGGCACACAACTCGCTCTTCCAAACCTCACGGAGTGTCCTTTTCCCCTCCCACAGGTGCACGGACATGGAAGGACTGCAGGATTCGAGCACAGCCTCGGAATCTGCTTTGAATATGGGCTGCTGCTGGCAGGAAAGCGATATTTGAGAGGATATTATTGCTGAATTTATTACAACGGGGTAGGATGTGTGCGTTTTTATGCCGGGTTTTTGCTCTGACCAAAATGCTGACCCAAATTCCATTTTGGTTCTCGTATCAACAATTGTTGGGTGCAGCCAGCCAACATTTTTTGATGGAGCAATTTTCTACCCGCATTGGAATGCTGACTAAATTATATATGAAATGCAGGAATTTGGGATAAATTTACAACTCCCCAAAAGGTGAGATGTCGGATTTTGGCTTTCCCAACTTCTTTTTAATAATGGCAAAGTCATTTTAATTTAGTGCCACAGAGACATTTAATTTTGATTTTCTTCCTTTGACTCATTTGGGTCAAGCAGTCCATTATATTTAATAGCATATTATTTTTACGTTATGTTACATGTTCCCGGGGCCAACGCTGGCACGCGGGGTGGAAACTTGTCCCTTCCACTTCTCTGCATCCTTTGGTGGTTTCCATTAGCTCCACACTGCTGAAACCAACCCTGCTGCTTCCTTTGCTTGGGCTTTTGAAAAGGTTTCTCTTGGAGATGCTCTGCTGCACTTTTCCAAGGCTCAGCTGCGGGTGGTTGTGTCCAGCTTGGCAGAAGTCGAGTGCTGGTTCCTGAGCTGGGTGTTTAAATCTCCACAAAGATGCTCCATGTTCTCTGTCCTGGATTCGCAGCTGGAGCTGAGCTGACCGTGGACCCTTTGGAAATGATTTTCCCCCTGCACTGGCTCAAGTCCCCTGCTGGTGTAAGGCCCTACTTCCAGCTCCTGCGGCGTTTAAGATTTATCTGGCAGCTCCTTCCAGCTTTACCAGCAGACTTCAGTGCTGCGTTGTCCAGCACGAGTGCCCTCAAAATACTCAGATATCCAGAAAAAAAGCTGGAAGAGGAAGAAATCTCAAATCTCTTTGCTGGTGATGAAATCTTTCCATACTCTGCCCTGACCTCCTTGCAGTCTTTTCCTCCCTTTTTTTTTTCTCTCTTGGAAAGCATCTCCCTTTCTGCCTAAGCCCTCCGTGCCTCGCCAGCTCTCACAGCCCCATATTTTAACTTCTGAGGGAATGGCTGTGCTGAAAAGCCTGAGCTTTGTCCCGAGGCTGCCCCTCTCTGCATTTCATGTGCTGCTAAGTTTAGGAAATGCCACGCTCAGCCTTTCCAGCCCTGCTGTCACCTCCTTCTTGGGTCACTCGGCCAATCCTGCTCTGCCCAGGGAGGTGCGTGTTAGCATTTCCTGCTGCACAGGAAACTCTTCTTATTCCTGAAGCTCTTTGGCTCTCCCAGGAGCTCCAGTTTTGGGAGTTGTCGCTGCGTTCTGGGGAATTTTCATCCTATAGCATTCTATAAATGGTCAGGTTGTACAAAGGACTTATTCAAGATAAAAAAACCTGCGCTTAAATAGCGGCTTGGGTCGGATTAGGGAATACGTGATGGAAAACAAAGACGTGCATTTTGCCTGAAAAGGAAATAAAAATAAATTCATGCCCTGGCTGACTGTGCATTGAGATCACTTAAATGCTGCTGGTTTTTGCACACTGGTGGTGGCTGTGTGAGTCCTTAAAAGAAAAAAATTGAGACCATGCTCTTTTGAAGAGAAATTGGTTAAAAAGGCAATTCACTGGCTTCCAGAAAGAGACAAACAGAAAACAAAATGAAACAAAACAGGGCAGATCATTTTCCATCTGCTCACGGTGCCCACAGAGGGGTTCGCAAGGGTTAAAAAAGAAGCTGGTGGCTCAGAACTCTGGAGTTTCTGGAAACTGTACCGAAACTGTTCTGGAGACAGCTCTGTGTAAGGATAATATGTGCTGCTCTGTATTCCTCAGTATTCCTCATGCTTCCCGTGGGTTCTGGAAAATCCATGGGACTGTCAGCCACGGGGCCGTCACTCCAGCACCTCATTTCTCTGCAGCAAAAATCACTTTGAGAACAGAAATCCAATTTGTTTGGCCGCTGTTCCTAGAGACTTTCTTGAGCTTTGTGGAATTAGGAAAAGACCTTTTTCTGACAGCTCTTCCAACATCATTCTTTGAGAGTAGGTTTTGCTGAGCAAGGAACATTGCTTTTATTAAATAAATTTGTGCCACAAATGTTGAAAACGCTACTTGAAGAGGATATTTCAAGGATATTTCACTGAAATACTTCATGGTAAAAGAACAGACCTGAGTGGAAGTCCCTTCTAATGGGGACCTTCTCCTATCCCAGGTTACTCCAAGCCCTGTCCAACCTGGCCTCGGACACTTCCAGGGATCCAGGGGCAGCCACAGCTTCTCTGGGCAAGCTGCACCAGGTCCTCACCACCCTCACAGTGCATGGGGTGCAAATTTTGCAGATTTCTGGGCATCTCAGACATCTTAAACAAATTTGCTTGTGCAGGTGGAGAGTGGAAGGAGGAGGCAGTTGGGTCGAGGCAGCTTTACCCCACTGCTCAACACCAGCGAACGGTGCACAGGGCCCTTGCGTGGTGGGAGCCGTGTCCTCCCTCGCTCCAGACATGGAACGTGCAGCCCAGTTGGGGCGAATGGATGCATAAACACAGCAGGAGACATCTGTCACGTGAAAATGGGGAGTTAGGTACCTACAGGGCCATTGTGCATTCAATGCGCTGCGCCGGCCGGGCAGCCGGAATAATTCCCCACATTGATATGGGGAACCAGCTACGCAGGCAGGGGTTTGCTTTTAATGCAGACCAACGGCTTCCTGTTTTGGAAATCTTGCCTCTTCAGTGCACAAATGCATAGTTTTGTATGTGCATAATTTGTGGCTGTAATTTTAGAGGCTCATTAAATAACTTGGCTGTGGAAATCAAATTGCCTTTCATCAAAATCCAGCAAGAGCTGGACCGGTTCTGTCCATCACAGCAGCCCTTCTGGTCTTCGTTACATGGCTGAAAAGCACAAATGCAAATGGGGCTGCGGATCTGTAGCACAGGAGGGAGGGAAAGGGAGCTTGGAAGAGGGAATGGTGCTGGCAGCAGATTTCCAAGAGCGAGCTGGTTCTCTGAGGAGAAATGAGAGCTGCTCTGTTTTGCTGCCCGGGCAAGAAAGCAAAGGAAAGTCCTGAGTGACGGGCTGGAGTGGGGCTGCCCAGGACCACGGGACACGTCCAGGGGCCCCGTGGTGCCCTGCACTGCTCAGGGGACCTTCTGCCGTGACTGCTCAGCAAATCCAGGTCTGGCACCTGAGCACTGAAACCCTGCAGGTACCATCAACGCAACGCTTCCATTTCTGGCCACCCCGAGTAACTGCAGGGGAGTTTTCTGGCAGGAGGTCCCAGGCTCGATGCCATTTCTGGGGTTGCTCCCTTCGTGTTGGAGAACACTGTAAAATAACTCACCAGCTCATCAAGTCCAGATTTATTATCAGTGTTACGTGGTCGGAATCAGAATGAGAAACGAGTGTAGGTGAAGCTGGGGAGAGGCAGAAGCTCTTTGATGTTCTACAAAATTGTCCGAAGATTTTTTTAGAATTTTATTTTAATCTTGATATAAAAGTATTATCCCACTGCTCCTTTTTTAGTGGGATTGACGCTGAAATGAAAGGAGCTACGACACAAGAAGGGAAATCTGCTTTCTGCTGTAGCATTGTTACTTGGTTTGTGTCCTGTGGTCTTGCAGCTGACCAAAAACTCAGACATTTTCTGGGACTTCATCTTTATTCTGCTCAACAGCAGCACGACCTCCTTCTCTCTCCCACTCTCCCTTCTGCAACGATAGTTATTTGCAGGAAAGTGGATGGGAAAGAAGGAAAAACAAGATGCAATTTCAAAAGGTCCCGTGTCTGAAAGAAAAGTTTCGAAAAGGGAGACAAATAAAGAGATAAGACAGATGCTGCTTCCTGTGGAAGGGGAGACGGCTCTTTGGCAGCTGATGAAGAAGAGGTGGGATTCCCCCTTCCTCTGATCCCTTCCATTTGGGGTTTCAGGTGTCTCCTTCAGAAACCCAAAGGTCACGCAGGGGACAGCCCGCTCACCAGAAGGGCCATCGGGCTGCCAACGTGTCAGCGATTCAAAGACCACTGACAGAGATAAGAATGCGGGAGAGGTGTGACTTCGGTGTCATCTCAGAGCCACTGCGGCTCAGATCCACTTCAAAGGCAGGAGGGAGCAGCGGCCGCTCCGAGAGCGGGAGCCAAACAGGGAGGTTGAAAGCTTGATTATGAGTTCTCGTATTCCCCCCTGGACGTGTGAAAACGGGCAGGAGGGACCCTCACACCGCAAGGTGGATGGTGATGCTTTAAAGGGATGCTTTTCCTCCATCAGTGGCTGGGCCACTGGAAAAGCTCCTTTGTGAAGACAGCAAGATGTCCCGCTCGCCGAGGCTGCTCCCCTCTGCTCCAGCCCCACGTGAAAGGGTAAAACGCAGCAGGGGAGGCTCTCCAGAGATGTCCAAGGTGAGAAGGAGCTCACAGGGTGCCTTTTCCCACTGATATCCATCGGTCTGAAGAGAATAACTCCATGTTTCCCTGATGAAACCTCACAGCTGATGCCATTGGAGAGGTGCAGGACAGGAGAGCTTGCTCCTGGTGGTGAAGTCACCAGCCTTCAAACCAGAGGAGCAGTAACTCCTGTTAGCACACGCCCAAACTCTTCATTTCTTGCTGTTTTGGTTTTTCTTTCCCCTCAATTTTTTTGTTTTGTTTTGCGTGTGCCAAGTCCATCCCTCAGCATCTCCATGCTAGCCCCTGGACTTTTCCAAACAGCAAAGGAAGCAGAAATGTCTCCAAGCTTTTATCTGTGCTTTCAAAAGAATGCAAATCAGGAAACTCAACCTCAAAAGCTCGGGCTGGAAAGAGCATCCTCCCCACTGCAAAACATTTCACCTTTAATATATTCGAACCAGCCTATGAGACCATTTCTCCTGCCAAGACAACTTTTCCTCATTAACTGTTGTGTTCCAGGAACCTCTTGGCTTATCCTGAACTTTTCAGCACTGAAGCAGAACACAAATGTCCAGCTCACACAGATGAGAAATTAAATCACATTTCAATAACTTGGCAGATGCTAAATGCCGATAAGGAGGCAAATGCCCTGAAAGAAACACCACTGCACCGGGGATTTTTGAAAGCAACCTGCGAAGGGAAAATCCTCCTGAGGACTGAGTTTACACCTGTCCCTGCCATCCCAGGGCTCCCATGGGATTGTGGAGCCCTATCAATGCTGCCCACCATGGATTGTAACTCACATCGATGCTCGTGGCAGTGAAGTGGGGCTGTGATTGACAGTCCAAGAGATCTTCAGCTGTGAAAACTGAATCTAGATGCGATTGCTGATCGTGGTCCCAGATCCCCCTGATGGGATGGAGTGAGGCTGTACCTGGATTTCTCATCAGCTCCTGTTCACCTGGGCTAAGAAAATGGAGAGGAAACTCTTCTCTCCTGCTAATAATGATTTATTCCCATTGACATTCACATGTTGGCTGATGTCCACCCTGCTGTAGCAGGAGAGGGAGTCATGGGAGGAAAGCATAGAACAAACCAATCCTTAAAACCTGATTTCTGACTCTGAGACACTTCCATTAGTTGCCTACATGTCCATGCAGGTTTTTAGTAGATGTCTTTATGCTGGTATAGAAATAGAGTTCTGACCAGCCTGTCCCAAAAATTTCGAACGAAGCATTTTCACACCTCAGTTTTCCCCCACGTAAAAAATGGGGCAAGAACAAGAAATCCTTGAGGGGCAGGTGCCACGGAAATGGCTTTGCTGAAGGGTTGGGTTTGTGCCCGGGGCTGAAGTGTCCGTGCTGTGGAGGAGGGAGACTTTAAACAGGGGCAGGGCAGGAAGCTGTGGGAAGCCTGAGTTTAATCTGCTCCGTCTGTGAGTCAGAGCCCTAAATCTTCACATCTTCTGAGGCTTTGGCGCTGCTGCCACGTTGGCTACGAGCAGCCAGCTCTGCTTTGCCCAACTCCGTTTGTGTCAGGGCCAGTTTGGGGCTTTTTCACGTGTACTAATGGGATAAAAGTGGTCAGGGTTGCTCCATCCTTTCCCAGAGAGGTTCAACAGCACTCAGACAGAGCAGGGCTGCCTCGATCTCTCTTTCCATCTAGACAGCTCTTGTCAAGGAAAAGACAAAGAGAGAGTTTGTTTAAAGTGGAGCAACACATAAACAAAGTCCGTGGAAGTAAGGAAATCAAAATGCCAGCAGCCAGCGAGAAGCCTTTGCCTTCGTCTCCTTTCTTAATCTAATTTTGCAACTGCAAAAATGCGGTGGAAATGGGAACCTGGCAAGAAGCACAGGCTGAGTCCCCTCGATAGGGAGCTGGGAATGTCTGCCACGATTAGGGCTCTGTAAATCTCAGCGGGTGTCTCCTAATTACTCCAACAGGAAAGCATTTAATTGTGTAAGCAGGACACCCTGCCTGACACAGGCACACAGCACCCCGAGCACCAACCCTAACCTGGTTATCTGGTGCTGTTTCTGGACTAGTTGAATAGAGATCAGCCAGACAGATCCATCTGACCCAACAGGGAGTGCTCCTGTGGGAAAGTAACCCAGGCTTGAACCTGGACCAGTGCTGCCTTGGAGCTGGGTTTTACACCCTCTTTCTCCCTGATCACGTGCAATTTGTTAATTTGATGTTGTTTACTTCACCAATTTTTGCCACGTTCAGGCCCGGGTGTGATTTGTTTCTGAGGGGTGGCACTGAGTTCGTGCCGCTCTTTTCTTCTGCATATTTGTCCTGATTAAATACAGGGTTTTTAGGGGATACTAGTTGGACATAAGTCCATATAAGATATAAAAAAGCCTCTTTTCAGCCTTGATTATAGCCCTGGTCCCAATTAAATGTTGTCGGGGCTGGACATGGCACTCAGTGCTCTGGTCTAGTTGACAAACTGGTGATCAAAGGTTGGACTTGATGATCTTGGAGTTCTTTTCAAATGACTTTGATTCTGTGGTCACACTGAGGATCTCAGTTTGACCCTGCTGCATTTTAAGGGCTTTCCATGGGCAAAGAGGCATCTTGCCAGCCCTGGGTGCTGAGTCCTCAGTGCCACCTGCTTTCCCCCTAAATGTCCTTGTCCTGGGCTGCATTGCTGGCTCAGGTATCACAGAATTATAAAAGGATTAAGGCTGGAAAAGATCTCCAAGATCATGAAGTCCAAATTTCACCAAACATCCAGGAGCTCAGCTCTTCCTGGGTATTTTCTGGCTCTCTGTTAAAAGTTTCCCACTGACCCTGAATCCCAGCCCTGCAAACCCTCGTTCCCATGAGGATCCCAACCATCTCACCTTAGTTTTCCCCTCAGATGGATGTTAAAAGTGATTTACTCTGAAATATATCTGCCTGCAGCTGTATGGAAATTAATTTAACACCAGGAATACTTCCTAAAAGTACTGATGCTCACCTGACTGGTCAGCTTTTGGGTTTTGTTTTTTGGACATGTTTCACTTTGCCTAAATAAAAAATCCCCGATGTAAATATATATATAAATATATAATTATTTAATAAATATATATATAAAATTATAAATATAAATCCCCGATTTATAGGGACATCCTGATGGATACGGTGTAGAAGGGACATAGCTCAAATTATCAAGGTGGCATATATGAAATGATTTATTTAACTGTGATTAATGGCAGAAGAATAACAGAGCAGCAGAGAGGGAGAACAGCAGAAGGAAACTCTGTCAGTTCAGTGCCTTGTGCATCCTTCCCTCCCTCTCCTCTCCCTCCCCACATCCCCACACGTATTCTTCACCCAGAGCCTGTGCCAGCACAGGACACAACTCTCAGTTGTGTTTGATCCTATGGGCAACTTCTCGAAATTGTTGCTACTTTTTGAAATGAACAAAGCAAACAGTGAAAATCAGAGGGTTTGGCAGGGGCTGGAGAAACCACATCTCTCCCTTCTCTTAGCTGCATGTCATAACAAAACCCCGGGCCAGAGAATTAAGAAATTTTCTAAAAATGTCCTCATGATAGTTGCCAGGGTATCTGTCTCTCTGAGCACAAGCATGAGCATATCTGCAAGAGCTGTTTAATGCTTTATTTTAAAATAAACGGGTTCCTTTCTTTGTAATCTGAAGCATCGTTAATGGATACTAAAGAAAACACGATTTGCTTTTCCTTGGGAGATGAGGAACCACTGTAAATGTGCACAGAGATACAAAAGAAGGGATCTTCTCCCTTTGGGATGTGTTTTGTGGGACACCGGGGTGGGTTTAGCAGGTTGCAGGCAGTCATGCAGAGGGTTAAAGTGTCACCAGCCACCCTCTGAGCCACGCTCACCTGTGGGCACTGCAGGCAGGGCTGGCTGTGCTGCCAAGAAAAGGGTTTGACCTAACTCAGGGCAGCTCAAGACCACGAGAGAAGCTTGTAAAATGGGAAATTTCACTTTTCCAAGTGCTACAATAATTTACTTTTGTTTTTCTTCAGTGCTGCTAGAGATGCATTGATGTTTCCATCAGTGGGATGTCTCCCCTCACTCACTTCAGCAGGTTTCTTCACGATCCTTAATCCCACGGAGAATCCTGTCATGTATCACATGCAGTATCTTTTAAAAATTCATTTCAATTCTAGGACAAAGTCAGAAAACTAGAGGATTAATTAAAAAACCCCACATTACACCATATCATCCTCACCATTGCAATGAACTCTGCCTAAATATCATCCTTTAGACCGAGCTCAGTGTGTTGTAACACGGCTGCCTCTCCAAGAGCCGGCTAATATCATCTCTCAGGAATTTATTATGAGCGTTCTATGCCCTGTAACATTTTTTATGTCAGGTTGTTAATCGCAGCGAGCAGGATGTGTTGAACGCACGTTTGGATGGGAAAGATTAATTCCACCCTGGCATTTGCCACTCAAAGCTTTGAGGGGGGAAAAATTATCCAATGCCATCGGTGCTGCTGGTTTAGTGCATCCAAAGGGCTGCAGGAAATAAGACAACAGTTTAGAAAGAAGTTTTTTCCAGTCGGGAGGTGTCATAAAGTTGTTTTTGGGAATAGCCACACACAGCCCCCACGCTGTATTTTTCAATGCCCGGCACACATTTCCCTCTGATCCATCTTTCCATCTGTCTGCTCGGTTTAATTGCTCCGCCGTGGGTTTGAGACTGTTTCTCACTGTATTATTTTAATGATCCTTTGACTGAGTCAGACTGGAAGAATCCCATAAACTTCAGTGACACTGGGGGTGATGTAGATGGGCACAAATCAGGCTGCAGCCTCGCTCACAATCCTTCCCGGGGCTCCCAGGGGAAGACAAACAGTTTCAAGATTTGACCTAAAAACTTTGGCCGTGGCTTGAGCCAAGCCCTACAAAGAAGCGCCACAGATAGGTCTCTGTGGTCCAGCTGATAGAAGGTTTCCAGCAGCTTTTCGAGCTTGACCACGACCATTTTTGCTTGAAAAGCATCAAACATCTCTGGCAGCACCGGTGCCAGGCAGCTCTGTGGAGTGAACACTGGAGATGGCAGCGGAACCACCAGGAGCCAGGAGGGAGGGACAGCCAGTTCCAACATGTTTTCCATCCGTTTGGCTGTCCAGACAGGGACATGCATGGCACAGAAATTCACCGAGCTAACCCAGAAATCGAAGCACTTTTGGCAAGGGAGAGAAGGAAAGAAAAACAGTTTCACCTGCTGCTCTCTTCAGGCAAAAGCTGCTGACAGAGCAGCGTGTGGCACATTGGCACAGGCAGGTGAGGGCACAGCTGCAGATGAGGGACAGGTTTTTGTGGGATGCTTCTGGCCAGCCTGAGGTTGCATCAGCTCTCTGAGCATTAATGCAGTAGCTGGGTGACTCCAGAGATGCATTCCTCGGAGCCCAGCATCGTGTCAGCAGCACCAGCTGTGGTGCCCAGCACAACTCTGCTTCACAGATTTATCTATCGCTTGGAACAAGCAACTCTCTCACCTCTGTTTCTAATTATTTTTTCCTCCACATGACTGGAGATGCCTGAGTAGTGTGGAGTCTCTGGGATAAGTGCTGGGTCTTGTGCAGGTGATGGGGCAGGGGGTACCTCGAGTGGTGCTGGTGGTGCCAGGACATGTGGGCAGAAGGGGTGGCAGCCCCTGTGAGAGGGGAGTTCTGGCTGGATGTCACAGAGGGGACACTGCAACTGTGCCCTGTGGCTCCAGCTTGTGCAAGGCTCAGCCTGGCTCATTGTTTTGGGCAGGGCCACCAGATGAGCTGAGACGTGGAGGGTGACACCAGCTTTGGGATTTCTGGCGGGGTTTCAGTGCTGGGTTCGTGCAGACAAATCCCCGCACTCGTGGCATGTAGCGCTGGGCGCAGAGACTCCTGCTGGGCTGACGGAATCGTGGAATCCCTGAGGCTGGAAAAGAGCTCTGAGATCATCCAGCCCAACCTTTGACTGACCACCACCTTGTCAGCTGGACCAGAGCACATCCAGAGCCACGTCCTGTGGTTCCTTCAACACTTCCAGAGATGGTGACCCCACCACCTCCCTGGGCAGCCGTTCCTGTGCTCGATGCTTTGCCTTGACTCGGCAGAGTTTGGGCAGGAGTTTCGTGGCACCTGGTTTGAGGCTGAGGCACCCCAAAATCTGCAGAGATATTGATCAAGGTTTAAAAGCATCCTGGTGGGGTTCAGTGCTCATTCCAGTCAAGCACGAGGGAGGGAGAAGAGGTTTGCCAGCTCCTGTAGGGCTGATGGGCCTGGTTTATTCCACACACTTGAAATCTGAATCATGGTTATTATTTATGCATTGGTATTAGCAGTAACTTTGCTTTTTTTTTCTCCCCCCTAAAACTCCTCCTAAAAAACAGAAAGAGAAAGATATAAGTAACACATTTTCAAATGTTCTTGCCTAGTGAATTACTTGGCCTGACATTGGAAATGAATTATTTTCCATTGTACCAGTGACCCCTGTTGTGTGTTCTATTAACACCACATGTTAAACTTTTATATTTTTAGTAAACCATGACCTTGTACATTCTCTGTCATTTCCCACTGGCACGAGTACAACACATGTGGTACGAAAGTTAACGGTTTTCGTTTGTATACAGAGCTTTTATATCTCGGGCTTGTATGAAAGCACACGGGTCATGGTAATCAGGGCATCCCAGGATTTCACCAGCTACAAACAGTCACAACAAAGTGGATGTGTTTTCCAAAAAAACATATTTTTGGCATCGTGCTTTCTTCTGTGTTGTGCAAATCCAGATGAAAATGGGATCTTGAAAGGCTGTGTTAAATTTTTTGATCGTGCTAATCCAAACAACTGTCTCCAACACATGCACGAGCAGGAGGAAGTCTATAAAATGTCAGGTTTGGTCTAAATATCTGCAGAACAAATGTGGCTCAGGAACATGACCGAGTGTGCAGGACTCTTTAGATAAAAGATGATGTCACAGAGGTTGGGTATTTTATTTCATCAAATGGTAACATTGTCCTAGACATCTAAAAAATTATGGATGATTTATGGATAGAGCCCAGGCTATGGAAGAGAGAATAATTCCTTCCAGTTGCCCAAATATTTCTTTTTATTTTTTTCCCCCTCTTTTTCTTTTTATCTTTTTAGTAGCTTGGGCTTTTTAGATGTGAGGTTTAGGTGCACTGGGGTGTGCTCTGAGCACAGGCCTGCTCACACACACACAGAAACGTGCCCATGTGTGGAAACACTGACCTGTGTGGTCATTTGGGCTTTTTTTCCCTCAAATCCAGCCTGTCCTGTGGGCATTTTCCAGCACTGATCCATCTCTTTTCCTGGGCTGATCCACAGGGTTTCTGAAACATTTTGGCTCACAATAAGAACTCACATCTTGGCACAGCTGCGCAGGGCGGTGGTGGGGGGATTTAAAAGCCACGTGGATGTGGCACTTGGGGACATGGGTTAGTGGTGGCCTTGGTAGTGCTGAGTTAAGGGTTGGACTTGATGATCTAAGAGGGCTTTTATAGCCTTAAGGATTTTGTGATTTTGTGTTAAAAAAAAAAAAGGCAAAGGTTTGGAGTCAGGTTGAGGTTTCCTCAGCTGCTTTGCTCTACTCAAGGTCAAGACATGGAGCATCATCCAGCATGGAGAACTTTGCAGGTTTCCATGATCCAACACACAGCAGCAGTGAGGGAAATGGGAAAAAAGAGTTAAAAAAGTGTAATTTCATGGAATCACAGGACGGTTTGGGTGGGAAGGGATCTTAAAGACAATCCAGTGCCACCCCCTGCCATGGCAGGGACACCTTCCACTACCCCAGGGTGCTCCAAGTCCCGTCCAACTCTTGGAACACTTCCAGGGATCCAGGGGCAGCCCCAGCTTCTGTGGGCAGCCCGTGCCTCACCCCCCTGTCCCATTCACCTGTCACACCACAGCATTTGCTCCCCTTTCCCTGGTGAACCTTGGTGATTTCTCCACTCGGAGATCTCGTATCTCACATCAGGAGCTCAGACATCTTCCCAATTGATTCTGGCAGTGTAATCGTGCTTGGAGCTGTGCTCTTCCAGGATCTCACCTGCTCTTTTCTTCCCTCTGTTTTCCACCCATCACCTGCAGGCTGGCACCACCTCTCAGCACTGGGAATGCTCTGGGTCATTGCTGGGGACGGGGCCAGTTGTCCCCTTCTTCCCAGGACTCCAAGATGCTGCCTCAGACTTCCAGGCTGGCAGCTTCCAACATGACATAATCCTGCTTGTGATGTAACACCACGTCTGCCAGCACAAACTTCCAATGTTTGGCTCGGGACCAGCCGGGCTGGGATTTTATTTTTGACAAATAACTATTGTCTTAACAATCCCATAAAGATTTCTTTTTGTCTCCTCCTGGTGCTGTGGCCGTTGTGGAATGATCGGGGTGTTTTTAGCAAAAAAACCCACATTCCCTGGTATAAGACCTTAGAACAAATTGTGTTTGCAGTCATCCTCTGCGGTGAAGTTTTTTTTTCTTTGATTTGCCCTTTAGGATTTTATTCAAAATGGGGTTTAATGTTCTGCCAGCACTCAAGTCAGAAAACAAGGATGTGTAGGAACAGGCAGGTGGGGAACAAATATATGGGGAAAAATCATGATCGCTCAAAGGGTTGCCCTAGTTTTGGGGTATTTCCTCTCCAAATCCTTTGCTGGGTTCATGTTTATGCTTCAGATTTGCCAAGAAAATAACTCCTGAGTTTTCTGTATTCCTGATTCCCTTGCAGCCTGAGAAAGTCCTGGAACAGGAGAACTTGATGCACCCATGGAGAAAACCAGTAAAGCAGATTTTTTCAGGGATCCCAGTTTTAAATACATAGAAGTTAAAAAATAAAGGGATTTCAGCATCTCTTCTGTGGAATGACAAACAAACCAACCCAGCTCCATTTATCTGCCAGGTTTGAAATTGTGGCTTGTCAGAGATGGAGGGAAATCTCCTGTCAGCAGAGATAATGAGAAGGATGGAAGGGAGAATGCAGGCAGGAAGTGATGGAGGAATGAAGAGGAAATGTAGCAGAGAGGAAAAAAAAGGCCCAACAAACCAAACGAAGAAGATTACAGGGGAAAAAACCTTGACAAAAAAGCCAAGGAGGAAATAGGAGATGGAACTGTGGTTAAGTATGAAACGTAGAATATAGGGGACTCACCCCTCCAGGGACCACATTTGTGTTTGTAGGAGGAATGATAAAATTTTCAATTTCCAAATACGTGCTGCAGGTTGCCTGTGCTTGAAAATTGAAATTATTAAAAAAGAAGAAAAAGGAAAAAAAAAAACCCTAGTATCATTGGTGGCAAAACAAAAGACATGGGCTGAAATGATAGGGAAGAACTGTTTATTAAAGGTACCTGGGCTGTGGGACTGCAGGAATCCCTGCCAGCTGAGGTCTGCCTGTACCTGGAGCAGGTGTAGATTGATATTCAGACTTAAAGCTGCTCTGTGCTTTAGGATGTCTGGGAAAAGCAGAGCATGTGAAGATCTCTTTTCTGCTCTGTGGCAGCCTTTCTGAAAGGAACGTCCGAAGCAAAGCTGCCCCTTCCCAGCACAAATCCCAAACTGCATCCCTTGGCCGTTTCAACCCGGGGACTGATGGCAATGCTGGGCTCTGCCAGGGCAGGATCTGGAGCTCAATACAGGGCAGCTCACTGAGAGCTTCTCAATCAAGAGACTCCCTTGTTTGGGGCTTTTCCCAACCCGGGGGTGGCAGATCCCTCCCCAGCGGATCCCCGGAGCACTGGTGGGCTCTCTCCAAGGGCAGCTCCCTGCCTCGAGTGACACAAACCACAGCAGGACTTGATGAATACCAGAGCAGGCAGACACTGGCTGGCTTTTCCACTGCAGCTCTCCCCCTGCTATTATTTATATTCCATTTCACTTGCTCACATGTAACTTAAAACCAGCCCGAAGTCAGCAGCACCATCCAACCACGGGCCAATTAGCCCGGAGTGGCCCTCTCTCCCTTTCTTTCTCCCTTTCTCCCTCTCTCTCCCATGGTTTCTGCAGGCAGGAATAAGGCTGGCTACTGTTAGGCATTCCCAGTGGTGGCCCAGCAAAGCCTGGGTGCCAGTTCAGTGGCTGAATATGGGCCCTGTTTATTTTCTCAGAGTAGCAATTTTCGAGGGGTTGGAAGACTTGTTAAAATTAGCATCAAGAATTTCAGCCACAGAAAAGGTCCTTTCACCTTATTCTTCAAAAAGCCTGTTGTTTCCCAGAGCAGCAGCCCCTTCCAACCCGCCTGAAAGCCTCAATTTCCATCTGGGAATAAAAATCACCCTCTCCAGACCCCAAAATGAGGCTTGGACAGGTTTTGGTGGGATCAGGCTCATTTCCATGGGTGTGAAGGGCACCTGCCAGGAGGGAGAGCATCAAAACCCATCCCTTGGAAAGGCTGAGCAAACCCAGCCGAGCTGGAGAGGGATTGAAGGGAATGGTGCTGCTCCAGGAGGATGCCAGGAGGATACAAATCTCCACCTCAGCATCAACAGAAATAAACATCCCCTTCAGGATTGATGGCTCTTGACATCGCAGGGTCTGGGCAGCGTCAGGAGGGAGGAAGGTGATGCTTTCTGACAGCTCGGCGTGACATCTGGCCAGATCCCCTTCCCAGGAGTGGAAAGAAATAGGGATTCCCTAAATATTTGGCAGCAGTAAAACGGGATTCTTCCTAACTACTCCAAAGTCCTAGGGCCTCCCTGTCCTACAGGATCTGTACCAGGTTCTAAGTGAGTCCACGCTGTGGGCAGAGGGTTTTGAGTGGGGCTCTTTGCTCTGTTTTGGAAAAGGAAAGGCAGATAAGGAGTCTGGAGTCGCAAGGATTAATTCGGTTCCTCCAAAGCTGCTTATTTAAATTCAGGCCAAGGTCTCTTGAGTCAGCAAAACTCAGCGGGAACTCTCATAAAAATAGGGTCTCTTTTGAAAATTCGCATGCTTCCTGTTTGTGCAAACGCCGTGAGAACTGCCTTTCCCATGGCACGTCTGGGCTGGAACCAGGAAATAGATGGGAATTTGGAAACAAGGAATAATTGCTAAAAAAAAAAATTAAAAAAAAGAAAGATAATCATATTTCTTTTTCCCTTTCAGGCTGAAAGAAAGCTTTGTGTAGTTTGGTATCCTGTTAGTCAACTGACCTTAACTAGGTTTGGGTTGGATGATCCACGTTTGGTGATCCGTGTGCGTCCCTTCCAAGTAAGGATATTCCATATCCTAGGATGGGTCAATCCAATGCAGGCTGGTGCAAGCCAGTGCTGGAAATTGTGTTAATGTGTTAAAACATCACCCTGAGGTGTGTGACTGTGCTGGAGTTTGGAGCTCATGGGGAGCAAATCCTGCTCTGGGAGGGGATTCAAACCGGAGATCATGGGGAGAAAATCCTGCTGTGGGAGAGGATTCAAACTGGAGATCATGGGGAGAAAATCCTGCTGGGAGAGGGGATTCAAACCGGAGATCATGGGGAGAAAATCCTGCTGGGAGAGGGGATTCAAACTGGAGATCATGGAGAGAAAATCCTGCTGGGAGAGGGGATTCAAACTGGAGATCATGGGGAGCAAATCCTGTTGGGAGAGGGGATTCAAACCACAGATCACGGGGAGAAAATCCTGCTGGGAGAGGGGATTCAAACTGGAGATCATGGGGAGCAAATCCTGCTGTGGGAGCAAATCCTGCTGGGAGAGGAGATTCAAAGTGGAGATCACAGGGAGAAAATCCTGCTGGGAGAGGGGATTCAGACTGGAGATCATGGGGAGAAAATCCTGCTGGGAGAGGGGATTCAAACCCTCTCTGCAAATGTTGCCCCAGTGGATTCTGCTCCACAACAAGCTCTGATGATGTATTTGCAGAGCATGAGCTTCACCCTCTCTCGCTCATGGTTGGACACCGGTGCTGGTAGCTCACCTTGATATTCCCTGGCATCATGGAATGATGGAATCATTCCGATTGTAAAAGATTTCCAAGGTCATCGAGTCCAACCTTCGACTGATCCCCACCTTGACAACCAAACCATGGCTCTGGATGCCACGTCCGGTCGTTCCTTGAACACCTCCAGGGATGGTGAAGCCAACCTCAACGTCCTGTGGTGCAACACGAGGCCATTTCCCCTTGAGATGTGTCCGTGTCCACACTTCTGCAGAAGCTCCTTGTGCTGGCAATCCTCCGACACAAAACAGACAGAAGACCTGCCCAGCCAGCATTTTCCTTTCCATTTAAACACAAATTTTTCTGAGGTTTTTAACAGCCTGGCAAAAACAGGGAGAAAAAGGGAGCACTCTGCGAGCTCGTTAGCAAGTGGGATGTAAATCCAAGGAAACTTCACTCAGCCCATTTGAGTTCCTCCAGATCTATTTGAGGATAATTGACATTATCTGGCTCTTCATCCATCGTTTTGAAAATCTCCATAATTCATGATCAAGTCTGGACAAACATATAAATGTCAGGACACTGAAATTATTCAGATGGGTGATTATTTATCAGTATTTTTATCACATTTTCTTTTCTTTTTTTTTTTTTTTTTTCATTTCCACCATGGCCACCTTCAAATTGATGCTTTTTGGGCTACTCATTAAGGTCTGAGAAGAAGTATTTTAATCAATTTAATTAATAAGATGAAAACCACACAAGTTTTGGCAGGATGACCTTGGTTAAATTATTTGCTGCTGTTGTTGTTTAGGCCATAGATAAAGAAAATATGTCCAGTTTAAAGTCCCAAAAACATCTAACTGCGTCAGTTGTTATTTTTTTTTGAACATTTTCACTTCCTGGATGTTTTCTAGGATTCATGTCGAGTGACTGTACACACTTCATTTTCTTTTTGAAATTCTTTGAGGGAATCCCCCACAAGGATTGCTCCTACATAGTAAGAATATATAAATTGTGATTTTCCTGATATTAATGTGCAGAGCTGGAGTTTTTTGATATCTATGGGTTCTCAACCACTTGGCAGAGGGGTTCAGCACCACCCACATGTACCAGGTCACTCAGTACCTTCATTTTAAGGTCCAGGGTGAGAAAAGGAATTTCCTTGGATATCATAGGATTCTTCTAGATGAAATATTCCCTATTATAACACAGTATTTCCTGCCATCACCTCCCCACGTGTGTAGAAAATAAAAATCCTAAAAGATTTCTAGAATAAAGAAGAACCCAGATATTTTCAGAGGTTTAGAAAGGTGCAGGTTTTGTGATATAAAAAACACTGTTACATTAAGAAGTTTTTTGCTAAAATGTGACTTCAGCACAGGAGACAAAACACCCCCAGTGCTGCTCTGGCTCCATCGGGGCCATCGATTCTCACGGGGACAGTGTCACCTGTGGCTCCTGCTTCACCCCGAGCCCCCGCTCAGCCCATCACTCTCCCGCCTTCCCCCCCGGGGGAGGACTCATTTATCTCCCCAAAGGTCTGGCAGGGTGCAGAGCCCCGGCGGTTCCTCCCTCTGGGAACGCTCCGGGCTGGGCTGCTGATGGATGCCCGCCACGGCTGAGCTATTTAAGGGCCTGGGGAGGCACAACTGCACTCGGAGACAAATTGTGTGCTGCTGATGGGAGCTGGCTCGGAGCCACTGCTGCTGCTCCTGAGCCTGCCTAGAAACCCTCTGCTCGTGTTCCAGAGCAGCTCTCCCGTGTTCGGTCCCCCACCTCCCTTCTAGGCCGAGTTGGGCTTATTTCATCTCTTCCTGGGACTCCCAATCCAACCAGGATCCACCTGTGTGTCCGTTCCTGCTGGGATATCCATACCTGGGCCACCTGCATGGGGCTGGTGGATGCAGCACAGAGATTGTTGGCTCTTCTGGAGCGGCAGCTGGTGGCCAGATGTTGCGTCCCACGGTGCTTCCAAAGCTCTGGGGACAGTTTCATCTTCTGCCACATGCATTTCTAGGGCTTGTCCCCGTCCTTCATGTCAGCTCTGTGCTTCTTTGCCTTTCTCATCTCCCCGTATCCCGGCTTGACCTGGCCTCAGTGATCCACCCGCACGGCAGTGAGCTTGGTTGGGCTCACACGGCTCTGACAACAAAGTTCTGCCTCTTCAGCAGCAAAATTCAGTCTCAGTGAGCTGCAGCCACTGAATTTGTCTGTGCACGAGGGTTTCTGGGGCTTTTCCCTTGTTTGTCTCCAAAATCCACCGTGAAGAAAATATTTTTCAGCTCTGTAATCCCCCTGGCACTGATGTTTGTGCCTCTGCTTCCAGTGAAATACCCCATTCCCATCTTGATTTCAAGTCTTCTACAGCCTGTGGAAAACCTTCCATCTAAGGGCTCTCTGGGAGTAGAAATCTCTAAAATGGGAATGAACTTTTCCAGCCTGTCGTGCTTCATAAGGACTCAATTCTGCTCCCATTTGAGTCCCAGGGGGAGCTGGATTAGAGGGATGCAATCACAGAGTCCTCCAGCAGTAATTTGTTTCAGAGGAGTGCCTTCGGTAAAGGCCAGCAGGGTCCAAGAAAATAAAGCTCACCCTGGAGAAATAAACAGATGGGATGAACACAAAGTTGTTTTTTCTCCCTTACCCACCAGTTGTGGTGTTATGTGGGCACCACACTTTGAGAAAACCATGGAGATGTGAATCCAAAATGGATCACAATAACAGAATTAAGGAAGGTTTGGAGAACTTGGCTTTCAAGAGAGGTCTGAACTTTGGGTGGTCCACTCCAGGACAGTGATTTTAACCTGCCCAGTGAACCTGGAGCCCTTTGGTGGACACGAATCCACCCAAATCCTCATTTTTCTCACCTACCTTGGGAGGAAATCTGAAGTACAGCTCAGATGCCCTCAAACCTTTGGATTACAGGTTTAAGGAAAGCAGAGAACTGGGGTGTGGAGCTGCAGAGAGCTCTGAGTGAGAAGGAAGAAGTGCCAGGGTCTGCTTGGTAGGAGAAGATATTTTTGTCCTCTGAAAACAGCTCAGTGCTGAAAGGCTCCCCTCTGCCATATTGGTGGGTTGGCATCAGCCAAAACGATCCTATGAAGACTTTTGATTTAAAAATGCAAACATTTATTCATAAATGGGCTCCCAAAGCAGCAGCTCCTTTGCCACATTGCCTAAACCAATGGGACAAACGATAAAACTGTCTGGATTACAGAGTCAAACATCACACAATTAACCAACAGCACAACGTGAATGTCTGAAAGTCATTTTGATTGACTTCAGATGAGATCCTGCATCTTTGCTGCTTCAGGTTATTTTTGAATCCTTTCATGCTCACCTCTCCTTCTTCTCAAGGCGTCATTCAGGACCTGTTGAAGGCAGGGCAGGATTTTCTCTTTGAATGGAGCCTTAAATAGGAGGTGCCTTGGGTTTTAATGGAAAAGGAGCAAAAAATAAAGAATTATAAACAAGTACCACGAGACCCCAGCAGCTGCTTGGTGACTCAGAGTATTAAACTGCAAGCATTTAAAAAGAAAAACCCAATCCCTCCAGCCATTTCAAGAACGTGAAGTGTGGAGCTCTTACAAATGCACTGAAGAATCTTTCTATGTGCTGCCATCAGGTGTTTGGTTCTCCGTGTCAGAAACCAGCTCCAAGGCTTTTTTCCTTGGGAGTAAGGAAGGCTGAGGAGGCAACATTCCTCCTTTAACCAAACCTGATCACATTTTAACCCTACAGGAATCCCCTCACTGCCACAGCTCCACAAAAAGGTGACACAGGAAAAAGACATTTTTATCTGCAAGTCCCTGAAAGCTTTTTAAGGGTGAAACCCCCTCAGGAATGTTTTACAGAGCATAAATGAAGCAGTGAGGTCTTCTTTCCTGCAGTGCCAGGAAAGCCTAAAGGAGGGAAACTTCACAGTGACTATGTGGTATTTTATTTTTATCCTATTATATGACAGATTAGCATAGCACATATTTTTATAGCACATATTTTTATATGTATTTATAATATTATGTGATATTTCTGAAAGCAGGAAGACCTGAAAATGCTGCTGAATAATTGTTATTTCTTAGATGTTTACAGAAAAAATCACCTTTCACCATTTTCTCTGTTCCTAAATACTGTGGGAGCAATCCTTGAACTTTTTCCTCAAACGGTGGAATTCCCACTGGAGGGGCTGGGAGGCTTGAAAGGTTCAAGCCTCTGTTTTTACAAGGGAACAAATGGCAGGAGTTATAAAAAAAAAAAAGCAGAAAAAGAGAGGCAAAAGGAAAAAAAAAAGAAACCTTTTCAGCCTCTACTCTTTTTAAAGGCAGTTATATGGGATTCGCTTCCCTTCTTATCTTCCTGTTTCCCGCTTTTCAAAGCTGGGGTTAAGTTCAGAGGGAGGAATTTGGGACTTGAGGACATCGGTGACCACAGCCCAACCCAGCCCCGGGGCCTGTGGGAGCTGCTGTGTCCTCCCATCCCGGGAATGGGGCTGACAAAGTCATGGAATTGCTGTGAATTCACCCCAAATATCGATTCAGGAGCAAACCCAAGCTGGATGAGGGCTCAGCAGTTTTGGGAATTCTCTTGGGAGAAGGGAGGCGTTATCAGGAATCCGAATATCCAGAGGAGCTGCATGGAAACCTCAGCACGCTTCGGGCCGGCCGCAGTGGAACGTTCACTCTTAAAAGGAACTTAAGGAGGCAAAGCTTCATTTCCTGAGATTTAAGGAACTTTATTAAAATTTCCCCCCCCCCCCCAACCCTTTACTGCATTAAGAGTTGGCAGAGGCTTTGGAGCAGGAGAAGCAGCCTTAGTGTGAAAGGGCTTTTTAGAGGGGAATCCAAGGAATCATTGCCTTAATAAAGGGAAACCCAGAGGGAGGGGATTTTAAAGCTGTTGCAGGCTCACCATTATCTGAGATACACAAATAAATTCACTTTCTCTTTACCTATTGCACGGTAATAAACTGAGTTTCTCGTCTCAGAAACCCCATGGACCATCCAAGGAAACGGCCAGAGGGGTGGTTTGGGACAGCATTTGGTCACCAAGCACTGTCCCAAATTCTGATTGCCAAATTAGTGTGTGGGCAAGAGAAATGTCATTTGGGTAAACAGCAGCATTTAACAAGAAAAGAAAAAATAAAACCTCCAACAGCTGAGTTTTTATCTTTCGTTCATCCCAAGGACAGGTGAGGTTTTATTTCCAATTTATTAATTTGGGATTTTTGGTAACTTAAATGTGTGAGAAGAGGACAATGGGAAGAGGACAATGGGAAGAGGACAGAGGTTCTTTGAGGTGACGCCCACAGCAGGATGAAGGAACCCTGTGACTGTTTTTTTGGCCAAATTGTGCAATCATGAAGAGCAGAAAGGAGCCACGACTCCTCTCAGCCATGGTGGAGCATGTCCATAATGGACAAGTGTTTATCCATCCCCGGGAATGGCACCGACCCCAGCACAGGCCGTGGAGGGACAATATCACAAATGTGCATAAAAAACAGAGCTCTTACTGCAAGTGATGGTCTTAGTAGAACTTGAACGTGGAATTAGGATTAATTCATGGGCTCTGCAAAGCCCTTTTCCCTCCCTGTTGTTGTCAACATGGGAGAACCCCCTTGGAGGGTTTTTTAGGCAATGCTCCCAATCCTTACTGCGTGCAAACTGCAGAGGATGGGAATTTGTGCTTTAT
Source organism: Mohoua ochrocephala (assembly GCA_013398855.1). Lineage (NCBI taxonomy): Eukaryota > Metazoa > Chordata > Aves > Passeriformes > Acanthizidae > Mohoua > Mohoua ochrocephala. The sequence continues at coordinate 77,192 of VZTA01009808.1, forward strand.
TTTATGTCCTTTCCTGTCACTGGATCATAAAGCTTTTCATTCCAGTGTCTGCTCCTAAGGATAGCAGATTAATATTAATAAATAAAATAATATTAATAAATAAAAAAACAAATTGGGCATTGAAAGGCAATTTAAAAGCCTTCAGCTTCCTTTTTTCTTAGGTTAATATTCTGATAATGGTGATTTCAGTCTGTTGTAGGTATCACTGCTGTTCCTAAAAGGAATGGGATGGGTTTAGGTAGAGGGAAGCATTTCTCCACTTCTTCCTTCCCACAGCAGCGAGTGGCCCTTCATTCTCACTGAATTTTGTTGTTTTCCTCACTCCGATTCCGCAATAAACTCCAGGATCATCCATCCACCTGCAAACAGGGATCTCTAGTGCCGGGTGCCGACGCTCTCACAGGTACTTTGGCATCAGCTTCTGATAAAAAGGAGATTATTTTGAGAGTTTGTGGTTAGTTTAGATATGTATCATGCAATTATTAGTGCTGGAAGCCCCCCGGGTGTATCCCCACCTCTGGATCCCGCTCCCTGCACTTCCATCCTCACTTTTAGCTGGAGGAAGGGAATCAGCATATGTGTGTCATTAGGCATCCCCCTGCTTAGGAAAGTAATAAGGTTTTTTGAGCGTTGTGAAACGCTTTTCTCTAAGGCTGGGACATAAAGCTTTGATTATCCCTCGGTGCATTTCACTCCATCAAATATGAAAACCATAGATTTCCTCGGATTTAACTCGCAGGCAGATTCAGAACACTTAACCAAACATTTTGTGTAATGAAAAAACACACAGGCTGATGGGGGGGAGGAGGGGCCTGGAATCGAGTCCTGGGGATTTTCTTTCCATTCCTGCCACTGACTTGCTGCAGCTTTGGGGTGAGTCTTCGGCTCTTTTTTCATGCCATCTTGCTGAATCATAAAATGGATCTCACAAACGCCAGGAGAAGTGATGCTTGTGGAGCTTTCCCAGCAAACAGCTCCATAAACCACAGTTTGCTCGGGGCTTTATTGCTGTTTATGGCTGTGCCCTTCTCTTCTCCAGGCCTGCTGCTATAAATGTTCCCCGTCTCCAAAAGGGATCAAATAGATCCCATGCAACTGCCAGAGGGAGGATTTCCTGGGATCCTCCGTGGTGCCAAAGCTGTCCCCGTTGCCATCAGCAGGGTGACCGGTTGCAACGAGAGCCCCGTGAACATTCCGGCAGCCGCCTGGATTTTCATCCCTTCCCGTTTTTCCAGGGCTGCACTTTTTGTCTCTTCCCGTTTTTCCAGGGCTGCAGCTCTCCCCTTGCCTGGCCTCCAGGCGGGGGGAAGGCAAAAAGTGTTTTTTCCTGCCTCTCACCTCCAGCAGAACGATAACCCAGGAGCCCCTTGGAGTGCAGCAGAACGATAACCCAGGAGCCCCTTGGAGTGCAGCGAGTTTGGCAGCGATTCCCTGCTTGTGCATTCAGAAATATCCAGCGGGCTGTGAACTCACCAGTCTGAATGAAAATCCAACTGGTCCCAAGCCCGAGGGTCACAGGAGACCTGCAGTAATGTATGGAAATATTTGACTCAAATTGCAGCTTTTGCAAGAGTGTCTGGGACAGCAGCAGAAATAAATACTGGATTTTAGATCCGTGAAGCTCTGGGATGACTCTTTTAGTGTTTGCATCCTATCAGCGCTGCAATCTCTCTGCTTTTCGCCATTTAAAACAGTCTTTATTTTAGCAAATATTGATTTTTTTAAGTGCATTATGCAAATTATTTTAAATGCCTGTTTGGATTCTGATTTTTTATTATTATTATTCTTAGAAGGTCACCGAGGAAAGGGAAGAGTTCTTGTTTGGGGGTTAAGGAAAGTGGTGGAAATCCATTCCAGCTGAAAGCTGGCGAGAGTTCTCAGCCTGCAAGCAAAATTGGTCATTTTTCCCTGCAGATTAAGGAAAAAAAAATCCATTTGGCTGTGTTTATTGTAGAGGAATGCAGAGAAAAAGGACAGGGAGAAAGAGACGGAAGAAGCGAAATGTTTGCATGATTTACGGGAAGTTTGCGACTTCCAACCAGCCCTGTGGGGTGACCTGTTGTCATGAAATGAAAAAAACCAACAAATAAATCAGGGAATGATTCCCGAGGTTTATCCCAGCACCACTGGGCAGGAGCTCTCCATGACTTGGAGCTGCAGTGAGAAATCCCCACTGCCTGAGCAGTTCCCAGCCCAAGGGAGCGCCGTTAAAAGCAACGTTGGGATGGATTCCCAGGGGACTTTCACTCCCTCGGTAATTTGGGGTAGAAACGTCTGTGGAAAAGGATGGAGCTGCCTCGTGTTTTGGTCTATCCCATGACACAGTTCCTTAAAATTACTGCACAAGATTCACAGGGTTTGCTCTCCCGTGGGATTCCGTGGTGCTGGAGGAGCTGTAGCTGGCTGGGCTCCGAGCAATAAGCACAAGTTTTTTATTTGCTCCTTCTTTATGCTACTGTTGAGGAGAAGGAAAGGATCGCTCCCAGTCTTCATGGAGGCAATGAGGAAATGAGGATTTCAGGAGGTTCCCTGGAGCTGGGCAGGCAGGGATACCATGGACAGGAATGTGGATGTTGTGTCCCCTCAGCCTGCCTTGGCTTTCCGGCCATTTCCAGGGTTGGTGGAGTCAGTGTGGATCCACAGACACCCCTTGGAAAGGGGGCTTCATCATTCCAGCTGGCAGAACTGCTGATGGGAACAGAGCTGCACCCAGGAGAGGCAATGCTGCTGCCAGAAATTCCTACAGAGGAGTGCAAAAATCCCTTTCCCTTTCCCTTTCCCTTTCCCTTTCCCTTTCCCTTTCCCTTTCCCTTTC
>VZTA01009808.1:80033-240709 GCA_013398855.1 Mohoua ochrocephala
CCCTTCCCCTTCCCCTTCCCTTCCCTTCCCTTCCCTTCCCCTCTTTCCCCCTGGATCACTGGAGCTCCAGTCTCTAACACATTTTTACACGTCACTAACAGAGCTGTGTTCCTGAATTCCCGTTCCTCCCACTGTTCCCAGTTTGGCTCAGAGCAGCCACGGATGGAGCAGTGCCGGGTGAATCCACCCTGAATGTGACAGGACCGTTCCTTTGACATTGGAGATAAATCTGCTCCAGCCTCGCCTTTGTTTTCCACCATCATTCCTTAAAAAGGACTTTTCTTGGCAGCGAATCCTGTGGGAGCTGCGCATTTCCAGCAGCCATGGGATTTCCACGGACGAGGAATTTCACAGTCACCAGCGAGAGTGTTTGCAGCAGGAATGTTTTTTTCCCCTCAGCGATTGCACTTCATCAGAACGCCAGCCCTGGGGACTCGGTGTCCAGTCAAAACAGCTCAGATTTCACATGGCAGTGGGTGGACACCCAAAACAGCCTTTCCAGCAAACTGGAAAAGTTGCTTTTAGCTGGTGAAAGAGTCATTTCCTTGCCTGGTAGGAGGAGGTGGAAAGATTCTCCCATGCTTTGGGGTCGGGGAGACAGAGATCCCAGAGCTGACGCCGGGAAACGGAACCAAAAGAGAAATCGAAGTGGTTTCTCCTCACGCACGAGCCTTCATGGGAAATTTGCTCCAATGTCTGCGTGGAGAAGCTTGGCCGGTCTCACACGGAGCCGTGGGGGCTCTCTGACCTCAACACTCTTTCAGTTTTCATGGATTGGTTGGGATTTTTGTGCCTGTCTGAGTCACTTGGCCTCAATTTGTTTAATGGCCAATTGATTTAAGGACTCGGAGCCTGGGATTTCTGGGTGGTTTGTGCAGCATCTTGGCAAGATCCACTCACAACTCAGTGGCATCCCTGTTTTATTTGTAATTTATTTGTATTTATTTGTAATTTTATTTGTAATTCCTAGGCTAGAAAGCAAACCCCTTATTTTTGCCCTCTTCCAGGCTTTCCACGGCATTTTGGAATCTATAAAAAGGCACTTTTAGGAGAGTGAAATAGCCACACACCTTTAAAGTCCATTGCCATATTTTGGACCGTGAGAGCTTTCAAAGAAGGACAGAATGGAAAAATAAGAGATATTTTGCTTTTAAATAAAAATTAGAAACTCTCCTTCCTAAATAGGGACAGTTGGCATCTGTGCCTCCTTCTTTGCTACAAAAGCCTGTCCCAGTCTTTGCTGTCGGACCCATTTCATAGTAAAAATAGCCCATGGAAAATTTTTGTCCCAGAGTTTCGTGCCAGCTGAGCCCTCGGCCGTTGCTTTCAAGTGACTAATTTAGAGCAAGATTTGACTGAGTGACGGTGTCGTTGCCTTCCTTGTCACATCCAGGTAAAAACCTGTGGGAAGAGTTCAGCCTGAGCCTAAAATGGTGAGGAAAATAGCCAAGGAAATTGTGAGCGATCACAAAATCGTGGAATGGGTCGGGGTGGAAGCAACCTTAAAGCTCATCTCATTCCCTGCCATGAGCAAGGGACTCCTTCTACTATCCCAGGTTGCTCCAAGCCCCATCCAGCGTGGCCTTGGACACTCCCAGGGATGTTTAATCATATTCAGGGACGTGAAAATGAAGTTAAAAATGCACCCTCAGTATGTTCATGCCTGGTAGTGCCCGAAAGCCGAACTTTGCAAGGCTCAGCCTGTGCAACCCCGAAATCCTGAGGCTCAAAGGTCGCTGAAGCCTGGAGCTGCTGACCCTCAGAGGCGCTGCGTGGTTAATTGGCATGATTTAATTAGCGAGTCCCACACCACATGGTCCCTGCCTTAAAGCTGCGGCTCTCGGCTGTGATGAGAATCCCAGCTTTTATTTGATTTTATTTTTCAGCTGTACTCCTTTCTTTTATGTTTGCAGAACAAAATGTGATGCCGTAACGTCAGGTGATGAAGGAAAACATCCCGAAAGTTGGCGTTTCCTTTAAAATCTCAGTTTGCCTCCTCTTTTTTGAGGATTTAGGCAATAATTCAGCTGCACCGCGGTTCTGACAACAACATCCCGGCGAGCGAGTGGTGAGAAACACCCCGAGAGGACGCCCCTGTGGTTAATGTAAATAGGTGTAGCCCCTGCATGCCTGCAGCTGAAATTTGGAGGAGGCAGAAAGGATCGTGTGTTTCTCTGCCCTGTCCCCCGCCGCGAGTTCACCATCCTGGTGCACGCACACCTCTCCTCCTGCTCCCACAGGGATGAGGAGCTGGGATCCAGCCGGATTCCTCTCCTGGCTCCAGGCAGCAGCTCCCGCAGGGCGCACAGCCTATGCCGGGGCATCATCGGGCTGGAATAAAGGGGCGGGAATCAGCTGGGATGGCCCTGGAAAAAGGGACAGGAATCAGCCGGGATGACCCTGGAAAAAGGGACAGGAATCAGCCGGAATGGCCCTGGAAAACGGGACAGGAATCAGCCGGAATGGCCCTCTGGAAAACGGGACAGGAATCAGCCGGAGTGGCCACAGGGCAGCAGCCCAGCAGCGATCCCCTCCGGCCTGGACGCGACAATTTGCTGAAGAGTTAAACGTTGTCCTGTTTAAAGCAACATTATCCTGCCGGTGCTGAGCCTGAGGGTGCATGTCAGGTTTACCCTGCTAATTAACTGCCGCTAATTAGAGAGCATCTCGCAGCGCTGTCCTTGTCCTGGCTGCTGCTGTTTGGAGGATGACGCTGCAGGAGCTCCCCCTCATCCGAGCATCCCCGCTGGGGTGAGCGGCTGCGGCTTCCTCCTCCTCCTGGAGCCGCGGTGCTTCCCAGGCCAGCTCGTGGGGCTCGCACCCAGCTATTGACTCAGCTGCTCACGCCTCTGCCCCCAGAAAATTCGTCTGCGTTCGGGTTTTTTTCTGGTCAAGGGGAGAGGGAGCTGTTGGAGTAGGGGGATGCTGAGAGATGCTGTGTTTAATGCAGACTTTGGCCAGGCCCTGTGTCATCTAAATCGCAGATTTTTCCAAAAAAACTGACTGTATTTGCTCATTTTGACTCATTTCACCTCTCTTTTCACTTCTCTTTCCAGCATCATTTTTAGGGAGCGGGGCTTTTCTTTTCCTGCCCGCTGAAGTCTGAGCTATGAATAACTGCAGAGCTCTGGACCAACCCCATGGATCACTTTTTTTTTTGCCAAAACACACAAGCAGGTGTGATATGTGATTTATGAATGATCTAAGAGCCCCCAAATCCCAGTGCACACAGATTTCCAAAGGTATCCCAGGCTGTGAACAGCCATGAAAGGGAATTATGAGAACCAGGTTGATTTTCTCAGTGGGAATTTTTTTTGCCAGTGTTCTCTGCTGTACGAGCAGCAGTTGTTTCCTTTCTGATCAACAGAGGACAGTGTTCTTATATTCAGAGGCCACAACACTTCCTCATCACACAGCAGCGGGCTCCAGCACAAATGTAACACCATGGACTGAAGAGCTAAAGAGAAATTAAAGCATTTTTCTCACACTTCTGCCTGGGTAAAATCCACCCCACGACAACTTGGATGACGGGGACTGGATAAGTGGGCGCCAAGTCTTGTAAAATCTGGTTTATTCAACAAACCGTCACAAGATTTGGAATTTCCATAAAATCTCATAATTTCTCCAGTTAATAAAACACTCATCAGAAGGGGCCGTTAGAATCCAGCCAGAGATCTGGCAGTGACCGCTCATTTAATGGGACAGCACACCCCAGTGCTTTGGATAAAGAGTGGGATTCGAAGCAGTGTCCCAGCAATTTACAATTCCCCAGAAAGGAAAAGCCATCTCCAACCCCGGGGACTTCATTTCAGAAAACTTATTGAACTGAATTCCTGGAAGTTTTGAGTGATTTCCGAGCAGAAAGGCCCTTTGCACAGGATCCGCGAGTCCGTGGTGTTTATAAATCCAAGAGGAAATTCCTGCCAGCGGTAGATTTTTTGCCCCCACGTGTGGGGCAGTGCAGGGATGCTCCAGGAGCCCCTGTGTGCAGGTGGCCTTTTCTGCCAGAGGGACAGAGGAGCACAGGGTTAGGGTGGGATGAGTCTCTGGGCAGAAATCTGCAGACACTTTTCCAGGCCGTAGGCTCAAATAACAAAAAAAAAAGAGGAGTTAGGCTGAACCCAGGATGGGTGGGAGTAAATTCCTTTCCTCTAAGGCCCCGTAGGATTCCCTGGATCAGGTTTCGAAACTCCTGGGTTGGAGCAGGAAGGGAGGAGCTCACAAACCCCACTCTCCCTATTTATTCGCAGAGTCTTTTGCCCCCACAGATTTCAGCTCTCCCAATTTATCCAGCTCCTGCTGGACTGGCTCAGCTGATGAGCACCAGGCAAAAGACCAGCCCTTGCCACCAGCAGTGGGAAACTCAGTTGACTTGGGATGGATTTGTACTTTTCAGCTAAATTCAGCCGAAATCAGCATTCTTATCTTCCGACGTGCAAATATATTCATCTATTTGATGAGACCATATCCATGCCCATGCTGGAGCTCCTGGAACTGTTCCTGCAGAGCGAAACCGAGCTTCTGCTTCTCCTTTGATGGTGATAGCAAAAACTTTTAGATAAGCTGGAGGGTTTTGGGATGAATACCTGAGCCAGTGGGGTGGCTCAGGCGTCACGGCTTGGCGAGTGGGGAAGGATCCCATCCTCAGCTCGGCTCTGTGGGAACTCCTGGCAGAAAGAGATTTGGGCAGCAGTTTCCAAGAAGGAATTAGATTTAGCTTATAAATTAGTTCCTAAGCTTGGGGCCAGGGTCATTAAAAGAGGAATCCACCCCAGGGAGGCCTGTCTGTGTCCAGATTCCTCGTGCAGCTCTTGAAGTTGCTCGCTCCCATTTTAACCATGTATTTACACGAAATGCACGGCCTGAGCCCAGAGCCCAGAGGAATTCAAACTTAATGGCTTTACCCAAATTTCCTCTCTGCTGAAGAGGAAGCAAAAAAGAAAAAAAAACCACCTCATCCATGTTCCTCCAGCCACGTTCCTAATGCGTTCCTCAGGCTCTGCAGGCTTTTATCTCACGGCTTTGCAGCGCTCGCAATTCCCCAGGAAGATCTCCCTGTGCGCCGCCTTCCAGGGTTCACTTCTTCCTTGGAAAGTTCATCCCCGGTGCATTCCAGCATCCCGGCTCTGGGTGAATACCTGCCCCACGTCTCCCACTGAGCCCCGCTGTCTCTAAAGGGCCGATGATGAATGGCTCCTCGGAGCAGCGGCAATTTCATGGTTCGTTGGGCACAACCACTCTGCATTTTCACCCGCGGATAATCGAGCTATTACGGGACAATGAGGAACAGATTGCATCTGCCCAGGCATCCCCCGACAAAGGGCTGGGTATCTCTGGCATCTCCCACGCCGGGGATGCGGGGAGGGGATATTTGGAAGGGGGAAGAGGAGGACAGGTAATCCCAGGTATCTGAGCATCATTTTGTCTGCCCCTTTATCTGCTGCTGCTGAGGGAAATCGCATCCCCGGCTTCAGCAGGGGCTGGGCTGGAATGAGCTGGGATTTTAGCCCTGGTGTTTTCCGTTTATTTTATCTCACCTCTCACATTCCAGCATCAGTTCCTCCTCTCATCCTCCTCCTTTATGATTTACAATGGCTGCAGGCTTCTGCAGCTGATAAAAGGCGCTGCAATACCTGAGCCCCACAAGCTTTGTCTTTCCCAAATGTTCCCCTTTCTCCCACCCCAAGCCAGAAGATAAGGATCCAACTCAGGGAAACCGAGGCACCCTTTGCTGCTCCCGACGGCTTCAAATCGCCCACCACAGCAACCCAGGCGGCTCCTCACAGGCAGAGTGCACCACACTTATGGTTTCCCATGGAGAATCTATAATTCCACATGATCACGGGCATGGAACGTCCACGGGAAGACAAGGACTACAGTCACAGTCTAAATTAATCTACTGAATTTTTAGCAGTTGTGGCAAGGGATGGGAAATAATTCTTCTTCCATGTCAGGATTTAGGCTCCTTCGCTGCCCTTTATTTGGTGAAATCTGCACTTGCCATGACATGAGTTTTACGTGAGAAATATGAAGTTTTTTGAGACTATAATTTTTTAAAGAGTGAAGATGATCTATTTAAGGCAGCAAATATGCAGATTTGTTTGTTAGAAATAAAGTTTGGATATCAGATTACTTCCCAGAAGATCCATAAGTCTCTCTACATACTGTACTAAAAACTCTCCTGGAGCTTCCACGGCAGAGCAATATATTACATCTCCCTAACTCCATCTTTTTTATGGCCTTGCTGCTCCTTTGCCCTTTATTTAAGCTTCCGACACTGAAATGATTCTGTGCTCTTTGGCTTTTCCAGCCAACCATACCAGGCCCTAATGTTACCCATGGTAAATAAAATAATGGCCATAATTAAAAACAAACAGGGCGAAGAATGAGGTGCCAGGTCTGATGTGCCACCGAATCACTTAAGAGAGGTAAAATATTGCTGCGTCTTATGGAACGTTTAATCAGCCAAAGAATTTCATGCAGTTGTCTCCCTTTAACCTTCCCACCCCCTTCTTCTCCCTCCCCTCCAAGAAACCCTTGAAGTGAAATATTTATGATTTTAATAAATTAAAGAACATGGCTAATTAGCTCCATCATCAACACCCCCAAGGTTGTTAAAGTGAGGGAGAACGCTGGAGTTTAATATTGCTCTGCCCAGTGAAACAGCAAAGCGTGAAGTTCACAGGATGATCCACGCTCAGCGTCCTTCGGGATGTTCAGGGCACGACTCCTCCCCAAACAGGGAATTGCAGGCGCCATCCAGGGCTGGGAATGGGTGGATGGAATGGGAACTTGGCCGTTGTAGATGGATAAATATTTAACACCTAAATGAGCTTCCCAGGGAGCAATCCCATTTCTAAGAGTGGTTTAATCATCACACCCAGGAAGGACCATCCTGTGCTTCCACCAGTGACCTGCTCCACGTCTGGTTGTGCAGCAATGGTTCCATCCATTCAAAATGCACTCCCAGTTTTAGAAACCAAATATTCACAGACTAAAGGAAATTATTACTATTTTCTAATCTGCGGGGTGGAACTTGCTAAAGTTCTCACTGGGTTTGTGCAGAGGTGGAATTTTTTGTCTACTTTGCACCCTTCCAGCAGACAAAACAGATCAAATGGCAAATTCCTCGCACTCATCGTCGCCGGGCCGAGGTGATGGACATTGTTAATTGAGGGTGTCAAAATAATTTACTGCAAGTAATTAAATAAAATGGCAGGTTCCAAAGCCTGCTGAATTTGGATCTAAAGTCCCTAATCGGGGCTATAATTTAAAAGCACCTGACAGATGCTTTAATTAGAGAACAAAAATGCGAGTCGCCGGTAAAGCTCAGTGATGGATGGTGGAAAGTGGGGGGGAGATACCTGCTCACGTCTGCTCTGTGAGATCCCAAACAGCTGCCTGGTGCACACAGGCTGCTGGAGGAGCCCAGCTCCTGCCCCAGGCAGTGGGAGCCCCTTCCCGACGCTATGAGTGGATGGCTCCACATCCTTCTACCATGAAAATTGTTCCAAGCTCAGCCGTGGTCCTTGGTTTTGTCATGGACCACCAGTTATCTGGGAAAGGGATTTACCAGTTGGTGACAGAGCGCGAGGGCATTTGCTGGTGGCTTCCAGCTGGTAGGACAATGAATTTTGTCACAGCACAGCTGCTGTCGGTGTTGGTGAGGACTTTTGGGAAGGTGACAAACTGACAAACTTGGCCTCAGTGCCACAGCACGGTGGCCTGGCTGGCTTTGCATTTGAAAACAAACCAACAGGGCAGCCCCTTTTGGCTGCGCTTCCCAGGCATTTCTTTCTTCCTAAATGGTTCTCCTGGGCACGCTGAGCCGCGCAGGCTGGAAAACAGTTGTGGTGTTCAGGGTTGGGACCTCCCAACATGCGCAGAACGCAACATATGGATAATTCTTCATGACAGTCTTGGCACCGGGGGGTCACCACCCATGTTGCTTTCGAATTCCCAGATCCAGCCCTACAGCCTCCCCCTCAGGAAAAAAGGAGGGGAGGGAGGAAGGAAAGGTCATGGTTTAAGTTTTTTTGTAGGTTATCTAATATAGCACTGAATTACGTCCTTACTGGGCGCTGTCAAGAGCGGTTATGTCGACGTGGAGGTGCCATTGTTGGCCACCGCTCTGGGGGACGCATTATTGGGAAGATGAATTTCTGACATTTGCATTTAGAAAGGAGAGGAAACCTTGCTGGTTTTTGTACCTTGTACAGGATCAACATTTATCTACAGCCAACGTTGCCCAAGAAGTTCGAATTTCAGTGTGAAATCCTGACGTGCCCTGAATATCGAGGAAGGGAGTCCAGAGCCCAGACTGGGCCACCTTTAGGCAGGATCAACGATCCCATGCTCTTTTGACTGAACTGCTCCCACTACCCGAGTGAAGTTGTTTAAGGCCCTTTGGAGCACCTCCATGTCCCACAGCATGAACACGTCCCCAGGGACAGAGTTCCCACTTGGATCAGCCGTTGTTAATTCCGTTTACATGGGGCCCTGTAACTCCTCTGTTCCCACTCTCACGTTCCAAGGGGATCTCTTTGAGGGTTTGTCAAAGGATGATCTGCTATGAAGGAAAACTCGCAGGAGACAGGAGCCTGCAAACCAGGAGACACCCTGGGATCTCAGCTCTTCCTCAGAGCTATCAGCTGGGAAAGGGGGGAAAAAGAGCTCCAGAGTGTTTTTACATACGTCAGTGGAACCAAAATATTGTTTCAGCAGTTATATTGTCACTATTAAAACAGAGCTGGAGGAATGGTGCCAATCTCCTGTTACCAGGACTATAATGCACTGAACCATCCGGCCTGAGGGATAACCGGGGGCCACTCGGAGAGGGAACCTGTGCCAGGACTGGAAGTGCAACAAGGCTCCGATTGCTGGGGAGGTTGAGAGAGGCTGTTTCCCTCCAAAACCTCTGCGATTGCTCTCGAGAGAAAACGTTTCAGCAGAGAACGGAGATCCAGTGAAACCAGGATGATTCATTGGTGTTGAATCTGTGAATTTATTTCCTTTCATATGCCCTGTGTATGGAGGGACCACATTGGTCCTAATTTATTTTAGAAAAGGAGGATAAGGGAGAAAAATCCGCACTTTTCCACGGTTCCAGTTGGGCTCAGCTCAAGATGAGATCAATGGAAATTGGTGGATCTTTAGGACCCCCCCAGAAATTATCCAGGACAAGAGGAAGAATTGTTTCAACCCTCAGGAATAAAGTGGTGAGTATGGAGCTCAGCAAGTGCAGCATGATAACAGAAAATAACTCTTAAAGATGAGGTAAAAACGTTCTTGCTGAGGCTTATTTCAACTTAATGGTGTTTAATGAATTGGCAAAGCTCTGCTTAGGTGGGAAAAAAAAAGCGCAAACTCTACGTCTCTGGATCTTAATGATTAATAATTCCGCATGGTTAGGATGCCAGAGTAAACATAATAAACACTTTTCTTTTAACCAATTGACTTTAGTTTTCCGTGGCCAATAAAGTTTGAAGAATTTTCTTTGGATCCAGTTACACCGGCGTTGCCTGGGAGGGAGGACAGTCCGCTGTATACCCACAGAGCCGACAAAATAAATGGCCTAGAAAGCTCCAAAATGTGTTTTTCACATCAGCGAAGAGATTTTTAATGATGATGTAACGATGTCAAGCATCATAAACGGTGCTGGGAGGAACATACCTGCCCTGCCCCGAGCTGTGTGGAAATGGAGGCAGGAGCTGTGGGTTGTGGGATCGCTTGGAATTTTACTGCCTCCCTAACTCAGAATGGCAGCACCGGAGAGAAAAAAACACAAACGAAGGACAAATCAATTCTGACACAGTTTTAAAAATAAGACCTCGACTGGTTTCAAATTTTTAACATCTTCTGACATTTTGGAGGTTTTTGCTAATTCTCCAAAGCCTTAAAAGCACTGTTCCTCTCACTGGCCTGTTCCAATTTCCATTCAGATGCCACTTCTATTATTTAAGAGTCCCACTAAAAATGCCAAAAATATTAATCAAGCCGTGACTCGTGCCAAATAGCTCGAGTGATTTGTATTATATTTGGAGACTGAGAATTAACCAACCATTCAGCTCAGTGCAAAAAGAAGGTTTCATGTTTAGAAATGATGTTTAATTCTGCAAAAGACCAATTTTGCTGATTTCGTTGGGGTCATGGGTGAGGTTCAAGGCGGAGCTGTGTGAGAATGGCTGCGTGCAGCTGGTGACTTGCTCTCGTTCTGCAAACACTGAGGGTTTTTTCAATTTTCCCCCTCTCCCATATCTTTCTCCTGGTGGAATTGGCCATGCGGGCTCTCCCAAATCCAGGTGAGGTATGAAAGGAGATTATTTAAAAATGGATGGCTTGGAGAGCTCTGGTGACTTTGCTGGACGTTTTTGGGAAGTGGCCAGCAGCCACCGCGTGGTAGGTGGTGAAGAGCAGAAGGTCACAGTCACATCTGGAAAAGACACAGCTGGATCCAGGACAGGAGGGCCCTCTGTTTACACAGCTGGCTGTGGACAAACCTGTCCCTGCTGTCACCTGGGCTGGATCTGTTTCTCCTGCACCTGGGACTCTGTGAGGGTCCTGCTGTGCTCAAGCTACTACAGCAATGCCACTGTGCCACTAGTGGTGTCCAGCTCTCAAAAGGTGTGTCCAGCTCCCTCAGAAAGCTGGAAAGGGGATTAAAATCCCCAAAGTGTTAAAGAAAAAGCCAGGATATGCTTGAGACAAAAAGTATTAAAAGATTTTTTTGTTAGGATGTGCTCACAGTCCAACTCGTTTAACAGAACTCCAATGACACATTGCTTTAATGTCCAATATTCCATTTTCCTTCCCCACACGGCACGGGCAGAACGTTCTCCACTTGCATCATGTCTGATAGCAAAAGTCCTGAATTTGTCTGTCTGGATACTGCAATTTCTTCCCCCTCAGCATCCAAACCAGGTCACACCTCCTGTTAGCAAGAAGTGCTGAAAAGCCCAACCTTTGCAGGTTTGCTGTCAGCAGGCACAGTATCTGTTCTGATAACGACAGCTGGGCACTGATCCACATCTGGCACATGCAAGGCTTTGGGGTGTGCCTCCCTTTGCTCCTGCTCCTTCTTCCACACACTAATTTTTAGTGGAAGGCAGAGGTCTGGGGGAATTGCAGGAGTTTTGGCAGCTCGATTTAAATGCTGGGAGCTGATGGAAATGATGCACACCTAGAGGAGCTCTTAAACCCTGCATCAGTGACTGGATTTCCTGCAGAAAATAAACCCAAAGGGAATTGTTTCCTTTTTGCTCCCACGCCGTGGGCCAAGCTCACCTCTCCTGCTGTAACAACGGCAGAAAAATGCTGTTGTGGGCTGTGAAGGTCCATTTCAGCTGAGCTGTGAGCCTGCAGGAAAAGAAAGTGTCCCTGATTGTCCTTTCCTACTGGTTGGGGTGAACAGGACTGGCTGGGGGGTTTTTGACAAGCCACCAACTTCTTCATGTTTTATGCCACTCTTGGAAGGAATTATTTTTAAGGAAGGGGAAGAAAAAAAGGATTAAATCTAACTCTTGACTGAGGTCTCCATTAAGCCGCGACTTGGAAACCTTCTTTCTGTATTTTGTTGTGCTGCACAAACAAATCCAAGAGTCAAGAGCTCCCAGATCTCTTCAGCTCAAAGTGAGGACTGAGCTCACAGCCTGGTGTGTGACAGGTTCTTTATTTACCCGCTTTATCCCAGCCCAGGGTGACTTGGATGGTTTCATACAATGACTCTTTGTCGGCTGTGGCAACCCATTCCCGTGTGGGGATGCTGAGCAATCCTGGGCTCCCGAGGGTGAGTTCACTCCTGGGCTGGAGCCACGGGTGTCTTTCCCCCGGGACAATCCCTGACGAGCAGACGGTTCCTTCAAACAGACTTTCTCATTGTGCTCCACAACTGCACTCGTGGCGAGGGGAATGCTGGTGACTCGGAACTTTTTTTTCCAAGAAAAACACTGATTCGAGCTCATCGTCTTGGAATTAACTCATATCAGGATACAGGGAGCAAAGCAAGGATCGGGATTAACAGAAAATCACCGGCACAGGGGCGATTCCTGCGGAAACAAGCTGAACATTCAAACCCTCAGAAACACTTTGAAATAAAATCTGCGACAATCTGGGCCAGGGTTGGTTGGCAGCAAGAAGGTATTCCAGACCTTCCACAATGGTTTTTCCATGATCTTACAAGGAGTTCATTGTCCAATGAGCACTGTTATGCATTCAAACGAGGAGAACTCTTCCAAGCCTGAATGCATTGTTCTTTTGTTCCAGGCACTTTGTGTCAGTGAAGTCATGGCAAGGCGCTGAGGCTTCGGCCTCGCAGCAAACACTGGCTGTGATGGGATATTTCCACTTGGCTCCCCTCCCAGTGGCTCCTGCTGGAGCATTGTTCTCCAGGACCGCCATCCATAAAAAGTGACAACGGCGGAGCACCTACTTCCCCCAAGCCCTCCTCTTTTGGCGCCCGCGCCTCAAAATGGCGCCGTGGTGTTCCCAAAACGCTCCCAAATTTTGCAGAATTGTTGTTGCCCTTTTTGCCAGGCACGGCTTTCTCGTTCTTGTGATTCTGATGGTAATTAATGCTCCTCGCTTCAGCTTGGAATGCTTCGAAATGCTTGGAGTGGTGGGAGCTCATGTTCTACCAGCCCGACTCCTATAAAACACCCCTGCTTATCTCTAAAGAAACTATTTAGCCATGTTCCAGTGTCACTTTATTCATCTTTTAAACACTTCCAACAGCAAACTGCTTCATTTGGCACGGGAGCAAAGTCCTCAGGCTGCGTGAGCTGCCAAGGAGCTCCTCGGGCCCTGCCAGCTCTCGCCAGCTGAGAGCTGTACCAGCAATGGGTTCAGTGTTCCTGGACTTCCAACCCCCTGAGGTTTGCTTCAAGTTTCAGACGGAGAGTGCACAAGAAACTCAACATAAAACTCAGACTGTAAATTTGACTTTTCCTTGGTCTCCAATCAGAACCATAAATCAAGCCCAGATTTGCTTTGAACTTGGTCGCGCTTGCCCCAGAAAGTTCAGGAACTTTAATGATCCTCTGGGACAGAGTCAAGCCCATTCGAGAGCATTTACAAAGAAAACATCAAACTGGACGAATTTTATGTGGTTTTGCTACGTGCCTTTGGCACAGCTCTGGCAAAGCCTGACAAGGATCCGATTCAAGTTAAAATAAAGATAAACCGGGCCCTGGGCTGATGTCATCGGACAGCGAGCAAGCGAACAAACAAGCTGATGGCATCGCCGAGATTTATTTGGTTTCACTTTGCTAGAACTTTATCAGCACAACGGGACCGGTTCTCCTTCCCTCTGCAATGATGTAAATCAGGAGCCAAGCCATACTTTAGCTGTGATGGTTATCAGGCTCAGATAAAGCTTTTCAGATCTTTTCTCTGTGGACTTGAAATGTCTGGCCAAGCACAGATTTGGATCCAAGTTAATGGGCTCTCTGTGAAAACGCTGGAGAGCCCCAAAGGCATCTGTATTACTCTGCCACGCTGGGACAGAGGAGGTTTTGAAATGGAGCTTTGCTGTTTAAATAGGAGCTGCTGTCACTTCTCGGGTGATTCTTGCTGCATTCAACCAGGGAAAATTTAAAGTAATCGGAGTAAAAAGTTGTCCCACAGCGAGGTGAACGTGCAGCTCCCACATTCGTCCTCCAAAATGTGGCCGGAGTTCCTTCTAAACATTCTCAGTGTAGCTGACCATTAATGCTGAGACAAAACAAGAGATAGAATGTATTTTTTTGTGGTTTATAAATACACGCTATGTCCAAAAGTCTTACAGCATGTTTCACACAGGCTTGCCAAGTGTTCCTAGCACTTATCTGAAAATGTGCCTTTCGACTTCACAGAAATTCTAAAATTATCCGAGCACATACATGCATTTATACATTTCCAAGTCAGGTGGGACCTTAGAATAATCCTGCCTAACCTCCTTTTATTGGGAGGTGACTTTTAAAGTTGTTTTTCTTTCTCGAAGCTGAAGTCTCCCAGAATTCTGCATGGAAGGGCCGCACTGAAATCATCAGCTTGGTATCCAAGTGTGGATATTGTTAGTGAGCAGGGTCATGCTTCTTGTTCTGTTTTGCCTGAAGCACTCGTGCCTGGAAGTGTTAATAAATTGTCATGGAATAACGAGCCCAAGTTTGTGGAAACCTTTCTGAAACATGAAGCTCATGCCATGACACCCTGGATCACAGTTTTAAAGCGTATTCCGATGTCAGAGGGCACATTTTGGAGCAGCTACCGTGGTTTTATTCACGAATGCAGCAGGGAAAACCACCAGAATTCACATCTTTAAAACCAGGGCTTGTTTACCTATCACTCCTATATCACAGCACAATTTAAATTGTATCAGTAGCAATAATGATGTCTCTGGTGGTTTGAGCAGAAATTTCCCATGGTTCGTAGGTAAACATTGGGCTTTCGGTAATTTGTTTAATTGGTTTGTCAATGATGCAGTTTTCATCTGTCCATTTTTAGCTTTGTGCAGATTTCTAGTTTGTTTTGCAAGTTTTTTCACTCTTTTCTGCATTTTTTAGGCTACCAACCTTTGGTGGTATCACCCCATAAATGACTGGTGAGAACTGGTGAAATTCTTTTGGTTTTAGTGGAATTATGAAGTTCTCAAAGCTGATGAAAATGGTCAAGAAGAGCCACATATAAGAGTGAGAAATCTACTGAGAAGTGCTTATAATCACAGTTAAGTCTGGAGGAGGAGCTACGTGTGACAGACTCCTTCTATTAACATTTGGTTAAGGGATACAGAGAATTTTCATCAAAATGCAGCATTTTCATTCAACTTCACCCTCTGAAGGGAGCTGTTTTTCACTGAAAAAAAAAGAAGTTATAAAGGAAACAATCTCTTAAATTCAACATGAGGAAATTGAGGCCCGAATCTGCAGCTATGTAACTGTGCTTGTACAAACACTTCCACCGATTTCCACAAAGATCTTCGCACAGGAGAATTACTCACGTGGATAATTGCTCCTGAGATCAAGCAATCTGGGTTAGTCAGTGAAATAAAGGCACTAAATCATTTTCTAATCTATATTGTTCTTTTTGACTGCCAAAGTGCTGGCTGTATTTATTTTTCATAATCCTGATAAGGAAACATTCCTAAAACATTAGCAAAAAAAAAATCCAGCTTGAGTGAGAGGACAAAGTGAAACAAACATCTCTCAGCCTTCCTCCGCCGCCGCTGATCTTTAAATAGCAAACTTGAGCCTCTGTCAAAGCACACTTTGGGTGGTTGTACAGCAAGTAGCTCCACGAGATGGGATTGGAAAATCCTTCAAGGCCCTTAATCAGCAGGCTCTGGCTCTTTGAGCTCTTCCCTGCTCCTGCCTTTGGAAGGAGTCGCGCCTGAGAACGTTTAATCCGCGGCGACCCCGAGCGCCGTCCCTCGGGGAGCTCCCTCCTCTTGTTATCGTGTGTTGGCCGTGTCAGAGGTGAGAGGGGAAAATGTGCAACCCAAACCAATCCCCAGCCCCTCTCTGGGTCAAAACTTATCTACGATCACAGGCCAGGCAGGATCCAGACGTAGCAAACCCTTTCTATTAGCATGGAGTTTATGGATGGGGAGCAAAGTCAAACGCTGCCTGCTAAATATGGCCAGAATTTGCTTGAAACTTTGGAAGATGTTTTCCATTCCCGGGTATTGACTTTGTAACGGGACCTGCCCGAGCTTTAACAGGCGTGAGAAATTTAAATATACAACCCCCTCCGACCTGGAAAAGGAAAACAGAATATTTTAAACAGTTGGGCAAGGGGAGACAGTGGCAGAGCTTGGTCGGACCTCTGGAAGGAGTCACCCTGAAGAGAGGAGGGTTAACAACGCCCTCCCATCGGAAAGCAAATGTTTCTGGGGGCAGAATAATGTGAACCACGCAGATATGGGATAGCCCAGGGAGGCCAGAGGAAGTTGAAATGCATTCTGAAAAGGTCACGCTACCACACTTCATTTTTATATTGTCACAGAGAAACGTCCTCCTCCACTCAAACCCCCTTCTTATTTATACACCTCCTCAGTGGAAAAAGTTCCCAACAATGAGCACACTGGATGATTTCCAAGACATGCTGCTGTTGTCTAATCTCTCCTTTTGATTCTCCAGATACCAGGTTGCTTCATTCTCCTTCACCATGGGGGAAAGGTCTTCCAAACACTCAGGAAAGCTCTGGAGAAATACCGAGATCGGGTCTTCCGAAGGAGTTTTGCTGGACGTGAGTAATTCGCCGTGGCAATGTGCTGATGGAGAGCGTGGGGCTGCTCCTTTCCCTTTAATGGTTTATCCACATGGGGCAGTAGCAGAGGAGAGCTGCAATGGTTCGTAGGAGAAACGTTGCTGCCTTTGAGTTGTGGCGAGACCATTGATCATGTTGCTGATAAAGCAGCTTAGGCTGTGACAAGCAATTGGCCGCTGCAGTGTTTGCAGGGAGACATCGAGGCTTTGGAACACAAGCCTTGGGCTTAAAATAGCAAAACTCCCTTTGAGAAGGAGCTCTTACAGTGTGTGTTCCTTAAATAGACCCACGAGCGAGAAAATCAACCCCGTTTTACGCACGGCCAGAACGAGGGGAAAAGAAACTCGGCGCTCGCTGTGTAAATCAGTGACAAAGTCACGGCTTGAGGCTGAATCCTCTGATTGTGAATGGGTTGATTTTCCTGCTGAGCCATGGTGCTCTTTTAAGTGTTGGGAAAGATGGGGATGAACCTGGAATGATTTTAAATAAATCCATGGATGGCTGGCTTTTTTTTGGTGGTGCACATAGCAGGGAAAATAAAGAAAGGCACGAACGTGGCCCCTCACCTTGCTAAGGTAAGGAGGGAAGGAATAACACAAACACCAAGATTTGCTGTGATCACCCTTCGTCCACCCTCGGACCTCACCCACATCGGCTCTGAGCAGCTACAGGCACGAGCACAGCATTCCCAAAGGAAAAATGAGGATGCAAAGTGTCTGATGATTTGAAAAACAATCAATAGCGTACTAAAAGAGTGGAATTGCACTGTGCAGGCCTATTTTGTTACCTCTGAAAATCTCTATTTGGCCACTCATCACAAAGGTAGAGAAGCTCAGCGTGATTTATTCGAGCCTTTATTAACTTGTCCTCCACTAAATGCTGACAGCTTGATGATATTTTCCAAGATCCAGTGGCTTCTCCTTGAAAAGAAGTCAAGTTAGGCTCATGTATAAAATAGTAACCATATATTCATCCCCAAATTTGACCACTATTAGCTAATGAGCAGAGCAAGGCTATGTTTTACGGGCAAAAAAAATATTGCAGTTTTGGACAGATCATGACAACTGGAAAATATTATTTCTGGTCAAATGGAATATTTTGGAAACATCAGCATTTGTCATTTCAACTTGTTGAATTCTCACATTTTGGGGTGCTTGTCAGGAAAGGTGAGGCCTCTAAAACACGGATGGAAGAAGGAGATCTCCAGTATCACGGAGAAAACATGACCACAGCAGGCAGATCTTTTATAGACATTTCAAGAGCTTCCTCAAAGTGCCCCACTTGGGACCAGGAATCAATACTTTGCCTCTGGATGTCTGTTAGCAGGGATGGCTGGGTCCCACCACTGTGTGTTATCCTTCAATAAATTATTTCTCTTTACTAATTTCCAAGCAAGATTTTTTTTTTCTCTGCTGAGGAAGAAAAATAATGTGTGCCGTGAGAGGAGGCTTTTTCTCCCCAAAGCCCGTGGCTAAGGATCTCACAAATGAACTTCTGAAGTCCAGCTACTGTCAGGAATCCATACTTAGACTCTGTTTTTGCAAAAAAATATGCATTTAAATGTCAGTCTTTAATTTTGTCAGCCAGGAGCATCTCAGAGTCAGTAGAAAACAGGACTGAGCAGGTGCCCAAACTCTGGGCACATGCTGAAATGCTTTGCTGCTTTCTGACCCTAAATGAGCAGCCTGACAAGCAGCTCTGTTCAGGGTGGTCTTAAATCTCTGACTGGGAGCTGGTTTAAATCAGAGGGAGGGATGAGGCTGGGGAACATAAATGTTCTCTGGGGCCCATTTCGGTTTTTATGAGGAAGGTATTCCAGCCAGAAGGAAAGGGCTAAGATCAAGCCAGCCATCTTCCAGGTGAGACTGCAGCCTTTAAACCCCTCTGCGAGGGCCCTTAATAACTTTGCCATGTGTAAACACCCCTGATGCTTTTCTTCTGAGCTCAGAGTGACAACCAGAGCGAGGAGAGAGCGGCCGCTCCACACTTTTTGACGTCAGCTCTTATAATCCCGAGCGGTTGATAACCATGACACTCCAGAAAGTGGGTATCACATGTCACCGCGGAGCCACAGGAAGCAGCACGAGGGCTTTCAGAGCTGCCTCACCCCTCTGAGTTTACCCAGGGTTTTTTTTTTTTTCCAGGCCCGTAATGAGCGAGGCACGATTTAACCCTTTAACCTCTCCCCACACGGGTCACATTTCAGCCCCATGGAGGACACACACCAAGTGGCTCGTGTTTATTTTCCAATTGTCATTTTCAGTTTACCTTGAAGAACCTGATCTTTAAGTTGGTAACAAATAGCTACTGAAACCAGCTGAGAATTTTTTTTGTTGGTTTTTTTTTTTTCCCCCCAGCTATAAACCAGTCAGCCCCAAGCAAGACCCCATGAGACTGTGGAACATTTGCTTCCCATGTCAGCTGAGAAGCTTCCCAAAACAGCCGAAGACAAAGTACGTCAGATGGCTTTTATATTCCCGCTTTGCTCCGGCCGCGCTGGGTCATCAAGGGATATAAAATGTATCAGACTCGGCTAATTTAATTTTCAGGCAGAAAGAACATTTTATTAATGGCGCTCCGATTATCTGTGCTGTTACAGCCTGAGCCAATGGACATCAAAGTCACTGGCTGTCCTCAGCAAACCTCAATGTATTTAAGTTCTTTAATGCGGTTTAGGACTTTATTTTAGCACCTGGAATTCCCAAGCAGGTAATTTTGTTGGTAACTTCTTGATTTAAATAGGTATATTGGTCTATACCCATGAGAACAGTTTCTTGAGTATATCCAGAGAAAGACAGGTTTCAGAGATAACACCCCCAGAGTTCTGCCCAGGGACCAGATGTTTCTCACACTCTGAAAAGTCTGATTTTTTTCTCTCAAAAGTCTCATTTAATCTGTTTGGTAACAGTTATGCAGAATTGATGATGGTACGAAGCTCTTACATAGAAAAAATAAGAAATCCCTAAGGAATCTATATCCATGGCTCCAGAGCCCTGTCCTAGCATCACAAGTTTTGGAAATTTATTCTGGATCGAGCCTCTAGGCAAGCCTGATTTAATCTAGAGAGCGTGTTTACATGGACAGTGAAGGAGAACTTTGCAAGCAAGCCCAAACCCCAGCGGTGCCACATCCCAACGTGCAATTCCTGAGGCAGAATCAACGCAGACGCAATTTACCACACGTCATCTCCCATCAGCTGAGGATCCCAAACTTACATGGAAAACATCCTTTGCCGTCTGATTTAACCGGACCCAAAGGCAGACGGCTGAAGGTTGCCCATTTTGTGGTGCTCCTCAAGCTCTGGGGCTTCTTCCTTTTGCTCTAATGCAAAATTAAAGCTTTAAAAAAACCCCCACAGGTGATTCACTGCTCTAAGTGCTTCCATGTTTCTTTCCCACTTCCCGCCATGCATTTTGGATGCAAGTTTGGGTAGTTAGGTACCAACAGACCAGGCAGATATGCCATGGGACCATCCTGATGACCTCCCTGCTTCCTCCAGCTCCAATCACCCCTTCCCACATGGCAAACATCAGGAATCCAGAGTTTGAGCAGCCTGGTCTAGTGGAAGGTGTCCCTGCCCGTGGCAGGGAGTTGGAACTGGCTGGACTTTAAATTCCCCTCCAACCCAAACCATTCAGGGATTGTGTGATTCTATGATAATGCAAGGGCTTTCGGAGCTGGCAAAGACCAAATCACTGTGAGGAAAATTGCCATTCCTGGTCACAGGGGACCTTTTCCCCTCTTCCAGATGCTTTGGCTTCGGCGGGTAGGTGAAACCCCAAGCTTTCCAAGAGGTGCAGGAGGTTTTAGCCACACAGTTTGCTTTAAAGTCCGAGGGAGCCAGGCGGCCAAGCCTTGGCCGGCAGCTCCAATTTGTGGCCTTTCCTAACTCCAGCATTTATTGGTTTGGTGAGCACTGTGAAACGCTCTTTGGGTGGCCTTGAACTTCCCCCATGAAAAAACAATTATAGGCTCCAGGCTGGTAAACACTGAGGCTGCAGAGCTGCTCTGGGCTCTGCCTTCCAGTTGGCCAAACCTCGCAGCCCTTCAGCAGCCGAGCTCCGATAGCATCAAATGCGGGATGAGGTCACAGCTCCCGAAATCCCCCTGATCCTTACCCAAACACGGCGCAAACCCTTCAAACTCTCCGGATCCTATATAAAATATCATGCTTAATAAGGCTATTGTATCACAGCAGGGCCTGGGTTTAAGCCCCCTAAATCCCAGCTATTTCCTTAGGCACCTATTATTTGGTTTTCTCTAATGCAGGATTCTGGGTGTTGTTTGTACAGCACATTTATGGTGCTGCACCTCGAAGGAAATTCTTTCTTCTGAGGAGCAGAGCTGGAATCTTTTTTGCCCCTGAATTTCCACCCTTTTTTGTGCACAGCCCCCAGCCCTTTTGCTTTTACTGCACTGCAGTGCATTGGAGGAGCTGCAAACGCGCGGTGTCCACGCGACCTCGCTTCTTTGGTGAACACCAACACTTCAGCTTGTTTGTTGTTATGTAGAAGAAACTTCACCCAATCCACCTTGATGCCCTTGGCTTTTCCTTCTCCGAGTCTGTCCTCACAAAGCCCTTGAGAAATTTGTCATTCAACCCATCACTGTTTGTGTTTCACTGCCCAGTTTTTACTCTGGAGCAAGACCCTCCTGAGGCTCGGGGTTTAATATCCATCACTGGGACATCAAAACTCCTGAGGGTGTTGGCATATCTCCTCCAGAAATGCTGGGAGGGGCCACATCAGCATAACCTGACACGAAAATTAAACAATGACAACTATTTAATGGCAGGACCAACATTTTGACCACTTCTTTTTATTTTCTGCCTTTTATCCAAGACGGGGAAAAAAAGCTGAGCAGAACAGTGTAAAAACAAACAGCAAAACTCATCCCTGCAGCCTCAGCCAACCTCTCCTGTGAGCTGGGAAAAATACCTCCTTCCCCACATCTGCCCCTGCAGGCTTCCCTCTCTAATTTACTGCAGGGGAAAAAAAAAAAAATTATTCAGGTACTGTTGGGTCAACAGAGGACTTATAAAGTCAATGAGAATGACAAATGTGACACCGTTCCCCCGCTGAACTCCTCGCAGCGGAGTCTGCGGGCAGCTGAAGCCAATCCATCAGCAGATGTAGCAGCATTTGTTTCTGGAACATCTGCTCTGTATCAATATGCAAATCACACCAAGAGATTCTGATCTCAAAGCCTCATGGTTTTGTTGTTGTTGTTGTTGTTGTTGTTTCAAGGAGCTGGAACCAGCCACTGCTCGGAGTTACTTTTCATTCAGTTTTTGGCTATTGCTGCAATACTCCTTGAATATTCAAATGTTAACTCCTGAGGGTTATCCCAAGGAGTATTTTTAGCTTTTTTTTTTTTTTATCTTGTGGAATCAAAGTATTTTCTTACCAGGGGAATTTAAGCCTGGTGAATTCTGAATCAGACCTTAATTGTATCCCTTGTCAATCACTTTTAATCCGAGTGGCAGTTGGGGCAAGGAGACCTCACATGTTTTGGCAAGTCAATGGTAAAATGACTTGGAAAACAGCAAGGCAAGCTGATACTGTGATTAAACAGCCAGCAAGGGACTCAGTTCCCATTCTTTGAGGGAACTTTCTCCAAAATGTGCCAGATCTCCTTTCCAGAAGATGATAAATACATTTCTGATGCAATAAATATTAAGGCTTCCATTTTGAAACGGACTGGAATCCTCATCCCTGCTCGTGACTGCAGAGTGCTCAGCTCTTCTGGGAACCACATCATTTATTTTACTGCTTAAATATGGATTTGAAGGCTCCTCTTTGTCATATTCTTGACATGGTGGTTGAAGTGGTAGAATGAAGACATCCCATGAAAAAAGAAAGTAACCCAAATATATTAAGCAATTTTTGAAATATATTGTCAGTGAGGACCTGCATGTGGATTAGGGAGTATCGTGCAACACGCAGGTTTTTAAAAGCTTTTTTCTTCCAATTTGAAGTTTTTCTCCTTGTCTTTAAATATTTCCATCCAGTTCTTTCAGTCTCAGAGAACTTCTGAGCCAAAGCCCGAGAGACATAAAATGTAATTCACAAGAAATTGTTATTATTATAAGAGAAAAAAAAACCCCCAAACACTGATGAGCTGGTTTTCCTTATCTAGAGAGAACAAACTACGAAAAAGGAAATAAATAAATGCTTTTCTTGTGGAAAAGGCTCCTTGTGGGTAGATTCCTGCATCCACACCAGGCTCTGCAAAATCACTTGGAGCCGAGGAGGGGGAAGGGAGGAGGGAAGATGGGCACGAGCACTTGGAAGGATCGGTGACCTAGAAAAGATTTTTAAAATTCCTTCGCTTCTCACCATCAGATAAAAGCAGGGACAAAAATCGAGTGACTCATCTTCTCTTGTTCCCTTCTAATAGTTTCCTAATGAAGTAATTACCATGTCCTCGTTTGGAAACACACAAAACAGGAGGCGAGACAAGAAAATCAAGGGGAGGGGAAGGGGAGAAGCCTAATTAGCTGATCCTGCCTCCCTGTGGATCTATTCCCACTCACACCCTGCAAGAATTACGCCCAAATTTTCCCCAAATCGGATTTTTTATGCATTTAACACATGCACTCATATGCATGTAATTAGTCACTAATTAGTAGGATCAATTTTGTAGCTGAGCACACACTGTAATATTTTTATCTGCTGTGTAAAGGGCCATGTAAATTCTATAGGAGGAGGTAATTCCTTCAGATCAGTTATTAGTGCAAATAATGGATCAGAAATAGATCTAATAGAGCTAAAGTCAGCCAAGCTCCCAGGCACAAAAATCTGAAATAGAAGCAAATTTCTTGTCTTTTAACCAAGCCTGTCACAGCTACAGCAAAACCCACCAGGAGCGCATTCCTATGAGGCCAACAGTGAAAAGGTCTCAGGAAGTTGTCAGGACCAAACCTTTATGTGAAAAAAAATCTTCAGAAATACAAAAATTCACGTAGCTGAGAAACTTTTTGGAAATCATGGCCAAAATTTGGAGCAGAAGGGGAAAATCCTACACTGATGCACTTGATCAAATACAGTGTACTTGGTTGTTACTCAGAGAGCTTTCAGAGTTGAGTTTTAATTTGGTTTAGGACCATTTTCCTTTAGGAAAGGACAATTGTGTGCAGTTTTGGGGGGAAAGGCTGGAATCACTGCCGGTGGTGGAATGTGCCCAAGGCAGATAAGCCCCGTGGGCCAAAGCTGCTTCCTCACAGCCGCACACGAAACCGGCCCACGGCAATTCCTGTGTTTTGGCTTTCCGAATATCAGGCATCTCTTCCCCCATCTGCAAAGGGGGTGGATTTACCTTTTGGAAAAAGCTTTGGAATCCACGGGTGAAAAAAATGTGCTTGGCGGCCACTGAATCAGAGTTAGGTCCTTTGCCACCTGTTTCGGCTTTTATTTTGCAGAGGTGGAAACGAGAATCGGTGAAGGAAGAGATTCAGTGTTTCCCTAAAAACATAAATGTCATTTCCATCCATCCATCCATCCATCCATCCATCCATCCACCAGTGAACCAGTAAAAATAACATGCAACCATGTAAATATTTATTCGGCCAGAAAAATCGCCGTCTTAACGACTGAGATCCTTAAATCTTTTTTATCTTTCCGAGCCGAATGAGGCAAAAAAACCTAATCAAAGATGAAAAGTAAATCAACAACTTCAGTTCTCCAAAGCTGCAAAGGTAACACCACAAGTCCATCTTAGTTAACAGAAGAGTTTTATCGTGACAGCTGCCCTGCCAGCTTTTTATTAAGGTTTAAGCTGCCTCCAAACAATTTTCTTCCCGGGAAGAAGCCCACTCCCTTCGTGTGTGTACTGAGAAGAAAGGCCTTATTCTCAATTTTCCATCATCCGTGTGCATAGGCAAATTCTCCCTGACTAACCGAGTGTGAATCCAACAATTTTGGCTGAGCTGCAAAGGAGAAGTGATCCCAAATATTATTATGGAAGAGGAGAATGCAGCTCTGGTGGACATGGCTGCTGGATCGTAGCAGTTTTTGAAACTTCCTTTCTCCCTCTTTTTTTCTCCCTTTTCCATTCTCCCTCGAGTTATCCTCACAGAAGGGCCCAGCATTGCCAAAACCGGGGTCTGGCGGGGCAAGGAGATGAATGTTGTGTTTTTAAAGTTAACAGAAGTTGGTTCCTCAGGGTTCACGGCGGTGTCACAGCGTGCGCCGAACTCCTACACGTTTTGAAACTTGATCTTACACCTTGCCTTTTATGAAGATGAAATCCTTGGCAGGTGATTATTTTGCTTTCTCACATCATATCAGACGCTTTAAGCAGCAGTCTGCCTGCTAAGAGCCAGCTGTTGGGGAGGGAGGGAAAAAAGAAAGAAAGAAAGAAAGAGCTCAGAAAGCCCAGACGTTCAGAAATCCCGCGGTGGCAAACTGCGGCTATCCCTGGAGTTTTCCTCAGGTTTCATTGCAAAACAGGGAGTGCAGGTGTTTTAAAACACTGGTCCCTGGGTCAATGTTAAATCAGAAAAATGTAGAATGAAGCAGGAAGGCAAAATCTATTTTCCTGGAAAATCAAGGAAGAGTAGAGGCCTGTAACTGCAGCGGTGATCTCGTATTTATGATGGAGCCGATCTCCGCTCTTACACAAATGTGGGGTGGAGGTTTCTTGCTCCTTTGGTAGATAAAACTGGGAGTGACAACTCTCTTCAGTCCTTCTAACTCTATTTTGAGGCCAGCTGGGATTATTTAGCTGATTCCAGCTCAGTCTTGCACATGAAGTGAATTTATCTCCTTGGAGAGAGGAGCCTGTCCTGGCTCGGCACAAGGGAAGGGTTAACTGTAGTGCTGGGAGCCTCAGAACTGGGAGCATGTCCACGTTGGAAACGCTGCCTTTCGGTGTTTGTCTTTTCCAGAGGCCTTGTTCTGGTCCAAATGAGTCAGGAGATGGGCAGCCCTTTCTTCCAGAGAGAAACGAAGAGCAGGAGGTGCCTTGAGCCCAGCCAGCTGCCCGACCATCCTCACCCTCAGCTGCCACCTGCACGAGAGATCTCAAACAATTGTCCTTTGTCCTGTCACTTTGCCATCCAGGACAGGAAACAGCTGACAGCATGCTCACCCTGATCTCGGTGACTGCTTAAAAATATCTTCACTTTTTCAAGAGCTCTTTCCTCCTTCCATAAGCCAAGGAAGAGTGTCCTGGACATTCCCACCCAGAAGGGGAGGGGAGTGACGAGAAACCCCTCAGTGAAGCAGATGTGCTGTGAGAATTCCTCGCTGGGAGCAGAGGGACTGGATGGGACATGTCACGTAGCGTGGAACTCCTTGGCAATGGCTGCACAGAGTTTCCTTCTCTGTCTGATAAAAATAAAGTTTTTCATTTGCCAAGACTATCAGAGCAACTGTTTGCTCTTCTCTGGGACCAAAGGAAACAGAGTTTCTTCCACTGTCAACAAAAGGAATATATTTCTGTCTCAAACCTGCTTTTCCACGTGCACACACCCCCTCAGAACGCCGATTTTAAATCACTCCTAAATGAATTCAGCGTCTCTGTGCTGGATGCTCATTTCCTTAGAAAAGCAACAACTGGACGATTTTTCCCTGGTGCATCTCCAGAATTTGGCCCAGCTCAGGCTGTTGAGCTGTTTTTCCTTCCTTTCCTCCCTCTAAATGCAATTGCTTGCTTTCAGCTACTGTGAGCCTGACCCAAATCCCACTGTGGTCCACGGAAAACCTCGTCTGGGCCAGGGTGGGCTGCGTTACAACCCAGCCTTGCGGTAGAAGGGAGCTGGAGGAGGAATGATTTTGGGACAGCTGGGCTATGTCTGGTACCAGGTCTCTTCATTGCTTGTCTTTATTAGCTCATTAAGCACAGAACGAGAGGCTGCTGCAGCCTGACCGCAGCAAACCTCACAGGCACGTTGTTTTCTCCAGAAAAACACATTTGGACACTCTGGTAGGAAACGGAGCAGAAATCCCTGATGGAATGGGACTCTGCTCGTGCGTGAGCTGCGTCCTCAGCGGATACAAGGAAAACTTTTGGATTATACAATAAGAGAAATGCTTCTATGCTGTTGGTGCCTCACTAAATCCAAATAAGAAGCTGAGGGTATTGGAAGTTGGATGTGTTTGAGCATCAAATATGTCGGATGTAAAATGTTTGGCATCACAGTTCTTCACGAAGCAAATAAATGCAAAGATTCATTTTTTGTTTTGTAAAATGTGCAGTCAAATTCATTTTATTCTTCGGGACTAAGATTAAGGCATCACTGACTTCTGGTTTGTTGATCCTGGATTTGGGCAAGCTTGGAATTGGTTGTTGGAGTAGTTTTATCACTACCTCCAGGCCTAATTTCCCAGTAATAATTAATTCATTTTACAGGGAGGTTTGGAAGATTACCTGAGTGTGAGTAAGATAAAATCCTACCATTGCTTAAATAATACTCCCACCTTTTCATCCTGGAATTTGACCCCAAAATGCAAATTTCGTCCTCTCTCCCCGTGTTGTCTCATTGCTTGGAGGATCTGCAATGCTCTAAGAGCACCCCAAACCCAAATCCACCCCCAGCCGCTGCACACAGCCCGGGAAAACTGAAACCCCGGATTTTCCAAGTGCAGCTATGCCCTTGTGGGAATTGTTTGGAGCTGTTGTCACAGTCAGGGATGAATATTAGAGAAAGAGATTTCTCCCTAAGAGTTTTGGGGACCTAAAGCAGGGACACTGCTCCCAGATGTGCCACAGCACCTGGGAGCATCTGGTGGACACATCCACCCCTGGGGTTTTGCCTGTTTTGCTTTAGGCAGGGACAGAAATTGTTTATGCAGCTCTAAAAATTGCTTTGAAAGGTGCTGTGAAATGTTGATTATCAGCCCTGAAACTCTGTGCTTTAGAAACTGGGATTGATTAATTCCTGCCTCTCCATGGTCCTGTATGTGTGTGTGAGATTGTAGTAAAAACCACTCCATTAAGGCTTTTAAGATGGAAATTTTAAGATGGAAATTATGGTTTTAATATGGAAATTACGGTTTTAATATGGAAATTACGGTTCTTGTGCAGACACTTTCAAGAAGTTCTTGATCTCTCACTGGTTCTGACATCCAGTGACCGAGTATGGGAGAGCACAATGAGATGAAAATGACAATTTCTTTCTCCCACTCTACAACGTAGGACCAGCAGCACTCGTCATAACACGCAAACCAAAAAAAAGAGGCAAAAATTTGTTGTTGAAATCCATCCAGCAAACACCAGGAAAACAAATTGTTCAATTTCCAACATACCCTCAGTGTTTTCTCTTGCAAGGAGAAGCAAGGATTTCTTCTACAAGCGAGTCCAGAAGAGCCGGGAACGCTGCACAGGGCAGCACATTTGTAGGTGGCAGCCTCATCATTTTGTTCGCAGAGGGATAAATCAGGGGGGCCCCTTGTTATTTTATTTTTGCAGTGTGCTTTAAAAATACTCACACGCCCACTTAGTGCTTCCTCATCGATAACACCAGCGGCAGGGGGGAGCCGGTGTCACCTTCCATAAACAGGTACTGTTGACATCCAGCTTGTAAAATAGAATTATTCCAAACAGGGTGAGAGCCAGCTCAGGGAAAAGGTGCAGATAACGCCGCCTTATCAGGCTGTATTAGCCAAAAAACACGCCTGCCCATTTGAAGTCCCGCGCTTGTCTGATCCGCGCACACTTTGTTGAGCCGTTTCCAAAACTAACAGCGGCTCTAATTGGTTGTCCAGAGCAGACAATGATGGTCAGGAAGATGAAAATAATATTGGCCCAACGAGATGAGCTTTGTGCGTAGAGGTTGTGGATTTTCTGCTCCAGCTCGGGCTGGAGTCACAAGAGTTGACCGCAGCCAGCGCTTAAATGAGATTTAATGAAGCTGTTTGGCTCAGGGCAAGGTAACCAGACACACACAGAGCGTGGAGGAGAGAGTGCTGCTAATGCTCGCTAGAGCCTTTCCAAAAAACCAGATTGTTTTTTCCTTAAAAACAGCATGGAGATGATATAATTCCTGAATTTTTATGAGGTTTTTCCCAGGGGTCTGGAGATGGTTTCATGTGTAACGAACACGAACTTGGGGAGAGGAAAAATGCGGATTGCTGGAAAAGCCACCAAACCGGAGAGCCATTATAAGAAAAAAAAATTGTGGGGAGGGTTAATGCTTGGAAAAAGAGAGGGGAGAAGTGGTGGCATCCCAGATTTCCAAACCTCATTAAATATATTTTACCCGTGGAGCCAGCAGTTGAGGGTTGGTGCTGTGGTATTTCACTGCACCGGAGTCGTGCCCGCGGATGCCGCTCCGCCTTCAGAAAACACCTTTAAAAATGTGCCCTGCTCTGTTTGCCGAGTTCCCAGCCAGCGTAGGACTGTGTGGATCCGAGTCTGACTACCTTCAATTTTCCCCACTTCTCATCCATTCCCTCCACTGCTAAATCCCCCTGGAAATTCCTCCGCGTTCATCGGTGAGGGAACAGAGATCCTGCCTGCCAAAATATCTCACGCGAAACATCTCATGTATTTACTAGGTGAAATATCTGGATTATTGTCCCAGCGTTCAGCAGAGTTATCCACTCGTGGATCAGCATTAGTTGTACTCGAGGATTAGGATTTAACAGGATAAATGTCTCGTAAATGGGAATGAGAACAGCACGACAACAGCGAGGCCTTCAATCGAGGAGAGCTCTGCTCAAAAGCAGCACGTAACCAGGGCCGTTTGTATCTGCGAGGGTTCCATCTCGCATGGATTTGCATCCCTGAAATTTCACCCCCTCAAATTAGTCTTAACCACCAAAAATTGGCCTGGCTCGGGCTCCAAGTGTGGTTGAACCACCGGCTTCCATCCCCGAAGCGAGAAATTTGCCAAGACTGTCTCGAAATTTGGACACTGTTCATTAAAAAGTCAACCCAGTTTAGCTTGAAAGGTTCCATCTTACAAATGAATATAAATTAAAAAATGCTTTGTCCCAGGCCTCCCAAACTCGGTTATCCAGCTACAAGTCTGCTGCTTCTCTTATTTTCTATCGTTCCCTTCTTTTTCCCCCCCTCGTTTTTATTTTAATCAGCGATTTTCATCAGTGAAATTCATTGCTTTGGGCTTGGCTTTTTTGAACCACACACATTTCGGAGAGTCACTTGCCAAGGAACATCTGTAAAAGTATTTCGAGATGTTTGGAATTTCCTAGCAGTAGTAGGGAAGTTTGGTTTGTTTGAATCTTTCACTCAGCAGGAGGAAAATTGAGCTCAACATGTTTATGAGTATAAAAGCCATCTGTTTGATAGGGATCCTGGAAGAAGACTGAAGGTCTGACTCTGAGATGATGAAGTGAAGAAGAAAGGTTTCTGTTTCCTGTTGCTGAGAATTAATTATGCTGTTAATAGTGTGTTAGAAGAAGTAGGAGTGCTTTACGTTATTAGTTAAGCCCTAAGAAATAAATATGACTTTAATGAAAAGCTTTCCCGAGGAAAAATCCACCGTAACTTTTTAAAGAGCTGGTCACGTACCCAAAAACATTTATAAGCTGGGATGCTTCTCCATAAATGTGCTCTGGCAAGGTTTTTTCTCCCCCTTTTCCATTTCTTTGCGGATAAAATATTGGTGTTTTTGAGGAAAATGACTTCCTTATGTGCCAGACCATCAGCTACAGCTTGGATTGAAGTTGTCCCATAAAGACACTGGATGTCACCTTGTTCTTTGCTGCATTTCTTTCAGTTGGTGACGCTTTGTGGCTTCCTTTGGATGCCTGGAGGAAGGAGGGCTGGGAGATGGGATTCACCCCGTTGGTGGGAGTGGAAATTGGGAAAGAGAAATGGGAGATCCCTCACCAGAGCTGCTCAAATAATTCAGCAAAAATACCCCACATGCAGATCACGGGTGGGAGCTGGGCTGCTCAGAGCCGGTTTTGGAGGAACTAAAACCCCTCCGCTCTTTGTACCAAGAGCCAAGGGAGATGAGGCTGCAATTTTACCACTGGAGCTGGGGGTTTTTTTTCAGTGTGGGGTGAATAGACTCAGTACTCCCTCCCTAAAACTTTATTTAGATATATCAGACCAAAACCTATTTACTACGTGAGATTTTCCGGTGCTTTACAGTAAACCAACTTATCTGTGACAAATCAGTGATTAAAGGTTATGGTGATTGAAATTATTGTGAACAAAACACGAAATAAGGTGGTTAAACTCCATTGTATAACTTTTAGTTCATCAGAAATTATTTATTAACAAATATTTCTGCACGTGTTAAGGAAACAGATGCTCAAAACCAACTGGTTCTAAATAGTGAGAAAGAATTAAAAAATATATAATTTTGGCTGCAACTTCTGATTTTTGGGTTTGGTGGGGGGGTGGGGGGGGGGTTGTGTTTTTTTATTTTCTGCGGACATGGGTTTGTGGTGGACTTGGCAGTGTTGGGTTAAGGGTTGGACTCAATGGTCTTAAATGTCTTTTCCAACCTGAGTGATTCTGTGAATCCATGTCCGTAGCTTTGAAATCCACCAGGAAAGCCCGGACTGGGGAATGGAAAATATCCCCATTCACAGGATATCTGCAAACAGGCCCCTCGCAGAGCTCCCGCACGGGGGATCTGCGGGAGGAAGCCATCCCAACGCCCCTGCACAGCACAGAAATTTCCTGCCCTTTCCCCCTCTCCCCTCTTATTCCCAGCCTGGGCTCTCTCCAGCTGCAGAATCCCTCTTTTAAAATTCAAATTCTCATGGCACAAAGCTGAATAAATACCGCGGGTGGAGAAGGTGGGCAGCGCTGCCGAGCTCCGGCACACACCGGCTTTGTCCCTGCTGGCACGGGGACCGAGCTGGGGGATTTTGGAGGGCTGCCAGCAGGGCAAGATGCCACCAATATTTTCTTTAGTGCCTTGTAAAGCCCAGGTGAGTCCTGACACCGTCCGTGTGGACACTCAGGGCTTTATGTACGAGCTGTTTGGAGCGTGCGGAGCGCGGAGCCTCCTGCCACGGCCAGAAGGGTTTGGGTGTACAAAGAAAAATACAGCTGAGCTAACAGAGCTTTTAAAAGAAGCTGACTTGGGTGCCTGATAGCCCCTGAGTAGGGCTTGCTTGTCAACATTGCCGGCCGAAATCTCTGAAATCTGGGCCTTCAACCTGAATATCCGAGGAGAGCCAAAATAACACATTATGAGCGTTAATGCAGTTGAAAGCAAAACCGCATGTTTTCCAAAGGGTTTAAAAGCTCATTTGAAGTAGGGCAAAGGGTCAGGGAAGAAGGAGTCCCATTTATGGAGCTCTGGCAAGTGTTTCCAAGGGAAGAAGCCCCACTTAGAACATGTACACTTCATTAGATCACTGCTGTCCTTGTTGCCGGCGGGAAGAGAGGAGATGCTCGCCCTTGCTCGGACCTGCAAACTCCAAATGTTTCCCAGCTTCCCCCTGAAAAATGGGAAAGAAACAGCTCTTTGTTAGGAGGGAGTGGAAAGAGCATAAACCCCAACTGGTTGTTTTTTTTTATTTTTGAAGGGGGTTTTTATGCTGAGGCAATAGGAAAAAAAACCTCCAAACCTGGGCATGTTTTATGGGGCTGAGGGCAAGGCTGAGTTACTGCTGGGTGTTCTGATGTGCTGGGGCAGGGGGGGCTCAGCACCTCCCATGGCAGGACACGAGGGGTTGATGAGCCAGGATGGGGCTGTTTGATGGGGAGAGAGGTGTGGGGGTCACTCCTGCTCCTTGCTGCCTCTTTATCCCCATCCCAGACTTTCTGCTCATGCTTTTGCTTTGGCATTTGCCTCTTTACAGTCTTTTATTTCATCTCCGTTTCCCAAGAAGTGAGATCTTTTGTAATCCCTCAGAAACCTGTCCCTGGCTCTGCTCTGGCCGCCCAAATCACCCTTCTGACTCCTGTTACCCACAGCACCTGATCCTCTTCGTGCTGTCCCGACTCAGAGGAGCAGGGAATGAGGGACAGGCAGGATGCTCCATGCCCTATACCCTACTCAAAGCCTGAAACCACCAGAGAGGACCAGGATGCCTGGAGCAAAATTCCTTGAGAGAGGCTCCATGAACCTGTAAAGATGTGATGGAGAGAAGCTGTCAGGCTACCTGCCTCACAGGACCACTGCAGGCTTCTTGCCAGCACACCTGGCTTGTAAAAATCCAGCAGGAGCACCAGGATTTTGCCCCTCAGGGACTGGTTTCCCGTAAGTGCAGCCTTTGGTGTGAATTTCTTGGGCCCGTTTTAAAGAGCTGCAAAATTTTCTTAGTGCCAGGTCCTGCTCAGAGCGAATCCTGCCCATCTCACTGTCCCAGGCCTACAAAAACCACGGAGCATTAAAGGTAAAGTACTTCCAGCAGGTTTGTCTGCTTTTCCTCTGGGGAATTTTTTTTTTGGGGGGAAAAAAAAGGTGTTTCTGTGAAAAAGAAACACATCCCTGGTCCACAGGCTGGAGCTGAGAGCAAAGGGAACATTTTTGTCGGAGGTTCCAGTTAAATCACTGGCAGGACATCACTGCTTTTGGAGCGCTTGAACTCGGATCCAACACAAATCCATAAAAAGCTGCTAAGTTGTGATGAGGGGGAGCCCCTGTGGTAATGAGCTTACCCCGGCCCTTCAGGGCGAGCTGCAGGCTCCTGCAGGGTGAGGACTCTGCAGCTCCAGGTATTGCTGCAATGTCTCGTCCCTCGTGGACCTTCACCTCCCTGTGTCCCTGCCAGAAACCCTGGAGCAGATCAGGAGCAGATCAAGAGCGAGCGGAGGTGTTGATCTGAGTCTCCATTACAACTTCCAGCTCTGTCAGAGCCTGGAAAGGGCCCTTGGCTGGAGCAGCAGCTCGGGCTGGTGGTTTTATGGGCATGAATAGGATTAAAAGGTGAGAGAACTGGAGGGACAGAGCGTGTTGTGGATCAAAGCTCCCTGGGGAGCTCTGCTGGGCACCAAGCAGAGCTTTAGGTGTGTCCCTCACGTTAAACAGCATTTCATTTCCTGTCAACACAGGCCCGGGGAAGGAGAGAAGAGAGATGAGCCTAAATAACCTCAAAGGTTTCAAGAAAGCCAAAAGTTGCCAGACACATGGGGAAAACCCGCAGCGATCAGCAGCTGCAGAGCATCCCAAAAACCATCCCCAAAACCTAAATATCTGTGAGGAAAAGGGGGAGACAGGCTCCAAATTCAGGAGGAGCCCTTTCCTTTGGAGCTGTGAGTGGTGTAAGACCCTTTGGAGACCACAAAGGCTCCTGGCAGTGTGAATGATGAGAGACTTTGGCCCAGGGAGGGGAGATGATGTTCCCTGGACATCAGGGAGATCCTCAGCCTCCTAACCCAGCTTCCCTCCTCTGGGCACCGCGTGGAAACTGCAGTGGCTCGTGCCATTTGATACCCTCCATTCTGCAAATCAATCCCAGCACGGGGATTGATTTAAATCCCAGTGTGGGATTGATTTCATCCCAGTATGGCATTGATTTAAATTTTTGCTCTAATACAGAACCGGGCTCTGAATTTGGGGACATTTGGGGGGATTTATGGCTTCAAGGAGGGTAAAGCAGCAGGATAACCCACAGGTTGCATCCTGCAGAGAATCCAGGGGGATGGCTGAGATGTTCCAGCTTTATTTATGCAGGAAGGGGAGAACTGGCAGATTTTGGGATTGATAAGAGCGACAATGAAAGCAGGAGGAATCCAGGGATGTGTTGCCTTGCACCTTTGCAAGAGGCTCCTGGCTTCTTGCAGCAGCACAATCTTTTCCATGCCCATATTTCCCCCTTCCTTTGGAAATCAGAATGGTTTGGGGGTCTTTGCGTCGGAGAGTCTAAATTAAATATTGACTAAGAAGTTTCATGTGAGCTTGAGTGTTTTCAAAAAATCAAAATGAATCCCACAGGGCGAGCTGAGGGCTCCAAAAGAGATTCCAAGAGAATAAAGGATGCATGAGTTAGAGGCGTAGGAAAAGTCTCAAATGGCAGATGAGTCAGCAAAAACCAGCGACCCAGGAGATGCAGAAATAATTTTAGGGATATTAAAAAACTGGAAGTAGAGATAATTTTCCTGCACTAAAGTAAGGAAAGAAAGTTTATCTAATATTCCCCCAAATTACTCTTGTCCAAATATTTGTTGGTTGATTTGCTTTTCCCTTCCAAAGCCTCAACAGCCTGGTTTTATTTTCCTGGCTGCGTGGAGAACCAGGAACAGCAGCAATCTGGATTGCAACATGAAATCCTCTTGCTGGCTGGAAAACCTATACCTGGTGCTGAAGGGACACGAGCATCAATTTTTATTAGAGCTTTATTTGCTACTTTTAAGCAATGAAAAAAGTCTGCTACAAAGTGGAAACACATGGCCCATAAAAATTATTGATGTGCACAGATAATGCTGAATATCCCTCGGGTACCCAGGGGATGGAAAGAGTCAGAAAGTCATTAGTAGGGAAGGACAAAATAATTATAAAACGTGTTGCTTTAGACAAATTGTAGCTGAGGCTTTTCAGTTCAATTTTGCTGGTCTGAACCTCAATTTATCCTGTAACTTGCTAAAAATGGGCTGCAGGTTTGAAGGAGGGAAACTGGAATATGTGAAATCATATATATAGATATATATATTTATTTATTGCCTGTTTCTGTGAATAGATTATGAAAGTGCAATATGTTAAATTCAGTAAATATTTAAAGCTTTTTCCAATAGTCAGAACAGAGAACTGATGCAAGTGTGAATGAATTGTATTTCCACATCTTTATCTTTGTTTTCTTCCCCCTCCCCACAATGTTAAAAATGGGAAAACAACATTCAAAATGTTGTGGTTGTAAAATTAGAGAGCACCAGACTTTTCTTCTGATTAAGAGTGACCATGTTTTAGTACAAAGTCTTAAAAAAAATAGAGAAAAGCAGTTTTTGGTCATTTCTGCACCTCGCCACAGAGAGAATCGGCAATGCCAAGGACTTGGTGTGGTTTTGATTATCTTTTCCTGCTCGTTCTTCTTGTTAAAGTTCATTTTGAGGTTTGACTGATCCTCCTTTTGCCTCTGTTTTGGTGCTCCCTCTGTATGAGGATGGTTTGGGAAGCCTTTTCTTGGGATCTGTTGCCGATGGAGTGGTGGGACCTCGCCTGGGGTGGGTGGAGCTGGGCTGGAACGGAGGTGAGGGATTGGTTTTATCCAGAGCTGGGACAAAGGCACAAACTCTCATCCCATCCCACAGGTGTGGAGCTGGCACAGCATCCCAGGGAAGCCAGAGGTGTGGCAGCAGCCAGTGCCACATCTGGGAAGTGCAGCAGGGGTTACAAACA
This sequence comes from Mohoua ochrocephala, assembly GCA_013398855.1. NCBI lineage: Eukaryota > Metazoa > Chordata > Aves > Passeriformes > Acanthizidae > Mohoua > Mohoua ochrocephala. The sequence continues at coordinate 115,483 of VZTA01009808.1, forward strand.
TAACTCAAACATCTCTGAATATCAGCTCTGAGTCCAGTGCAAAATGCTTTAAAAAAGTTCTCTTTGCCCTCCTTCTTTCTGCCAAACTCTCTTGATAATCCCCAGGAGCAGCAGAAACGAAGGGAGAAATGGAAGGCAAGAAAGGGTTTTGGATGAAAAAAAACTTTCAAGGAGCAGAAGCAAATTTATATAATTTTTATAATTTATATTTACGCTTCTTTTTAGGTTAAACCCCCTTTCAAACCATGGCTATGCTGTCAGTGCTGGGCCCAAACTCCAGTCATTCCAGGCTTGCCTAATTAAAAAAAAGTCTCCAGGGCTGGTGTCAAGGGACTTTTCACAAGTCTAAGGACAGAGCCTATCCCTTCATCAGAAAACAAAGAGAAACCCTGAATATGTATGAAGAAAGTCAGGAGCTTTCCCAAGCTCCCACTCCTTTCCTTGGGAATCCAGAAAGTATCATTTGAAATCCCACTGGAGCACTGGTGAGACACAAGCAGCCATTGTCCCCAGCCCCACGGCATTAATCACCTCGAGATTTCCCTTTCCTCTTCCCAAAGAGGGGATTTGCTTTTTTTTTTAATGTCAATAAATAGTCCTGCCTGAGATTAGACTGTCGGGGACAGAATTCCAGGGAAAAAAAAGAGCTGGAATGGCCCAAGCTGGAGGCCCCTGAGCTGTTCCCAGAGTGGGCACCGGGTGCAGGCCACGCTGGGGTTTAGTCCCAAACTCTCCAAGATCTGCCTCGTGGGGAGGGATGGTCCCACAGGCTGGAATATCCAAACACCTCTGCATTCAAAGAAGCCAGATCACCTCCCAACCCAAATATCGAACTAGGTCTGGGATATTCTTTTTCCACCCTTTTTTTCATCTCACATTTGTGCTGCTCCAGCCTCGGCTCTGTCACTGCTTTCTTTGTCCCCATGTCCTGTAGAATTGTTGGATATCTCAGGCTGTTTGTGCTCAGATTTTTGGGCTGCTTTACCTGGGACATTAATTCAATTTATCACCAACAAACCTCTGGCCACGAGTGTTTGGGTGTCTTTTGGACGCATCCTCCCAGCAACAATTTTTTTCCTCTGCGTGTTTTGGCTGTGTCTCCATGGGAATAAATGTTTTTTCCCTGTTTATTTTTGTTTCATGGGGTGGTAAATCCCATTCTCCAGCATGGAGGATTGGTGACCCTGCAGAGATTTTCCTTAGGATGTTGAACATCCAGACAGCTTCAGCGTAACCCTGCTCCTGCCCTACTCAATGCCACCCATTTTATTCCCAGCCAGAAGGAAGACAAAAGTGAAATGAAAATGTGTTTGAACTTTTCAGAAATGGCAGACAAGCTCAAAATTTGACTTTTTTTTTTTTTTTTAAAAAAAAGGGAGAGGAAAGAGAATGTTTTCTGATTCCCAGAGTTTAACTTGTGTATTCAGTAACTGGATTGTTAAGGATAACCAACCTGAAGCAATCTTCTTTCACCTCCTTTATTTTTCCTTTTTAATGTTGCGTGAAGAGAAACAGACCCCTTGAATTATGACAGCTTTGCGGTGGGACGAGGTTTTCATGCTACTGTATTTTAATATCTTTCCCAACAATGACATCTTCTCCTCATTAAAGGTAGGTCAGGGAGTGAATCTAATAACACACTTGTGGAAACCTAAGGAGCTGAAACCTGCCCTTGGCTTTTCAGGAAACAGAGGTCTTTCAGAAATGCCAGAGAAATGAGATTCTATTTTTCCAAGGCATCAAATTTTTTAAAAAAAAGAGATTTTTAAGCAACCCAAAATGTGCATAATCACATTATGGGCAATCAGGGTGCTATTGAGCTCCTATATCAAACAGGCACGTCATTAGCACAGCAGGCTAATTGCTGGAGCTTTCCTTGACCTGGCACTCCAACATTAAGGCTCTGGGTGGCCAAACGATTTTCATCATGTTGCCTGTGCTCCACGAGAGCCGAGGAGACCGAGGGCTGTGATTGCTGTGGTAATTTTCCTTTCAGAACAGATTGCCTGATTTGACGTTTTAAGTACAGTATCTTGTAACTGCCAGGCAGGGGAACCTTTCAAAGGCGCCGCCGGCAGCGCGGCCCCGGCTTTGCCCGGCTCAAACGCCCTTCTGCGGGCCGGGGGAGGCTCCTCGTTGTGAGAGCACAGCAGCACATCATGAGAACCCGGTTGCCACCGAGATAAGGTCATGTTGTGGAGAAATCCGAGCTCCTTAACCTCTGATCTTTCCCCTCCACTTCCAATTTTGTAACCTCGCGCCGCGCGCAGTTCACAGCGAAGGCGGGAGAAACGCCCGGATTCCTCTTGGAATCCCCATCAAGAACAGGATTTTTTTGATCTCTTAGACTTTTTTGATAACACGCTCTGTGCTGTTTTACAGGTTTCTAACTGGCTGCCACCAAAGGAAAAGTTCTTCCAGCTCATCAGCCGTGATGATGATGCGATAATCTAAAATATCTGCCCTTCTTAAACCAGAAATGAATTTAGCTCCTGACTGGATCCACAGCCGAGCAAGGCAGCTGTTGGCAGTTTAAGGAAAGGTTTGGGATGAGATCCTGTGAAATGGCTGCATCCTGAAATCCTGGGGAGCAGAAATCAGTAATAAACTTGAATTAATCAGGGTAATTTTTTAACCAGAATTTCAGCATAAAACCCCAAATCCACCGAAAGTCAGTGGAGGAGGTTGTGATCAGTGCGACATCTCTCGGTGTCAATTTATTTAAACTGATACTGTGGATCCAGAATTTCTGTTTTCCCTGTCTGAAAGAGGGGGGGAAAATGAGCCAGAGCCACCTCTGCTTCCTGCAATAGCTGTGGACAGGCAGGAAAAGCCCTCCAGTGGGATGATGACAGGAAGGGGATTTGCAGAAGGAGCAGCCCAGTTGAGAGGTCTCCCACTTGTCCCCAAATTTCTCCCTATTTCCAGAGCTCTGAGTTTGCTCCCATCCCTCTGATGACTCTGCAAGGAGAATTGGGGAAACAAGGAGTGGGAACTGACCACTTATCTAAAAAACACTTGGCTTTCAAACTGCCCTGGACAGCGCTGTCAGCTGTTCCAACTCTTCCCAGCTCTCCTCTCCCTAGGCCTGGAATTTTCCAGGAAAATGGGACATTTTGGCTCTGCACTAGAAAAGCTGCAGCTAGAAATAAATATGTGCAACACACACAAATCAATTTTCACTTGTTTCTGTTGTTGTTAAACTTCATTAGCAGAAGAATCATTTTCATAAATTATGATGTCTCCCTCCTCGCCCTTCCCTAAGCACAGTTCGTTTGGAATTAAATTTTCAAACTGATAACACAGGAGGAGGAAAATTACTCTCCTGAAAACTTTGAATTGATGGTTACAGAAAAATGGTTTCAGTGTTTAAAGCTGTCTGAGGTTGTACAGAGACACTTATTGCACGGGATTAAACCTGAAAACTTGTATTGTAACCTTTCTTCATAGCAATATTTTGCATTTCCTGATTTGATTCTTTGTGTTTCGCCAGTTCACTTATAACCACGTGAACCAGAAAAAAAAGTGTTCCTAGGAACTTTTCATGATCTCCAATGAAATTTACTAAACACAGGATGTTCTTTATGGTTCTAATTTCATCGACTTTTAAAAATATCTGTTGAACAATTAATGACCTGTGTTATTCCTCGAAGCAGGAATTTTCTCAGCTGATTTAGAGACAGCAACACTGCAGAAACCTGTCTTTGTCTTTGTATTGATCCGAGCAAGAGTGAAGAGGGAATATTTGGAGTTTAACAGAGATTTAATTACGCTGGGCTACTGCAAAGGAGCGAATGCCAGGCAGGACCAAAGGAAAATAAGGAAAATATTCCTCCCGTTACAGGAAACACATTTCCTTGGTCACTGCAAAAACCCAAAAATTTACTGAGAGTGCAGCAAAGGGGACTGAATACACAAAGGGCTTTGTTGGTGCAGTTTGGAGAGAGATCCCATCATCTGCTTGGGTATTTCCCTGATATCATGAGCTTAGCTTAGATTTTCCTTAAGGTGTTGAACATCCAGACCGTTTCAGTCTAGTCCTGCTCCTGCTCTACTCAACACCACCCATTTTATTCCCAACCAGAAGGAAGAAAACAAGAAAATGAAATATGTTTGAACTTCTCAGAAATAGCAGATCAGCTCAAAATTTGACTTTTTTTTTTTTTTTAAACAAAAAAGGGAGAGGAAAGAGAATGAGCTTAGCTGGAAGCTGGCTGGGAGCCGTGGTGAGCTGGGATGTGTGTGCACACCTGGAGCTGCTGCTGGTGAGAACATCCCTGGTGCAGGTGGAGGCCACAAGCCTCAGAATCGCCACACTCAGTGCTGCACGGAGAATTTCAGGCTGCCCTCTTCCCAATCCTACCCCTCCAATCTGAATTCCCATTTCGGATTTTAGCTCAGCTGGTTCAAATGAGCCGTGGCACTGTCAGATCTTTGGTCTCTCATCCCACGAGGGGCTCGGGTTGCGCCGAGTGAGGACGGTTTATCCTTGGGTCTAACGGGATAATCTTCGAGCTCAAGCAATAAAGTCTGGCAGCTCCGGATCCAGAGGTACCAGAGGTCTCCAGCTCTCAACTGGAGCTCTGTTTCTGCAGAGGGATATAAACCCAAGCACGTGTCCGCTGTGCCTTGGCAAGGGAACGCTCTCTCTTCTCCAGGCGACTTGTGAGTCTGCTGCTCTTGCCACTATCTCAGACAGTCATTTCTCTGTGGGAAGAATGGATTTAATTATATCACAGTTTCCAGTTTTATTAATGCTCAAACAATACGAGCATTAAAGTGAAATTATGCGCCAAGTACTGCAGAGGCCACCGAAACGTTTCCTGTTATTGTGTTGTAATGGAGATTGCAGGAACACGGAGCCGTTCCAAGGCGCTGCAGCAGAAAATGGCTCTGAGCCTCTCCAAGATCCGCAGAGCTCTCAGGACTGCCCTGACAATAGAGTTTCTAGGAATCGACATCTGAGGTGGCAAAGAATTCCCCTGGGAGGGCTGGGCACGGCTCAGGCACTTCCTTGCTTCCCAGTGGAAAGCAGACCTCCTGTGGCAGGGCTGGGAGCTGCCTTGGGGAAAGGGCTCACAGCTTTCCCAAGCCACACAGAAACGACCGAGCTCGTGAGCCGAAATTAGGGACAACCACAGGGTGCAGGAAAGCCACTGCTGTTGAGACAGCTCAGCTGGGGGGTGGCAAATTTCTGGTAGGAATTGGCATTTGGGCCCGTTTTCCTGAAGGAATTCCTGGCACAGCGTTTCTCAAGAGAAGGATGGCATCCAGCAGCGCCTGTGGTTCCCAGCAGCGAAGGGGAAACCTGCCATTCCCACGACATTCCTGTGAATTTTCATTCCAGCTCACAGAATCACGGGACCGCAGAATCGTTAAAGTTCGAAAAGATTATCAAGACCAACACTGGAAAAGACCTCCCAGAGTGACAGGTCCAACCTTCAAGTGAATACCACCATGCCCAGTAAAGGATATCAGGAAGTGCCACATCTTCGTGTTGTTTGAACGCTTCCAGGGATGGTGACTCCACCATCTCCCTGGAGAGGCTGTTCCATTGCTTAACCACTCTTTTAATAGCTAATATTTTCCTGGTATCAAACTCGAGCTTCCCCTGGTGCATCTTGAGGCTGTTTCCCCCTGTCCTATCACAAGTTTCCTGGGAGAAGAGGCTGACCCTCACCTTGCCATAATTTTTTTATTCCGTCTAAAATGAGCACATCAAACTGTAGCTGTTTAAAATCTGCTGGCCGTGTTCCTGCCCTGCTGGAGGATGGTGTCCTTCCAGCCTAGGTGTGGAATCCCTCTGGAATCCTCACCACCAAACCATCCCAAAGCAGGGGTTGTGCTAATGAGAGATGCAGCTGAACTTCCCTGATTTCAATGGCAAAACTCCACGAGGATGGGATTTCCTGGCCTGGGATTTAACCGGATTCACTCTCAAAACCTCTAACGGAGAAATACACCTCTTCTATATTTTATCCCCATTCTTCTACTGGTCTTTAATGTTAACTTCATCTCTGCCTCGTATCTGACTTTTTTTTCTCCCTCCATCCACCTTTACTGCAGTAAAAATGAATAATTCCATCATTTCAGCTCGATATATTGCTCTGGAATGAGTTCAGGCAGACACGCATGAAGATTGTTCCCTGCCGTGGCCAGCGAGTGGTTTCTCTGTGCGAGCTCTCGTGATCCTTTTCCAAGGGATTTAAAATCAGTTAGGATAAATTACAGCCCTTAGAATATAGCACTGGAATACAAGTGAAAATTACAGTGTTCTCATCTATTTACATGGAGACTCTTGATAAATAATGACTCAGTGGTTGCTCTGGACCAGGAGTTGCCTGGATAACCCCACAAACCCTTTGTTTTCTTTTTAGGGTTTGCTGTCACTACCTTAGCTGAGAGTGGCTAGGGATGGTTTAAACCATAATTTCATAGAACCATGGAATGGTTTGAGTTGGAAAGGACCTTAAAAATCATCTCATTCCACCTCCTTCCACTATCCCAGGTTGCTCCAAGCCCCGTCCAACCTGGCCTTGGACACTTCCAGGGATCCAGGGGCAGCCACAGCTTCTCTGGGCACCCTGTGCCAGGGCCTCCCCACTTTCACAGGGAAGAATTTCTTCCAAATATTCCATTTAAATCTACCTTCCTCCAGCTTTGCAGGTTATGTGTTTTTCAGGTTCTATTCCTTTTATAACGTGTTCCATTTACAAGATGCTTTGGAATAGCTGGGGGAAAACCAGGCACCTGAGACATCCCAGGGACTTTGGATACTTTCAGAACATCAAGAATCTACATTTCATCGTTCCTGGGAGGTGACAGATTTTTTAGGCAATTGGGAAACTTGGTAACTGAATATTTAACTTGGTTTTCTCTGTAAGAAAAATCATTTCATTGCCTGCAAACAGAAGGGCATCTCCCTTTTGCTGTTTCAAGTACCACAGAAATGCTGTCTGTGGAAAAACAGTGAAGAATTGAAAGCTCAAGCACTGAAAATGAGGGAATTTATCCTGATGCTGGACTTCTGCAAGTTGTGAAAGTACAGGAATTAATCCTGCAAAAAACATGTTTTTAAATGAATTAGGCCATATCTTTATCTCTTTTGCTGGGTATAAACCACACACAAATAATGCATTTCTCAAAATCCCCTTTCCATCCAGCTGGACACTCACTGGGATTTTGTACTGGGTTCTGCACCTCAGGACGGGAAGAATTGGAAGGAAAATCAACTGTGGACAAAACTGGCAGAAAACTCGGAGGGAGCCACGCGCATGGGCAGGAGAAATCCCACGAAAGGCAAAGGGGAAGAATTGTGAAAGAGAGACAGGCTGCACACAGTAGTCTCAGTGTTTGCAGTGGTTAAACCCCTTTTATCTCACATTCATAAACACAGGCTCTCTATATGATATAAACCACATTTAGCTGTCATTGAAAGGCTGTGATTTATGGAACAGGGCTGTCCCTAAGAGGGTAACAACACTTGGTGCTTATTTTGGCAGGTGCACTAATTCAAACTGCTGAGCGGCTCAAAGAACAGCTCATGCTAATGACAAAAGGTTAATGATTTTCGTTTCTTTTCCTTTCTTTCTTTTTTTTTTTTTTTAAATATATTGGAAATATTTGTTCAGTTTAGGCACCCCTTCATATGTGACCCCAGCTCCAGCCAAGCAGATGTCAGCTCGCTTTGCATTTGGCACAGGCAGCATTTGAAGAAAATATTATTTTAGTTTCAAACATGACTAAATAGCCATCGGCATCGCTGGGCTAATAAAGAGACATCCACAGACCTTTGCCTTTCCTTCGTGTTTGCATTTAACAGGCGAGAAATGATGATCTAGTCCCCCAATAAATCAGAATTGGCACATCCAACAGGAAAATCAGCATTAATATATTCACTTGTCTGTTGATCTATCAGTTTTGGGGGACTTTTTGCAATTTCTCCATGTTCCTTTAATGCTCTCGTTACCCCAAGCTTCTTCTGCCTTAGCAGATTTGTCTGTAACATCTTTAAGGAGCACTCTGCTCCTTTCTAGCTCTCCAAGTTATCCCATTATCTATTTGATAAGTGTCTGTGGTCATGTTTAGCAAGGTGAAAACTCATACAGGCAAACCTTGAACCTGCTTTCAGCATACACCAAACCCCAGGGTACAAAAAATGGGCAGGGACACCTTCCACTATCCCAGGTTGCTCCATGCCCCATCCAACCTGGCCCTGGAGGCTTTCAGGGATGGGGAAAAAGAGAAGGCCAAGCTTGTGGGCAGAGTGTCAGTCATTCATTGCACCCTGTGCCCAGGCGGGTTCCTTGGGGTGTTCCATGGGCTGTCATCATCCTTCACCTTCTGTTGGTGATGATGAACATCAAAGCCCTCCCTGTTTTGCACTGGGAGCAAACAGGTGTAAGAGAAAACCTCGGGAGCTCTGCACAGGGCACAGCACTGGGAAAATAATAAAACCCAGAGTTTTTCAACCTTTTTGAGATCTTCAGAGGACTGATCCTCCAGGATGCAAAGCTTTATTGTCACTGTCAGCACGAGAGCACTCGGAGGAGTCCTGTACCGAGCACAACAAGGCCACTCAGCTCATGTGCAACAAAATCAAAAGCAGCAGCAAAGTCCAACAATAACAACGAAGCAGCAAAACGCTGGCCAGCAGTGAAAAGTAGGTCACTGTGAATGCATCCAAGAGCCGTATCTCCACAAGGAACTGGGCAGCAGCCAGAGAGACATTTGTCAAATTAATCATGGAAGATCAGGTGCCCGTCCCCTCCCTGTCCTCTCCTCATTAACCTTTGGCTCCAAGGCAGGTTCGAGGCAGACTCCTAATAAGTGTGATTTTTCCTGGACAGTCCAACTTCATTGTTATTATTATTATTATTATTATTATTATTATTATTATTATTATCCTCATTATTTTCTGAGCCACAGCCTTGCTCGCAGCGCAGGCCGCGTTCCCGTGGCTCAGCCAAGCGATCTCTGATACGGGGAGGGGAACTGGTCCCACCACTGACTCCTGGCTCTTGCTGCAGCCTGACACGTGCAGAACCGCTTAAGGTCCAGCTGTGGTCCCAGCTGGATCTGCTGAGGACCAGCAGAGCATCAGGGTGGTTGTTCACATCACAAACCAAACCTGTCCCAGGCCTGGATTAAAGCTGGAAAGCTCCACACAACATTAAGTGGCTGATAGCAGGAGAATTCTGGAAAAATGGGGTTAGGTTATCCCTTTTTAATGCTCTCTGAGTAGGGCTGTATCTAAAGTGGTCACATTAGGAAAAGCAGAAGTGAACAAGTGAAGCCTGAGGTTTAAGGAGTAGCTGTTCAGAAAGCTCCAGTCCATCAGCTATTTGCTAGGAAGGAAAGCAGGAAACCTGGAAAGCGTTAGGAACAGAAAGACCACCAGACATGAAAAATGGTATTTTTAATGCTGGAGTTATCAGCAGAAGAGGTTCTCAAAGTTTACAAGCAGAGTTTTAACAGTAACACCTCAGCAGGACTTGACAGGTCGAATGTGTGCAAATCTAACGTATTTTTTTTCCCCCGCCATTGGTCAATATTTCCCTGCCACCAAAGTCAAGAGTTATTTTGGCTTGGCACCAATTTCTTCCTGAAGGACTCCTCTCTGCAAAAGATGAGTAAATGATAAAATATGTGAGAGGATGACTCAAGCACTGGATAAAAAAACAGATTATGGGCACGGGGTGAAATATTTGGTAATGCCTGAGAGTGTGGCTGCCTAGGAAAGAAAAAGACAGGCTGACCATTTTAGTGGAGAGCAAAGAGAAGGATGGAAACCCGGATGTTGGAAGGGAGGCTTGGTCCAGGAATCAAAACCCATAAAACACATTAGGTCTGGGGTGAAAGTAGTAAAGAGTCTACTCCAGGTTAGCCAAATATCTGCGGCTTCAATGGAAGCCTTTAGGAAAATATGCAACCACTAAACCATTTTTACTCAGCCTCCTCCAAACACGAAATATTCCTTTGGCTGTTTGAGGCTGGTTTTTCCCTCCTGGCCCTCCTGACCTGCCTCACAGGGCTGAGTCAAGAGCGAAATTGGGAGTAATGAAAAATCACCATCTGCTTTTGTCACCCTCCTGACCCCGGTGCCAGTTGTTCCTCACTGGCCACATTTCTTCCAGCTTGTCCGTGTAGATAAGAAAAGCTGTGACATTGAATTTACTCTGCATTAATAAATTTTTTTTTTTTTAAAAAGTTATTTTCAGGGAGCTTTTTGCGCCGAAAATCCTGGAGGGAAGCGTTTGTTGTGTCTTTGAAGGAAGATTCATCACTAAGTCACTGTAACTAATAATGGGGATATTGAAGGAGAGCAGAATTTACTGGAGCACTGGGATTACTTTTGTTAAAGCAATAATGCCTCATTTGTTCTTATGACAGAGCTTTACAACAGTTACACAGGCAAGTCTTTAACATCCATCAACATTACTGTCTGGATTGTATTATCTAGGAAATCCCAGAGTCACTAGCCTACAGGTTGAATTAGCTGCAAATTCATTTCAGATTAGAATCCCTTTTGTAAATGCTGCAGTCACTCAGGCAATACCTCAGAGAAACCAGGGGGATGTTATTGAATTTTGTGTTAATAATTCTTTCCCGGCCCTTTTATTTTTTTGGGAACTGCTGCTTCTTGAAAGGCATTAAGGCATTAAGCTGACTTTAAAATAACAGCAGCAAATAGTTGTTTTTTTTTTTTTTTTTTTTTTTTTTTTTTTTAAAAAAAACAAGGNTCTCCCTTCTTGTCCTTGCTGCAGGAATGAAAACCTTTCCAGTACAGTTTATAGAGCATCTGTCCCTCATTCCAGGTGTTTCAAAAATATGGCAGCAGAGAGGCCCAGAGCAAATAATTCAAAAACTCCTTCCCATTTTTTGGCCATTCTTTGCCCAGGGCCCTCCTCTGTACCTTTCCTACTCGGTACACCTTGGACAGACCTTATCTTGGAATGCTCAGAGTAACTCAGCTCCTCTTTCCTCTGCAGGGCGGGAAGATCTCAGGAGGCTGAGATGGACTTTTCCCTTCTGATGGGGTTCTTTGCTCCATGGGATCTGTTTTTGGAGAACCTGGGGTTTTTAGACATTTCTGCAGTGCACATGAGAATTAAACCCAAAATAAGAGCATTGTTGCAGGTTTTCTGATGCAAATGGAGGCCAGGATTGCTGAGCAGAGCTGGATTTCACCTGGGGTGCATTTAGGTCTCTCCTGGATTCTTGTGCAAGGGGTATTCCAGCAAGGAATCCTGCAGGCAGGAAAGAGTGTCTTCGACCGGAGAATGTTTGAAGAAAATGAAGTTTGAACTCCAAACCACAAATATTCACAACAGAATCCTGATTTGAGGATTATGTGGAGCCAAGCGTGGGGCAGAGCTGCCACCACGCAACTGCTCAAATGTCACCTACCACTCTTGGGTTTTGAGTTGTCGCTGCTGAGTTCCTCCCTGGAAATCTTCAGGCCGAGGTAGCTTTAGCTAATAATGCTGAAAAAAGCGTTTATTTGAAAATTCACTTGTTGCCCACTTTACTCACACAAATCTTTTGCATCTTGTTGTAGAAAGAATGGAGAAATCCAAATTAAGGAGCAGATCCCTGTCCTTGTGGTCCTTCCTAAAGGATCCTTTCTATGCAAGGGAGTTAGAGCTCAGTTTCAATGCCCCACTAAATCTGTGTTTATAACACCCAGGATATTTTCATTTTGATTCTTTAATTTTCTAACCTATGCTGTTTTTTTTTAATGTTAAGTGTACTGATGCCCTCAGAGAAAGAAAAAAAAAAACCCAACCTCCTCTGTACCCTCTTTACAATTAGTTTAATGATGATTTTCTGTTCTGAATGAAGAAATAGATGCTTTTTATTGTGCCAGAAAGTATCAAAGCATCTGTTGAACTGGAAACCTGTGCCAAAGCTGCAGCCTGTCCCCTCCAGGACACCATAAATATCTGTGGGTGAATGTGGGTCTCATTGATATAATTTTTTTAAGTGTTCAAGGTGAGGTTGGATGAGCATTGGAGCAACCTGGTCTAGTGGAAAGTGTCCCTGCTCATGGCAGAGGGTGGAATGAGATGAGCTTTAATGTCCTTTCCAACCTAAACCGTTCTATGATTTTATAATTTTGCTACCAGTAGTTAATTAATTCTATTAATTATCAGAGCAGGTTTTAGCTTGTAATTGAAGACAAATCTGCAGCTTTCCTTCCCTAAAGAGCAATTGTTCCCTGATTTATGAAGTGCCTGTTCCAGGTGGAGCACCCTGTTTTCTGGGGACCGTAAAGCCCCAATTCCTACCCAAGACAGGTCCCCGTGAGTGCCACCCCCCTCCCCAGACACACACAAATAATGGCTATTTTAGCCTGTCATGCTCTGCAGCCAAGCCCTCACCTCTGTTCACCGGGGTCTTTACATAACCTGACCTCCAGAAGCCAATTACATCTGTTTTCTTTGTGCTCATGTGTTTCTGGTATTGACACCAACTTCGCTTTCAACAAAGGGTGGGTTCCCATGAACTCCGTCCTTTATTACCAGCTGGTTCTTATTAGAGATTACCCAATAAAAAAGGAGTAATACAGTCGGCAGTGTGTTCCTACATGTAGCACTTTTCCATGTGTTTCAATTTACCAATCAACCAATAAAGCCCTGCCCTCCAATGAACTGCATTCCATACCTCACATTTTTTGCTTATTTTGATAAATGCAGCTTTTCGTAGATAAAAAGGGCAAGAATCTGGCTGACACCGTCTACTGTTAGCTGGAACATCGACGTTGGGTAGATGAATTGGGGAATGCTACTTGATCTTTTCTCTGACAGCTTATTATGCCTCGGTGCCTGGGCTTCTAAAATTTCTCTCGCAGAGCTCCCCCCGTCACTGTGCTTAGTTAAAACTTGTCAAAAAATTATCGAACCCAATTTCAGGCTTGTTTTACTTATTTCCTTCAGCACCGAGCAGGCAAGGGAGGTTTTGAAAGGCTACACGCTCAGTGCTGCTACAGCAGAGGCCTTGGAAAGCTACAATTCCTTATCCAGCATTATGTGTGGGATTAGAGGGCTCAAAGTCGAAAATGGCAGCCCATAAAATGGGTCATTTCTAGTGCAAACTGTTGGGGAGGAAAGTACAAAAAGCAAACAGCAACTGGATGGAGTCCTCAACGAGGGAACCTGGGAGCAGATTTGTGAAGTCGTTCTTTGCCACCGATTTTCTCTCCCGAACAAAATGACGCGCATATTTTGTGTGAAGCACTTCAGGAGTTGCACTGGAGGCAGTAAATAGCTCACGAGATTAAAAATAAGCACATGCATTCCTTAACTTTCGTCTTTGAACAGGAGGAGATGAAGCCTGGTTGTGTCTCTGGTGTCAGTGGAGGAGGATCGTGATCCTCACGGGGGCCGGGCACAAACCCAGCACCGTGAGGAACGAGTTGCCCTTCACAGGCAGGTGATGGGCCTTTGGTACAGCGATGCTGAGGAATTAAACTCACCAAGTTTTATTCAGGAGTTTTAATTTCAGCAAATTAATTTTGTCATTGGCACGTTTTAATAGAAATGCACCCTACTTGTATGAAGCTGTGGTCCATGAAGGACTGTCCTGGTCTCCTGCCTGCAAAGCAATGCAGGTGGGATGAATGGTATTAAACCCTTTAATTCCCCTAAACAGACCTTCCCTTTGACACTGAATTCTGAGTTTGGCTTCATTATCACTTTGCAGCAGGACAACGGAATCGCAGTAAATCTCTCCATCGAACCAAGCTGCTGCAGAGGGAACTTTATTCGAAGGTAGTTCAAAGTAGGTTGAAAAACTCTCTATAAAAACAGGCACCAACTCCTTAAACCCCCCTGAGGTATAAATGTGCTCACTCGAGGCCTCGGTGCCTCTGACTCCTTCCCTACCCTTTCCCATGGCAGGCAGGGAGAGTTCAGCTGTAGGAGGACGCGATCCCCAAAGTCACCGGGAGTTCACCACGTGAGATGTGGAAACCTGACCTTGATGCCACACAGAGATCAGCAAACCTGGGATTTTCCAGGCTGTCTCAAAGGCCTCTTAATTCTGTCAGACTTTAACAATCCAAGGTACTGCAGCACCAATAATCTCCTTTTAGGTGACAATCAAACAACAGCTACAAACCCTCACCCAGAGCTAAAATTCCAGAGACCGAAATGTACTGTGATGCTTTGAACTTTTCCTTTTCCTTCTCCTTTGGATAAGTTTAGGGGAAAAAATTTAGTCCCATCGGAGTTAAGGACAAAACTTTGACTTCCAAAGAGCCTCAGGGAAAGGTGTGGATTTATCTTCTCACAGTTAATCCCGTATAAATCATTGAATAAATATTATTTCCAGAATAAGAGAGTTTGGGCTTTGCCTAAAGCACTTCCCTGAAGTGTCAGCCTTGAAGATGAGATTCTCTTGCTGGCTCCTCTTCCACTGCTTTCTCCCAGGGCACAAAATGCTTTTTCTAGGTGTTTTTTTTCCAAGGGAGCACATGACAGAGGCCAAGGTCCTGGAAGGGTATAGCAGAGCACAAACCTACTGCAACTTTCCGTAGGCACCGAGTTCCCATGCTGCTGTGGGGCCAAGTGAGATGGATCCATCTCCCTGCAGATTTCCAGATGGGGGTGATGGTTTTGGAACCAAATTCTTCATTTCTGGTTGCAGTTAAGAGAAGAAATCAAGGATGGGCTGCTCCCCCTCTGATACTCCTTCCAACGCAATCCTCAATGGTGAATTTGCGTCCTGTGCCCCAAATCCCAGTGTTCCTGCAGGTCCCTGTGAACCACGTGCTTCCAGCTTCCCAGAAAGCATCCGGAATTCCAGAGCCACAGCTTCCTCCAACACACAGGAGGAGTTTCACTGAAGCGGAACGGTTACGTGGCAAATACATTCAATTTAATAAATACATTCCATCTAGTAATTGATTAAGTCTTATATGAAAAATAGAGAGTTCTGCAGAAGATTCATTTCCAGAAAGAGAGATTTTTTTTTTCTTTTTTTTTAAAATAATTGGAATTAGATTCCGGGCTGGAGAGAAAGCTGGGGATGGCTGATAACATTTTGACAATGATGAGTGAGGCTTTAGGAAATAAATACAGCCAGAATTATTGAAGTCTTTTCAGCAGCAGAGTCTCCAATTCAGTGGAATCATATGAAAAAATATTTGCCTTTTTCAAGTCACCTAATCATTCTAGAAAGCTGGCAGCAATTCAAGTGATGTACACTTAAAATGTCAGGCTAAATTACAGACTTCAGCCTTCAGCATGTGCTGTTAAGAATAATTCATTTGTGTTTTTCAGTCGAAAAAATGTTGAACCTTAAGCTTCTTTCTGTAACAGTGGTGTGGGTTTTGTTGTTCATGCCAAGGAAGTACCGAAATTAATAAGTCAGGGAAGTGCAGGCAAAGCAGGAGAACATGGAGTGACCAACATATTTCCTGGAGATGAGAAACTATGAAGGAAGGAGAAGGAATTTATGAAGAAAGAAGGGCCAAGACGTGATTTTCCCCACAATCCCTGGCCCTGACAAACCACATCACCCAGAAAGGCTTTCCCTGAGATCACTTCCATCACACACCCTTGGCTGGGGCTGTTGTTTGTTGTCACTGTCATCCAACCTTGTTCTTCCCCACAAAGGGAACAGAATTACATGAAATGCTTCATTTCCAATTTCAATTTATTTGGCTCTTTCTCCCAGCCATTGCAGCTCAGCTGTCCTCTCTTGGCTAGATTAAAGAGACCTTTAATAGATGGTATGTTCTCCTCGGTGAAAATACTTAATGTGTTGTAATCAAGCCTCTGCTTGATCTTTTTAATAAGCTAAACAGACCGATTTCCTTAAGTCTGTTCCATCAGACACCTCCTATACATTGAACAAAAGCTTTTGCGAAGGAAAGTTGATTTTTGCAAAGAGGTCTGCTCCACTTTCAACACCCATTCCAGACTTTCAGTACATCCTCTCCAAAATAATACCCCGAAGAGCCATTTCGAGCCTTCGCTGCCTCAACTGCTCTCAATCCCTTCAAGATGAAGAGATTCCAGCTGGCAGTGGAATTTTGGATAATGAAATCATGTTTTCAAGGACAAGAGGATGTCATTTTTGATAGGATAAGAGGAAATGGGCTCAAGTTGTGCCAGAGGAGGTTTAGATTGGATATGAGGAAAAAAATTCTTTATGGAAAGGGTTATCAAGCATTGGAAGAGGCTGCCCAGGAAAGAGGTGAAGTCACCATCCCTGGAGGGATTTACACGCTGTGTGGATGTGGCACGTGGGGACACGAGTTAGTGGTGGGCTTGGCAGTGCTGGGGGAACGGTTGGACTTGATGCCTTTAGGTCTTTTCCAACCTCAATGATTCAGTGATTCTGTGCAGTTTTACACACCCTTTCTGCCATGGATGTGAGGTGGGATCGACTGGAATTGTGTGCACATTTCGAGTTCCCATCAGCCCCCATGCCCACGGTGGCCCTGGCTCCCCCAGCTGGACGTGCCATTGGAGGCCACCACCCTCCACATCCCCATCCCAGGGGCCACCAGCACAAGGGACGACCCTTGCGGACAAACCTGGCACCACAAGGGTCACGTGAAGTGGTGTCACTCCTTCACACTGGTCAGCAGCAGGGCCCTGAGACAGCCGTGGAAAAAGAGAGAAGGAAAAGCCTTGGCGCCACCGGGGTTTATGCAGGGTCACCCCACAGTCGTGTCCCCGAGGTGCTGGCAGTGTCCCCCATCCCAGTCCAGGGGCTGGCTGGGGAAGAAGCTCGGGGGAAGTGGTGGCTGGCCGAAAATAAATCACTGCGCCTCGGTGCTGTCACTCTCTGCCCCAACTGGTTTCCACAAACAAAACTTCACTGTCCACTGACAAGAACAAATAAACGGAGTCGGGAGAGACTGAAAGTCACAGGGGATCTGAAATATTTACCTTGATACCTTATAAGGGTAATAACCACTTTGCTGCTTTGCAGCCACTGACAGGATGAAAAAAAGAAAAAATCAAATCAAAAAACAAAACAAAAACCTACCGAAAATGTTTGGGGCTTTTGACTAGTCCAACCTGTCCTGGCAAAAGCATCAAAGCAGGATTAGAACAAGGTTTTAATTATACACGCTTGCCCCCACCCCCCTTCCCTTCTCCCCTCCAAATCTCTGGCGTTTGATTAGGGAGATCAGTGGAGTGAGCCAGATATTGCAGCTCATATAAATGATTTCATTCAAGCTCCTCCACCAAAGACACAACGAGCATTTTAAAAGCTGGAGGTGCCCCTTTTGCTCTGGGCCGTGCGTGTTCACCGAGTTCTGTTATGTTCCTTTCTTTCATACTCTTGCAAGCCACGTTTTTCAGAATTACCTGTGAGAGTCAGAAACTCGTGCGTGCCAACAGCTCCAGACAAATAAATAACCCGCCCTGGGAGGAAATATCCATCGTCTGCTGGACATCAAATAAATCCTGCTGGGTCCTGGACTGCTTTTGGCCAATGCTGCTCAGCGATCAAGTACTGGTCAATAAAAATATGGGTCCGTTCATTTATTTGGGAAGTACAAAACACAGAAAAAGCTTTGGGAGGGAATAACTTCATTTCTCTGTGTTTTTTCCTTGACTGCACAATTGCACCAAGGCTTTAAGTCGACAGTTGAAAGAGCTGGAGGTGAAGTCGCCAAAGCAGCGCCGGGAGAGATTTGCATCATCCGGGCATAGGACACAGTGGGTTAATTGTAGCACTGACACACCAGGATTACTTACCCCTGGTGATCAAAGGAAACCCATCCCCAGTGGGTGAGGCTGGAAGGGATTTCAGTCGTGGATGGCTCTGACAGCTCAGGCTGAGCTCAGCGGAAGGAGTTGGGTGCTTCACTGCGCTGAGCATTGGGCAAATATTCGAAGATGGAGCCTCGCGTTGAACTTCTGATCTTTACAGTTGAGGTTCTCCACTCAAAGAAGGTCAAAAGTTTCAATTTTCCGAGGCTTCGGATCAGATGACAGCCTCCAAAGTAGCTTTGCCAAAATGTCATATTTTAAAGACAATCTCCTTCCACTTCTGAACCAAACCAGTTGGGTGTCACATTTATAAGAATGAGGAAAGGGAAAAATCCTGTCTGAACAGTTCAATGTCAGGGTGACCGTGTGTTCTACAGCCACAGAATTATGTGCCTGACTTACAAAGCGTGAGAAATCTGACTGCTTCAGACACAAGGACAAAATCAGAATCAAATGTAATTTTTGGTTCGAAGCTTGTCCCTCGTGGAGCCTCTCCCAGGATTTTAAGCTGTGTGTGACTCACGGTTGTGCTGGTCCACCTTTACTCTGAGCGTGAAATCGTGGATTACAGGGCTACTGTACGTGGATTTATTGCTAAATGGCCCAGCTCTGCCTGTGGATCCTGTTTTCATCAGCAGTTAAAAAGGAGGAATTGCGTGTGCGTGTGTGTGTGTGTGTGTGTAAACACATTTAAGAAAACCCACTGATTTTCCTTCTTTGTTTTTATTTTCCTTTTTAATCAGAGATTAAAGTTTTGCTTGGCTTCCCACTCCCAAGTCTCCACAGATGCAGAGTTTGTTCACCCCAGACTGGGAGAACTCCGTCCTGTGTGTCTCCAAGGCACCCAGCCCAAGGATCTTAATTAACACCTCAGTAATGGGCTGGGCAACCACGATTTTTCCCCCTTCATGATTTTCAAATGCTTCACTTTTCAGCCTCCTGACATAACTGTACTGCACCTAATGCACTTTGTTTTTCCTCAACTGAAGGAGAACAGATTTTTTCCATGGAATTCATCTTAAAAAGGATGATCTCATTTTTCCTAGTCCAGCCCTGCCCTTTCCAGTCGCTCACGTGTCTGTCTCGGTGGCATTGATCACACCCCTAAATCCCAATTCTCCAGTTCTTCGTGGTGGCTTTCAAATTTCTATTGTTTGGGAATTCCTCAGATTTTCCTTAAAGATTGTAGACCCTTACATTCATAATTAGAAATCCCTAATTTCAAATACGTTTTAGGTTCCTGTATTCATAATTAGGAGTCCCTAATTACAAATATAGTTAGAGGTTAAATATTATCCCTGCCCATGGCAGGGGATTGGAGCTACATGAGCCCTTTCAACTCCGACCATTCTGTGATTAAAAATAATAATAATAATAATAATAATAATAATTGATTGATGCATTAATGGTGTAGGCAGAAAGAACCATGAGATTGATTTTATTTTTAGGATAATAGAAGACAAATCATTTTTAATTTTTTGTTTAGCTAAAAACCACCAAAGTCAATGACTATTTTACAACTTCATCAGAAATCTTAGGAAATAGAATTGACCAAGAGGAGTAGCTGCATAACATCAACTTATTTAGGGCATGAGGTTTTTCTGTTCTTGGTGTGGCACACTCACCTAAAAATTGCAGGAATTAAAAAAAAAAGAGAAAAAAAGCCAGGATTCCGAGGATAAAAAAGAATGGAAAGTATATTCCCAAATAATTTTATTTTGGAAAATAAAATTTTTAGCAAGAGCTAGTTCTGAAGGAAACTGCTCTTTGGGAGAAAGGTCAAGAACAATGATTTTTTTCTCTCTTCTTCTGTGGTCTGCATCTCCAGTGGAAAACACTGCCCCTGGAAGCTGGCACGTGTGCCAACCCCAAGTGCCAAAGGCTAATAAGGAATGTGCCTCAAAATCCAGCAAAAGCCCTCAATGAGGAGGACATGATTCCATTTCCCCTCAGTTTGCAGGGCATGTTTTCTCTCCACCCCAAAAGCCATTTGGGGTCACTCCACAAGCCCATTCTCTAAATTTACGATGGTTTTTGGTATTTGGGTTGTGTGAGGGCCGAGTCTCAGCCTTCTTGCTCCGGGGCTTGCGGTGGGAACGTCTCCCAAGGAAGGGAACGCCGGTGACCCCAGAAGCACCCATCTGCCTTCAGCATTTCCTTTTTCCCCATTAATTTGTTTCTCTCCAGCCCTGGTGGGAAGGCTGTGACATTTTTTTCCTGAGGAGGCTGGGAAGGCAAAGAGGACAGAATGTCCTGGGACACACTGGAGAAGGAGAAAGTGGGGGCAGAGCAGACCCAAATGTTGCACTAAAGGATTAGGACCACAAAAGATCCAGCAGGAGCCGCCAGGAGGAATTACACCAGGTCATGGTCAATGCTGTATTTCATGTCCAACACTGAGGAAAGACAATTTCTGTCGCTGAAATATCACAGGTTCCTTTAGGAAGCCTTATTTATTAAAGTCATGGGATGTTTAATAATGACAGCTTATCTTATGCTGGATATAAATGAGCTGCTGAAGTAAGAGCTGCCTGCACAGAAACCCCACAGTATGATGGTCAGATTCCCACAGCCCCACAGCAATATTCCTTGGGAGCAGCTTTTGGGTCATGGAAACAAATTTTGGGATGTCTCATTGAAGACCACCAGGAGAGAAATCCAGGAGCCCCCATATTTTATACTGGGGTATTTGCAGCTCCTGCTGGACAGTCCCACAGGCTGCTTGGGAGAAAATAGGGCCACTCGGCCACGTGGAGACCTGGATGAAATTTAAACTCCAAAGGGGTTAAATTTCAAACCAAGTCCACGTCTCCTTTGAAGTCTGCCTGACCCCTTCCCTCGCATCCTTTTGGTTTCCCAATGATAGGGCCCCAGAGAGCCAGGGGGTTTAGGGCTCTGCCAGGTCCATGGCCCTGTGCTGGAGGCTGGGGCCAACTGATTATTTGCACGGTCCAACTGGGAGCCATCCTTCAGTTTTCCTTGACAAGGATCCAAGCATCCTTCTGCCGACACAAGGAGTCAAGCAGTCCAGAGGTGCAATTTGTCCGTCAGTACAAGCTGCTATTAAGCCATCCATTGCACCCCATTCCCCTCCCTTGCTGTCACATTCCCTCTTCTTTTCATGCCTCTAATTTGTCATTCCCGAAGAGGCTGGGAATGGTAGAGAGCAGGGAGTCACTTTTTGCTTTGGCCCATCTATTTTCACCCCAAAGCATTTCTGCCATCCCCGCTCCCTCTGGAAAATCCCAGCTCCCTCATTTCCAGATGGCAAAGAGCTGGATCTGACCGTGCTGCCTCGTGCTGCTCTGATCAACCGGCTGTGGAAAAGCATCATCTAAAAGCAAAATATTTTCTACAACAGAGACAGCCAGAGACAGTCAAGAAGACAAAGTCTGGCTGCCTTTGCTGTCCCAAAATTACTCCCGTGACGCACAGCGTTGGGTCACTGGAAAGAGCCTAAGTCCCAGCAGAAAGATGTTTCTGCTTCCAAGATTAAAGGGTAAAAAAATCATTCCTTGTTGTACTTCACTTCTTTCTTTTGTCTGCCTAAATCTCCTTTACCCCTTTTTGTCCATGAATACACCCCACCCAGATACAAACCTTTCCTGCCTTATTAGATTCCCTGATTTCCTTTTCTCACAGTATGGGATGGGAGGTGAACAATTTTACCTCACAACACGTATTTCTGCTGTTACAGACTCTCACCCTACAAACATGAACGGGAACTAAAATCGAGCTGAATATTTGAAGCAGGAATTGAGGCAGAAATCAATATTTTCCCAGTGAATTCCTTATCCCTCATATTTAGCCTAAAACAATCCCAGAGGTTAAAGAGACTCAAGTATAAAAAGCTTTTTCTGCAACACATCATCTCTGTGTTTCCTCAATAAATTCAAAAGCTGAGCAATATTTCATAGGGGATTCTTTGACAGAAATACATGGATTTGCCTCCTTCCATGATTTTAAAGAGCAGCAATTTTCCCATATCCCAGGATGAGAATAAACTATTTGCATAAATTACAAACAATTAAACAGCTGGGTCACATTCTGAATGGATTTCCGAGGCTGCAATCCCTGCTTGAGAAATGGCCCAAAATTCCAAGATCGTTCACCAAATGGCTGGAGGGTCACACATCTGGAATTTAAAACTTTTAACGTCTCTTCTCCATAAATTTTAGCCACCTCGAGGTGGCTTTCCGCCATGACTACAACTTCCCTGACATGCTTTAAGTGCTTGAGGTTAAAAATCACGCTTTACCTCAGCCCTGTCAGGGTCAGATTTGTGGAGGGTAATTGTGTCGGACAAGATATCTTCGAGATTGCTTCAAAATCTGTCACTCGAGGGGGAAGAAATAAGACTTTTCCTCAGCCCTTTGAAGAGGAGGCTTTTCAAGGGAACAAAAAGGGCTGGCTCAGCTCGCGACAGGGGGGAAGAAAAAGTGAAGCTAAATGACCTAAACAGCATCTCGGCCCTCTGCGACACGGCGCTTTCCGCAGCCAGATTAAGTGAGCAGATTAAAGTCCTTGCCAGGGTTCAGACCAGTCCCATCAAGAATCGAGCAAATATCAGTGGGTGAGCCAATTTTCCCAGAAATCTCCAGAGACTCGCTTTAGGAATGATTTTTCCATTCCGCTTCGCGCTCCGTGGCGCGGTTTCACAAAGCTCCTCAGACCTTCCGCCATCCAGCTTTAAAGGGTGGTATTTCCTATTTTGACTGGTCGAGAGCTCATCTATACATCTCTGAACATGTGCAAAAGGTCTTTTGCCAAAGCCTCCTTTTCTTTCCCTTTCCCTTCCCGAGGTTTTACGGACAGAAGGAATGTCCTTGGTCCATATGCCACCTTTGCTTTTTTTCAGCATTTTATGTGCTCCTCCTGTGAGGCTGCAGCCACTTAAATCAAAGCAAGGAGGTGAACCGCTGGCATCTCAGTGCATGGTTCAAGCATCTGAGTTCTTAGCAGGACATAAAAATCCAGGTTTTACCTCTAAAGAACCCAGTTCCAAGAAAAACCTGAGGTATGGCCTTTCTGGAGGGAAACATTCCAGAATTATTGCCTCTGAGTCTGGTTAGGGTCAAATTAAGAGCTGTCATAAAATCCAGTGCTGGCAGGGAGATACCCAGTGCCTTGTGCTTGCAGTCTGCCTCGCAGGTGGGACGAGCTCAGAGATGCTTCTTGAAATGAATTGATTTAAAAAAAATTAAGATCTTGGTTATCTCCAGTCTGAGTGGAGATTTTTAAGCTCTCCCTTCCCTCTGCTGTGCCCTGGGATGCTCGTGGGCTGCAGCCACTTTTGCCTTTGCCCTCCTGTGTCCCTCTCATCTCCGGTTTCCGAAGGTGAACGATCTCAGGCAGATGCTCACTGTCAGGAAAAGTGACAGCTCTGTGGCAGGAGCCCAAGAGCCCCGGGCTGAGCAGCAAGAGCCCCTCTGTTTGTTTATTTGGTTCTGGCACGTCGCTGAACACGGATCAGATCCTGCTCCTGCCCATCGTGCTCCTCCCGGCCTTGGCTCGCAGGATTTGGACGCGATGGCCCGAGCCGGGAGGTTTCAGGGAAGTTCCCTGCGTGTCTCCTCAGCCTGGAGAGATCCTCAGCTGCTTCTGCAGTCCTTGTGAAGCTGTGATGTTAACCTCCATGTCCTGGCCACGTTCCAATGTAAGTAATTACAAACTGCCTATCTTATTTCAGCCTCCTATGTCAACTCCATGTGGTGTACTTTGGCTCTGACGGTTTTTTCTCCATCTTTCCTAAGCTCTTGCAGAGCACTGCTTTGTGGAGTCACCCTTCTTCCACCTGTGCTGGATGTCCAGTTTGGGATGCAAACTTTGCCCCAGAAAGAAATGAAGGACAGGTAAGTTCCCACAAATTCTCCCTGTACATAATGCTCTTCAGACAGCAGAAACACGAATTCTGCACGAGGTCTGCTCCTCCTGACAGGGGATGGACGGGAGCAGGAAGCTGGCTGCCCTGTTCCCAGTATTTTCAGTTGATGGATGGCTCTGCAGCACCGTTGGCAAAAGCCATCATTCAGGGTGTGTCATTGCACAGAGCTGCCTCCAAACCAGGGACCTGCCACCAGCCACCTCACACGGGATAAAACCTCTCCCCTCCCCAGCTCATGGTGATCCCCACAGTTTGTGATGATCCCCACAGTTTGTGATGATCCCCGCAGTTTGTGATGATCCTCACAGTTTGTGATGATCCCCACAGTTTGTGATGATCCCCACAGTTTGTGATGCTCACAGAGCTCCTGGCAGAAAGGGTGCAAGGGGACACCTCAAACGAGTGGTTTTATCTCCAGCTGCTGCTCAGCCACCATCCATAGAGGTGCAATGGAGCAGTGGAGGTAAACTGTCTTCTGAGTAGCCCAAAAATGGGGATAAATCCCCCTTTTTGCTAACAAAGGAACTTTCCACAGCCCTTTCTGCCCTGTAAACCCAACTCTGCCTTCCCAGCAGCAGCCCAGCAACCCAACTCTGCCTTATCACCCCCCGATCGTGCAGTGCTCTCAACTCCAGATTTCCCCCAGGACTTAACATCCCTGACCCTTGGCCAGACAGTGCAGGAAACACGTCATAAAAGAAGTTTAGTGGGTCTAGGAACAGGCACAGTAAACCCAGGGACATTTGTGCACCCTGAGAAAAACCCCAGGCACAGCTGCCCAAAGCCAAGACATTTACTCACCTTCGGATATTTATTATTCCTTTCTTCCAACCTGCTTCCTCGCTGCCATCTGTCTCTGAGGCAGGAGGAGCGCATTCCAGATTATCCCCAATGCTTAAAATGTGGGAAGGCAAGGATATAAATGGCAAACTGCGTGCTCAGAGGTCATGGGGCTTTGCTGCCCATCTCTGCTGACCAGCTGACCTCTGTGCCTCCCACCGACTCCTGGGTTTGGAGCATTTCCAGAGGGTTTATTTCAAAATGAAGGAATGTTACTTCAGACACACGTTTAATGAAAAAAGCCCTGCATTTTGGTGTTCTAGGAGAAGGGCTGGAGGTGGTGATGTGGCAGGATTCGGTGTTGCTGGGGATTTGCAGCTGTGTTGTGACAATTGACATCCAATTATGCTGAAATCCTGGAGAAGTTTCTGGGACTGCAGATCCCGTGTCTGCTTCACTCACTGCTGCTCTGCTTTTTACTTCCTGATGGGTGTGAATCAAATCCCTGACACGATATTAGTGAGGCGAGAGGTTTGCTTGTAGAAAAGGGTGAACTCCTATTTTGAGGTTTTGTTTTTAAAAATCCCTCCTGAGCAGTCGCAGCCACACAGCTGAACACACCTATTGCAGGTGTGAAAATAAGGTAAATGCACAAATATGGAAAGGGTGAATAAAGAATTTTCCAGCTAGGACAGGCAGCTGTAATCTTTTGGAGAAGAAAAGATTTCCTCTGAACCCCCTTGCCTTGTTTTGACCCTTTGAACTATGACAGGGTGGTGTTTGTGGGAGATCCTACAGCCAGAGGCTGCATATTAACATCTCTGAAGCTTCAGCACTGGAGGGACAAATGTTTTAAGCTTGGTTTTTTTGCAATTACACATTTTTGTCGTGCAAGGCACTGTTAAAAGTAGCGAGTGCCCATGTTTTGCTCCAGAGGAAATGAGGAGCCTGAATCCTTCCTGTCCCCCATGCAGGCCCCGCCACCCCCTATCCCCGTTAGGCTGCGGAGGCACCAAAGGCCATCCACGTGAAATCTTACACTGAACCTGCTTCCTTTTTCCACCGCCACGGAATTTGCCACATCAATGCGGCTCCCACCCTAGGATCTGGAAATTCTGTATCCCTTTTCAGAGATGGCCCTTTGATTTTTCTTGGACCCGGCTGTGTTTTTAAGCCTTTCTAAGATAGCTGCCCAGGAGCAGGAAATTCTGTAGACCCCACTCTGTCTCAGGAAGAGGAGATGGAGCCAAACTCCTATTAGCTCTTCCTTTTCATTTGTGACTGTTTGGAAGAAGAAAAAAAAAATAAAAATCATCAGGCACAAAAGATCACCAGGCCCAGGCATTTTTATGGAACTTCTTTATTCCTTTTCCTTTTCTTCCAGCCTTTACCACAAAATGTTTCCACGCATGGCCCGTGCCCAGGTCGAGGGTATCTCTGTGCAGAGCCTGTGGGAAAGCAGAGCAGTTGTTGGTTCTCGAGGAGTTTTCAGCCTCAGCGCGTGAATCAAATACCTGAATCGAATTATTCTGTGCAGCTGTGAAAATTGTGATCCTGAAACCCGATTACAATCGCCCCCCTCCCTCCGAAGGTCAGTGACAATATACAAAAGCCCTTCCCTTCTCCAATGTAAATATTTCGTGAAACAAAGATGACTTTCTCCCTCAGCCTCGTGTTTCTCAGGGAAAGGGGCTGGACAGTGCCAGCAGAGTTCAGAGCTCACGGGAGGTCAGGGCAGAGACGCGCTGTTCTCTTGGTGATTGGTCACTGGTTTTTGGAAACATTTTTTTTTTCCCTTGGCTGCTTGTCTCCCTCACCTCACAAACCATTTCAAGACAACTGGTGCTAATCCCTCAAGGTCTGTGCGATGTTTTGTTTTCTAACAAACAAACATTTCATTTGACCATGGCCCTCTCCACATCCATTTTCCACGCAGCGAAAGCCACACAAGCCTCTACCTGCAGAGGTTTTCACTCGTGTGCAAGCAGGCACTGTTTTTTCCCTAAGCAAGGAACGTTGTAGTGACAAATAGAGAGAATAAAGAGATCTGCTCATTGTTACACTGGTTAAAATTTTGTGCTCCAGCCAACAACCCAGTAAAGAGGATGGAATCTGAACCAGAAGGACTCAGGTCACGATACTCAAGGCTCCTCACAGTGTGACCCAACCTTAGTTTGCATCTGAAGTCTTATCTCCCCGTTTTCTGGAGTGGATGGATCTTCTTGTTGGAGTAGAAGTGATTCACACCAGTAAAGCATCCCAGACTCAGCTTTCAAACCATGCATGGGACTACAAACTGCACTGGATGCGAATGTTTTCCGTCTGCAGAACATCTGCAGCAGCTGCGCTCTCCGGGCGGGCTTTGCTGACAAAATGTCAGCCTGGTCTTGTGCTCAGGCTGCTCCACTGGGAGCTTGGAGACCTGGGTTCACCCCTGTGCGAGGCACAGCCTCCCCGGGAGCCTCGGGGAGCGGCCGTCTGTGAGGACAGGAGTGGCGGATGGAGACATGGAGAGCCCGGCAGGGTGGGACCTGCTGGGCAGAACACAGCGACGTGCTGGGTGTTGTCCCTGCCTTCCTTTGTCCCATCCGCACCCTGGGAGTGGCACAAATGGGTGGGACGCAGAGAGAACACGAGAGAGGCGAGGTCAGTGTGGCCAGGCTGGGATGGGCAGGATGAGGACCCTCCTGTCCTCTGGGAGAACACGGAGCTGTGGAGCGCACAGGTAGTAAAGCAGCAGGATGAAGCAGGGAGGAGAGGCACCATCTCCCCTGCCCTCGGGGCTTGCTTGCTATGGGATGAAAGCCCCAAAGCTGCCTGTGAACTTGGGCCTTGGGATTGGCAATTTGCTGGGCTCCCTGCCAAGCCACGAGGCCAGATGTTCCTGACATCTTTGAAAACCACTGTCTCAGTCAGTAAACATCACATCAGCCCGAGCTCAAACCTGATTAAAGGAAACTTTGGATTTTCCACTTAATGAAGAAGGGGTGAAAGGTAGGAATGTACAAGGGGTTGCTCTTAGCCAAAAATGAATCAAGCAAGTCAGTGTCTTTATTTGACTGACTACAACTACTGTGTGACTTCGGGCTTGGTGCAGCTTCAGAGTCTGAAAAATCTGGGGTTTCAGTCAGAGGATCCTCCCAGGGTTCATCTGGTTCTCGAGGCTTATAAATACCTGCATTTCTGGGCTGGAAAACTGCACCAGAACGAGCTGTCTGTGGGAAATTCCTGCTCCTTATTGCTTCCACGGCTGATGCTTCCTTGCGGTGTGATGTTTACGTGAGTCCAAACGCATCCAAAGAAAGGTAACCAAGGATTTTAGAGTGGCACAAAGATGAACTGCTGCTCTCTTTTGAAAACTTAAATAAACCTGCAGGTCGCTGGGTTTTTCTGCCCTCTTTGTTCATCCTCTGCCTGTATCAGAACAAGACAGGCTGGACATCTTTTTGTGTCAGCATTGCTTTGACGGGATGCTGTTGAGACAGCAGGCTCCAAATTGTGGCTTTTTAATCTTTATTCCACAAAGTCTTCGAGAGATGCTGTGTTCCTGAAACACTCCCAGCAGCAGTAAACCAGAAAGTTTGCAAATAACGCGGATTTAAGCTCATCTGAGCCACTTTCTGCAATGATATTCCAGGTTCGAAGTTCCTAAAGGGAATTTCCTGGTGGTGTTTTGAAGTGTATTTACAAATATAACCCAGACTTGGCAGTCTCTGTTTCTGAGAGACCATCAAGAGAACTTCCCAGCTTTTTGCTGGGATGACAGCGAGTGGAGGGGAAGTGGATTGCTAATGTTAATACCACATGAACTCTCTGGATGGATTTTGGTGTAGGATAAGATGTAGGGCTTGGATGTAGATTTATGCTAACTGATCCCAGAGCACCTTGACTTTGCACAGCCCAGGCTCTGGAGCAGCTCCTGTGGTGGTGAAGCTGATTTGATTTGAGAAGTTCCAGTAGAAATCTTTATTTACACAGCTCTAATGCTGCTGTGCTGCAAAGGGAGCTCTGGAATCATCCAGGCCAAAAAAAAAACAAACTCAGAAGTGTCTCTGTTAAACCCAGATCTTCTCACTGATGTTTCTTTGTGCTGAGGAAAATGTGCCTGGTGTCTCACCTGCAGGCAGGTACCAGATTTAATCGGCAACAGCTCCACTGCAAAGTGCAGGAGGTGGCAAGAGAGAGGCTGGGGATTACAGATGTTGAGGTTTTATTTCTTTATAGACATCAATTGTTGTATAAATTTGTGCTGGAAATGAT
This sequence comes from Mohoua ochrocephala, assembly GCA_013398855.1. Taxonomy (NCBI): domain Eukaryota; kingdom Metazoa; phylum Chordata; class Aves; order Passeriformes; family Acanthizidae; genus Mohoua; species Mohoua ochrocephala. Next base: position 144,145 of record VZTA01009808.1, read on the forward strand.
GTTCGGAGCTGACTCGGGAGGAAGGCAGGGAGTGGGGAGCAGGGGCAGGAGGGACGGTGTGGGAAGGTTTGGGAGGGGCAGTCACACTCCCCTGGCCACTGGAGAAATCCCAGTGCCCAGCTCCAGGTTGTGTGCGAAAGAGCAGCCAAAATCACATCTGAGCAGGGACTTAAAGCATTAAAAAATGTGAGGAATTTCCACCCATTTTCAAGGCAGGAGAGGTGGCCAGGTGGGAGTGAGTGTGTGTACACAAAACCCCTCAGACCTTTAGTTATTGTCATTATTGTTACTTTTTAAAATATTTCTTCCTTTGGAAAGAAGGGATTCTCCAATAAAAGAAACCCAGGAACGGAGATAGTGGACAAATTGCTGAGTGCAAAAGTGAGGAGTTAGGAACTTTATCAAATCTCATGGAGCTGTAGGGAATTGCAGGGTGAGAATCCACATCCCCCAGGTCAGATGGCCCAGTGTGATATCCAGCCCCGTTAACTGCTTCAGCAGTAGAGCACAGCTATAATTTATTTTACTGCACGCAATAAGAAAAAACATTCTGAGCCCTAAACAAAGCTTAAAGCAGATGAAATCAGATCAACTACTTGGTGAGAGTTAAAAATGACCGTAGGAGCATTCAGAGACATTCAACAAACCATTAAATGCTTTCGTTCCTGGCAGCCCGGGCTGGCCAAGCCGATGGTCGAGCAGTAATTTATTGAACTACTTTGTCCTCCACATGCACATGTGTGATGTAAACAGAGAGATCATAAACAGCAGCTGGGGATCCCTTTTCCAGGCAAAAGGGAACTTGTTTGAAATTTTTCTTGCTCCCAACTGTAAAAATGTTTGCTTTTTTTCAGGCTGGGACAACGGCCTGGGCATCGCGGAGCGGCGTTAATCACCCTGAGTGACGGGGCTCTGGGACAGAGAGATGAGGGAAGGGTGGGAGCTCGAGCCCTTTGCGATGGTTTAAAGCCACCCCTGGAAATCAGACAATGTCAGCGCAGTTTACTGCACATTTTTATGTAAGTACTCAACGCTGCTATTAACAGCTGGACTTCAAAGTTCAGATGGAGCAGGAGCCTCGAGTCTGGGCAATGTTACTTTTTTCCCCCTCCCCTTCCCCATCCTTGTAGTCATTAAGGAGAGTTGGTTTACATGAGCATCAAGTGCTGATAAGGATGTCTGAGTATTGACACCGAAATTGCTCGGTAAAGAGAGCAATTTATAGGAAAGCCAAGTGTAAGACATTAGTCATGCACTATTAGGGGACAGCGAGGCTTTGCGGGAGGAGCTTTTGAACTCGATTGGACTTGAACTTAATAAAAGCAAATTCCGAAGGAGAGGTTTGCTTTATGTTGGCCAAGCATGTTAAACCAACATTGCTCTGTAGGTAATAACAGCATCTCAATTAGCCTAATTCTGCCTTAATTGGAAATACGATTATTCTGAACAATCAGAGCTTGATTGCAGGCTTGCAACTAGTAAGGAAGGCTGAAGGGTTGAAAAGGGGTTATTCCCTAATATTTTATCTGCTGATAAATGAAAACTTGCAAAAGTTTGCTGTGATTGCAGCAAAATAGTTGAAGTGTAATAGAAGTTATGATTTAATAGAAGTAATAATGTAAAAATAGAAATTGTATAATAAAAAAAAACATTTTTAAAGTTTAATTGGCACGTTAAGGCAGAGCAGCCAATCCCAGGAACTGTGTCTGATTGACACTACCTGATTTCCATGGTGTTGGCAATCCCATGGAAAATTTCTTTTAAAATAACCTTCTACTGAGGAGAAAAAAAAAGACAGCATAGAATTAAAGTCACATTTAATATTGAGATTTAAACCAAGTCTGAGTACTTTTCACAGAACACGCTATTAACTTGTAGAGCTCATTGCCACGGGATTTTATGGAGACCAGAAGTAAAAATTAATTGAAAATGAAGAAACAACATCCATCAATGACTATTAAAGTCCAGATACAGACTCCAGAGCAGGAAACCTCATACCTGCTGATTGCCAGGAGTTGAGAAAGTCCAGGAGGGAAAGATCATTTAATATATCCTGCCCATTGCAATTTTTTTGGGGAAGGTATCTGCTGGTCCCTGCTAGAGCCGAGGTGACAGCAGAGACAGGAATTTATTCTGATGTGGAAAACCAGGTTAGAATTTTCTATCTCTTGATGAGCGTTGCATTTACCTCTTCCAGGCTGTGAAAAACAAGGGTGGAATTGGTGCATGAAATAAATACAAGGGCTGTGGGCTGGACCGGTTTCTGCGGTGACATTTATTCGTGGAAACAACAAAATCATCAGCGAGTGGTTTAAAAAGAAAAAAAATCTTCGTGAGTCCATGTCTGGATGTGGGAACACGGATGAATTTTGGGATATGAGGGACTTCAGGCTGGTGATGGTGGATGTCCACGTCCCCGAGGTGCACCCACAGAGCCAGGCTCGGATTTTCAGTGTGACAGCACCTGTTAATTGTCCAGTTAGGTATTACCTATTAAACATTTACTGCCTATTTCCTGTACATGTCTGGTGAGGCTCGCAGGAAATTTAGAACAAATTAAGCGGCAGCTGTAATCCCTCACACTCCCAACAGCCCCCGAGATGATAAAATATTGGAAATCGATGTCACGAGCAGCAGCCACTCTTAAGGCAGAAAACTTCCACCGTGTCCCTGGCCTGGGCAGCCCAGGAGGTGAAATTACTCAGCTGGTATCTCTCCCCTTACGCTGCCTGTCTCTCCACCCACACTTTTGGTATGTTTGATGGGGCTCTTTCATCCCCCCCACTGTTCCCACACAATTTCACATGTGGTCTGAGCGGGGCACTTCCTGCCGTTAAAAAAAGCAAACCCAAGCCCCCTGCAGGAACAGCCTGCGTGCAGAACACCCAAGTTGACAGAGTGTGAGAGAGAAGGACTAATCCATACCAGATGAGCAACAGCAATAGCCCTACTGAGCCAGGCCAAACACAGAGCAGAAGACAGAACAATCCTTTTCTTCCCCCCCTCCCCTCCCTGCTCCCTCTTCAAGTGGACACTTCAAAACACTAGGAAAATATTCCAAGGAGCATGGCCCTAACTTTAAACCGATATTGTTTGGGTTAAGTTGCCTACCATGCAATGTTCTTTCTTCACTTTCAAAATAAACCCTAGGAAGCATTAATGCAAATACTGTATAAACACACGTTCATTCCTACATTTTAAAATCTGCCCCAGCGCTCGGGCTTGGGTTGCTGTTTAATTTGATGCGAGAACCAGATGTATCTCGAAATTGCAGATCTTCACAACCTTCTTACATGTAAACAGGAGGAAATGTGATCCATATCTGAGACAGAGACCTCCAGAAAGCAGCCCTTGGAAGCCGAGCGCTTGTCCTTGCCTTTGGATGTGCTTATCGCAGCTCCCATTGCATTCCAGCTTCCAAATATCAGATCGAAGAAAGGAAGTGCACCAGAGTCAGAGTTTTGGACAAAGCTCAATAAGAGCCTTTGGATTTTAATCTCTAGTTAATTAATTTGGACCCCTTAATACTTTATTTTTTGACATTGGAATAAGCACATTATAAGTTTACCCGTGTTTTCAGTAACAGAAGGGAAAAAGAACAATCTGATCTTTAAATCTTATTGTGATGGGATTTTAAAATAATTTTAAATGAGCTTTGAGTAAATACCAACACAAAATTTAAATACAAACACATAAAATCAATGCATTATATTATGGCATTCTAATATCAAATCATTCTTTCAACTGTCTTTCTGAAGGATGCAGCCCAAAGTAATTTTAGTTCATTGAAAATAAATCTGGTTTTGTCAAAACATTCTGGGTTTTAGGAATTCACTTCTAACCTAAATCTTCAAACCTGGACCTTTTTTTTGCAGCCCCCAAAGTGTCATATTTTGGGTACAAGACTTTATGAAAAAAAAAAAAAAATCACACCCACAAATGCAGTGGAAAGTGTTCATTGGAAATTTTTGGTTAAAAGGCATTTTTTAATTGGAAGAAATTTCAAAAAAATTCCACTGCCTTCCCATAATATGTTATAAATTAAATGCTCAGTTGGGCATTCAAAAATGCAATCATTCACCTGCAGATTGAGGTGTGGTTTCAAAACCATTCCTCCCCACAGGCACCATGGATGAGCCGGATCCCTCCTGGATGCCTTTGGGCACCCAGAGCTCCCCGGAGGAACATCTCAGGGTCTCATCTGGACCCTGCTGGGGTTACAAGGGAGCATTTTGGACCTCTCCAGGACATTTCCCTTTTTGAAGCCTCCATGTGAAGCAAACTCAGGGCTGTCAATAATAACCCAGGGTGGAGAGAGAGTTTTGAAGGATGCTCCATCCCCTCGTTTTGGTACATTGAGTATCGAAGGGAAAACTTGACCCCCTTTGGAGAAAAAGAGCCCCTAATTTCTGTAATTCTGGAATTTCCCCCCCTCTTGGGTACAGCTCCAGCCTCTGGATGAAGAATTTATTTCCTCTGCATCCCTTGCAGGTCCTTACTCCTACAGGACTGACTTGGACTCCTTTTGGCTGCGCCAAAAACGATGCATTCCCACAGTTGCCAGAAGGAGCTGAATAAAACCTGTTGGGTCCCAGATCCCCTTCCATAAGAAGTGCCTGGATATATATTTACACAATCCCACACCCGATGACAGCTCCAGGGCTATTACACCCCGACGAGCAAACAGCTCCCATTAGAGCTCAGCTTCGCTCTCCGTTCCTCACAACAGGCACAGCAACCATCCCAACGCCGCTTTCCTTTCCCTTCCCCGTCCTTTCCGTGCTCGTGGCCAAAAGGAGGAGGAAAAATCCCCAAAGGGAGAGCAGAAGCAGAGGGAAACAGCTTTAATCATGCGTGAGGACGCCTGGGAGATGATGTCAGCCTGCTCCCTCCTCCCTGAGAGGACGGGATGCAAATCCAGCTCCACGGCAGAGCGATTTAATTCCCGTTCTTGCTGTTTCAGTGCTGGCACCTTGTGATTCTCAGAACAACGCTCCATCATCGCTCCTTTCCTCCACACAGGCCTTTTGTCCCTCCTCTGGACCCTCCTTTGGATGGGGGATGTCACACAGGGACAGGAATGCCTCGGCTCAACACCCTCATGCCCCCATCAAAGCCGTGTCCGTGGGACAGCAGAGGTCACCAAGGTCTGTCCCCAACAGGTGGCCTCTGTGGGTGACTGCTCATCTAATTCTGGCTCATGGAGGGTTTGGAGGTGAGGGGAACAGCTGGGACGGGGAAGTTAAACAGAGGAATTGGAGAAGATGGGACTGGCCCCCGTGTGAAGGGAAGCAATGATTTCAGTTTTATACCCACAAGGAAAGAGTGTGATTCCATTTCTTGCCCATCACCGTGTTGGTGCAGGAGTGATGCCAAAGCATCAAGAAATGATGGATTAAAGAGTAGAGACGTGCACACATTTATCTTAAAATACTTCCAATTATAAAAGTCCACAGTGGTTGCCCCAGGGAAAGTGCCTCACTTGGAGAGGAAGAGAAGACAGTCCTACACTTACTCTCCTTACAAAATTGATCCACATGGGAGAAAAGCCAGAAAATCTCAGTGCTTTCCGATTTTAGGAATAATACCCCACAAACTACCATGGACAAAATCTCCAGACAGAGCATTATCATTGAATTTTTTCCACTTATGATTAAGATGACTGGTTTCTGTATCTTCTCTTTCTCATCTCCTTTTTTTTTTCCCCAAATCTGGGCATGTTCTTGCTCCTAAAAGCCCTGGAGACACCAGTGTGGTCACTGGCGTGCTCCACTATGTGACTCACCCCAACATGAGCCATACCTACGGCCAGATCTTTCACTGCCTGAGTTCTGAGATTATTAGAGGACATAAATCACTCGCACAAACGCGAGCACACTTGTACCCTGAAACTTGGGCACTGAAAATCCAGTCAGCTAAAAAATATATTATATATATGTACGCATACCTTGGGTCCCGCTTCTCTTACCATTGTTTATTGTGCTATCCCACTTTTATGTAAAGAAGGAAAAAGTTCACTGGCAGTTGCTCTCTCCTCCGAACAAAACCCCTATTCTCCATTTTTAAAGCCTGCAGCTGAATAAACGAGAGAACCTGGCCTTTCTTTCCAGGCAGGGGCTGTCAATATTATATGATGCTGGAGAAACACAGGGAGAAGTGAGGCAAGGAATGAAACACCAAGATTTTCTGTTTCAAATACCAAATGTCTGAAGCCAGTGTTAGGCCGTGCCAACACACTGAGGAATGAGTGAAATGTGAAACATGATCTCCCTAAGACGCTGCAAGACACAGAGGCTGGATTCTCAGAGCGTTGCTATTAAAAGCCCATTTGAAACTCTGGGCTCTCCTCTGGGAGGATAGCAAGAAAAAAAACAAATTTGCTGGTAAAAATTATATTTAATTCCATGGTTAGGCTGCCTGGGCAGAATATCAGGAACAACAATATATTCTTGAGGTTTCTCCCTCGTGGGGCTTTCTGCAGGGTTTTTGTTGTTATTGGTTCTCAGGGCAGGGGTTGCCTTTCTCCCTTGGGTGCATGAATGGCCGAAACGTCATTAGCTGCAATAATTAATCTTTGCTTCTGTGCAGTTTGGAGAAGCAGGGGCTTTATTGAATAGCCTTCTATTTAAATGTAAGCCAGATGCCGCTCTCGTAGCCATCACAAACACAAACTATTAGTTTTAGTTCAGGTCACGGCCAGTTGAGTTATTTGAACTTCTCTAAATGGTTGTGCCTCCCAGCTCTCTTGCTGGGGCACCGAGTCTAAATAAGGCAGAAAATGGTCATTTTTAAACCAAACTTTAAAGCCAGTGCAGAGCTGTGTTATTAAAGCCAAGTAAAGAGTTAAAATTTTGAATTCCATCGTACCAAGATATCTTTCTTTCATTATCTTCTCCTGTTTTCTCTCAGCGCGGGTGTTTGCAGCACATTTGAATCCATGGGCAGGTGGAGCCAGCCTTTATGGTACAAATATTCCCTCTGAAAGCAGGAGAACATTTTTTGGGAGCTGACTTACCCATCATGAGCAGAGCCCACTCACCTGAGGCCCTGGCAGATACCCCACTGTATTTACACTCACATTTCACATAGACATTGTTTATAATCCTTATTTCTGACATTCACATACCCTAGTCTAATTAATAAAACCAATGTTGCTGGTCAAAGACCTGCTCCAGCCGCTCTGGGTAGAGCTTGGGAACGCTCCCCGTCTCTGCCATTCCTCTGAGAGCTTCGGTGAGAAGAAAACTTGGTCTGCAAAGAGCAGCAGCTCCAGCCAGATGCAGATGAGTGGCGGGAGATGTTTGCAGGACAATTGCTTTGCCCTGACGTGCTCTGTGATGCATCCACAAAAAATGTAGGGTCCACTGGGCTGGAGCTGAACTCAACAAGCCAGATTTAATAAAGCAGATGCCTCATGTCCAGAGCTCTATCCACAAGCCTCCCTCCACGTATCTGGATATTGTCACCTCAGGAATGACAGAAAGGAACCTCTTCCTGGCTGGTTTTGCCAGCGCAGGCTCGCGGTGACACAGCGTGCGCGCGGGATCTGGCTCCGGCATCGGCGCGGCTCAAAGCGTCTTCGACGTTTTCCAATTTCCTGATGGATTCCACGAGCGGAGTTGAACTTTTTAAGGAGATCATTAAAAGTGTTGGCGAGGCGGTGCCGATCATGTCGCTGGATTAGTTGCTGCATCGCTGTAATTGCTATTAATCAAGAGCATCTTGGAGCTGTTGTGCTCAGCTAACAGGTTCCAAATGGCTTCACACTGAAGTGAAAACAAAGAGACTTTTTCTTCCCCCCCTCCCCTTCCATCTCCTTTTCGCACTTTATACTACATATTAAAAAATCTGCCTTCTGGATCCCGATATCAGATAATCTGGGTGTAATTAATGCCTGAGAACATTTGTTCCCCGCCTTACTTTTACAAGAAGGAAGTGTGATATTCAGATTGTTTCTGTTAGAAAGAAAATGTATAAAATTTTAAAGTCAATACTTGGTGGAGTAGCAGCTATGTGGGTGTGAAATTCTATGAAGGATGGGAAGAAAAAGAAGCCTGGGGACTTTATCCCAAAAGCAGATCAAAATCCAAGTGTTCAAACAGCAACTTAATTACTGTAACCCATTATTGAGATGAAGCGATTTCATCCTTGCTGTCCCGTGAAACAAAACCCCCAGCTACTGCATGGCGAGGAACAGATGGAGGGGTGTCAGGAATGATAAAAAGTCCCGGAGTATAAATGTAACAAATAGGTTTAGGGCAAGGAATGGTGCCGTGCATATCGTAAAACCCTGCCAGGCTTCTCATGTTCCGATAAATCTTGGTTTTGTAACGGGATAACTTCAGAGCCCCCTGCCTTGGGTTTCACAAGTGATTAGATCACTGATGTATGGGGCAGGGGACGGCAGAAGGGAGGAAGGGACACCACTGGGAGGCCTTAAATGACCTCTGCTCGCTTCTCTTGGATACAGGAGGGAAGCCCATGGTGCAGGATTGTCATTATTTCATTGTTCATTTTGGGGTGGCCTCGTTCCAAGATGAGTTTAACTGGAAACAAATTTGCTGCAGTCTGTGCAAAGAGACCTGTGGAGGAGCTGGAGGGGTGAGGAGTCCATCAGGAGGGCGGAGCAGCAGCTCTCATCAGTTGATTTTCCCCAGAATCGTGCAGTTCACCTCCAAGCGTGGCAGGGTGAGGAAAAGACTCTGACAGACCCTGGGGATGATTCCTGGAAAGCTCAGGAAAGACACGAGGGGTCCTCCAGCAGTGTGGCTGAATACAAAAATGATTTCTCCATCATTCCTCAGGAATCACAGCATCTTCCCACTTCTGGTGTGGGGACTACCACAGTTCAGCATTTGTAGTACCATTCATTCATTTTTACACCCCACTTTCACCCCCATTATTTTCCCATTGCATTGCAAGAGTGAAACCTTTTCTCCAACGACAAAAAAAAATCCTCTCGAGACGGTGATGTATAAACAAGAGAGGCCTCCTTTTAACAAGCAAGAAAAACATTTAAGATTCATTTTGGGCAGAGCACCCACCTATTCATCTTTCTTCCTGCTGTTCCTTTTAGCACTGAAAATACCCCCAGGCCCTTGAAATCCTCAAGGTATATTGGCACTGCCGAGGTCAGTAACTCGATCTCGGTGCTAAAAAGACACTAACAGTTCTGGAGGGTAAAGGAAAGCTCGTTAATGATTTTAGCAGATGAACCAGAGGATAGGGGGAGGGTCAGCTGGTAAATCCCATACTACCCTGCAAAAGATAACCTTTGACTTCTCCTGACTCTCTGAACTGCACTGCCAGCAAACCCCCGAGTCCTTGTGGGACCAATAAATCCTGGGGTGTTCATATCAGAGATCCTTTACCCAGGCTGTAAAACATGAGAATCCCAACACAGCCCAGTAGTTAAAAGTCATGGCTGATAAACTCTCCGGGCTTCGTTTACCACCAGGCTGGGATGTGGCACTGAACTCCTTTCCTTCAGAGGGGAAAAAATCCATTTCTGTGCTGGAATGGCAAAATAACCAAAACAACACATCCACAAGCCAAGCTCTGACCTCAGGTATGCACGGGCAGCTTGGGAAGTCAATGAGCATGGGGAGTGTTCCGCTGAGGGCAGGGCTTGACCCAAAGCCTTCTCAATCCATTTGTCCCTGGGACACTCTGCCGAAGGAAACCATCCCCAGCCAGGCCCAAACATCCCTCAAACGATGAATTCCTTCAAAAGGAAAATAGAGACTTTTGGCAAGATGGGTTTGAGTTAGGCAAATCAAAAGGTACTACCATCTTTATTTGAGGAGCAGTCCACAGGGAGCATGGGATGGTGCCATTGGAAATTCGTGTTAAAAATGCACTTCCCTTCCCAGAACGATGCTGGGATGTGATGCAGCTGCTCTGACCAGCGAGAGCTTTCACAGCAGTAGCACAACCTTTCTTTGACAGGATGGTGAAAGTGCTTGTTTAGACTCCGGGTGGTTTTTGGTGGGAGCAGAAAAGCTGCTTTGAGCCGGAGGGCCACCGCTCGGTCCTGGTCACTCTTCTGCCCATTCTGCCCATGCCTTTGAGGGCTGAACTGCTCGGCCTTCCCTGGCTTCCCTTCAAACAAACCAATAATCCCTTTTGAAACTGCCAACTGCCGTTCTCTGGGATTTGGTGGACAACACACAAAAAAATGCGAGGACACTTCCACGTTCATGTCTGTGGTCATTGTCCTGTCCATGGCCGCTGTCCAGCTGTGCCCAGAGGAGCTGGGAATGTGGAATCAAACCCTCACTGGGTTCAGGATGGAGCTCCACAAGACTGCTGTGGGAAGCTGTGGGAGCAGGCAGTTGGATTCAGCAATGAGATTCCTTCGGCCTTGTGTCTTCTGCTCGCATTTGGGGTTTTACAGTCCTTTGATTGAATTGAAAACAGACACAAACACAAACCCAGTTATGCACATGGGAAAGAGATTTTGTGATGGGTCAGGCAAGGAATATTTCATTAATTACTCCAGAATTCCTCTCGTTCCTCTTTTAAATACATTAATATAAGAGTGAAATAAATTACTGCTGTGGAGAACAGTCCTATTCGCTTTGTAGCTCTTTTATTTCACCTTTGCTGAAGAATGATACACCTACTCCACTCAAACTAATTCTTAAATGTTAAGAATGATGTTTGGGAAAGACAAATGAGAGGTAAACAGTGGTAATTTCAGAGGTCTCGGCTGCTTTATATCATAGTGTCCCTTTTACAGCTGCTTCTGGCCTCAGTTTCCCCAAATTAGCATCACCAGATCACCAGAGGCCCTGCTCGTGGAGCAGGGGAAATAAAAATTTTATTCAATATTACGCTGCTCAGTAATGATGGTAACGAAGAATTCTGGCTTATATCATATAAATATGCCAGATTCTCGTCCGAATAATATTTTCCAATCGTTTTTCTTTCCATTTTCCTGATGATTATGAACACATGCACCAAAATGAAATGAAGACATTATAGAAGAAAGTAAGTAGTGAGATCAAGGGTCACGAGTATTTGCTCTTGCACTGAACCTGAAAGGAAATCTTCCATAAAGAAGTTTTTCCTGAAAGGCCAGTGGGAAGCTAACGGGAGCATTAAGATGGAAGATAGGATACCTATAAAAAGTTATGTTTCAAAAGAAGGATGTGGGAAGAAAGGAAAGTGGGGAAGGAAATGGTATTTTAAACCATATTAAAGTAAGGAGCGGGTTTCCTAATCCTGAAAGCCTTAATTAGCCCCTTTGTAAAAGTGAAGCAAAATAGATTAATCCCCAAACATTGCATTAAATTCGCCACAGTTCCTGCCCTTCTGTTTGTGTGGGTAGGAGCTTCACAAAAGAGCTCAGCAATAATAATCATAAAACAAGGACAGCAGCCCAAAGCGCAGCGAGCAGCCCATCAGTAATAAAGTGGAGTGTGGAGCTCAGAGCAACACTCCAAAAACAAATTAGTTGGTGCGCACAGCCCAGCGCCGAAGGACAACCCAACAATAACAAACCAGTGTGTGCAACCCAAAGCACTCCCGAGCAACCCAACAATAACAAACCAGCCTGGATGCCTGATGGGAGAGGAGAAATTCCGCAAGGAAGCGGATTTCGGGCTGAGCGTTCCAAGGGGTTATTATTATTAACAACAGAGAGTTAAACTATTAATGTTTAAACTAAGAATAATACCAGAAGGTATTACCAGAATAATACTCAACCCCGCTGCCATTGGCTTTAAAGAGTCTAGGAATGGGCCCAAAGTACCCTTAAGGGATTTTAGCCAGTGAGGAGAACAAATTTTACCTGGAACTAATGAGCCCACCATGGCAAATGGAAATTCTGTTCATCTCCGCTGGATAATGTGAACTGGTCTTTATGGGGAGATGGAAACTGTTTAAGTCCTGGCACCAGGACTGTGCTTGTGGTAATCTGCTCCCAGATGCTGCTGAGCTGGACCGGGGTTGGATCACCTAAAGCGGGGATGTCTTTCCACCTCGCTGTTTTCCTACTATGATGAAATTCCCAGACTTCTCTTCAGATGGGATAAAAGGAGCACAGATCCTCTGTGGAGCCAACATAAATCGTGCCTTAATGCATGTACCCCCAGGCAGCATTCCCTCACAAACACACACCGATCTGTACGTGATGGTGTAAATGTATTATGGTTCCTTTTCCAGCCCAAATCCATCATCGAGGCCTCCCTGAGCAGAACCCTCTGTCAAAGCCTGCTCCCGAGCAGAATCTGACTCCCGAGGTCCTGAGCACAGCCCCAAGGCTCAGACACTGCCAGGCCCTTTGAACTTCTCAGCTTGAGCTCCTCTCTGACAGAGTTTACACCTCCCAAAGCAAGTCTGGGACAGCAGACCTCCCTCAGAAGGGATCCTTGGGATGACACGTGGTTAACTGGAGACCAGGTGATATTCAGCCTGGCACATTCTTTAAATAATGAAGATGTCAGTTTTTCCCTTTCTGCCCTGTTTTAGTGAAAATAAGAAGTCCAGCTTCATCCCTTTCCTCATCTTAAAAAGAGACCCTGTTGTCAGCCTGGGATTGATGTGGAAGAGGTTGGATGGAGTCACTCAGAGGTGCAGAAGCAGATCCAGCATCTCCTGACTGTCCCTACAGCACAGCCCTTCCCCCCTTTTTGTGTCCTCTGACCAAGGGATTTGGGAAAACATCCCCATACAGAGAACGTTCTGCTGCTGAGGAAGACAAGGAGAGTTCTGGATTATGAAGGCAAGGCAAATATTACAGAGATTTTGTAGGAGCTTTCTTTTTCCCTTGGAAAGACATATTCCTCAATGTTATCATCTGTGGTTTGGCTCTCAGGTCCATTTTGCCCAGTGATTACTGCAGAGTGAGCCTCGATTCGGACCAGTTTAACTGGAACCAGAATGCAGCTGAAGGTGTTTGGAAATGACTTTCAATCTTCAACACTCCGGAGACCTGGCTGGGAATGTTGCAAATAGATCAAGGAAATTAAAAGGAACATTGGGGTCACTACCAGAGGTCAGGGGAGAAAAGGAAGAGTTGACCCTGATTAATCAGAAACACGACGCTGTTGAGAAGAGAAAATATTTTGGGGTTTAGACTCCTGGCAAACAACAGCAAAATACCAACAACTGACGCTGGATGGATTTTTTTTCCTTCCAACCAAACCAGAGGAAATTCCTGAACTGACAATGAACAGGAACAATGAGTGAGTCAGTACCCCCAATGCCAGAAATTCTCTGGATTTCCTAGCCAGACTGATGTCTTTGGAAGGTCAGAGTGATACAGAGATACATTTCTATAAAACTTGGGGGTTGAGTATAAGCCAAGTCAAGACGCAGATAATGAAGGCAGAGATATTCCAGCTACCCATAAAACATCGGATCTTTGAAAAGAGAGAAGATACACTTTCTCCCTCTCTCTTTCCCAGTTTTTTGCTCATTTATAACATTATGTTGCTTTTAGTTTTGTTTAGGTTTTTAAGTTTTTTTTAGGTTTTTTTTAGTTTATTTAGTTTTATTTTTTTTTTCAGATGCTGTCTGTGATGGCAACCCTGCAAAACCACCTAAAAAGAGCTGTGGGAGGATAATGCTAAGAAATCCTATTAGTATTTTAATCCTGTCTATTCTGATTCCAAGATTTTTTTTTTTTTTCATTTTGTAGAATGGGGCCCTGGCAATACCTGACACCAAAGATGTGTAAGAGACAGAGCAAATGTTAATCTTGCTTTTCTTTCAACCGTGTTTATGCCTTGCCATGGTACATCCTGGATCTATTCATGTTTATCTCTAACCTTCATCCATGTAATTGTGGGTACGGCCCCAGAATTTAGGGTTAATCTCAAAACCAGACCAAATACAATCACATATAAAAATAAGTCTAATCAGCATAATTGCCATCGGGGTCCAAATTTCATCTGTCTGGCGGTTCGTGCTGAGTTTGGGTGGACCAGTTTCTCTTCTGCACCCAAGGATGCCAAAGATCCACGGTGACACACTGCCACCAGCTCAGGAAGTGCTCCATAAATGATGTAAGCCCAGGAAGTGAGGCAGAAATGAGCAGCCAGAGGAGAATGTGTTCTTTAAATCCTAATGGGCCCCTGTCCTGTGCGCAGAACATTCCTGCCATACGTTACTCATCTGTTTACTTGCTATTAATTTAAATGCAAAACTGTGAACATAATCTCTGGGACTTTTTTTCCCCCGGTAGCCGTAAAGTCCCTAAAATCCCAGTTCCAGTCTCAAAATGTCACACTGTTAATATAATTACCAAGCACTCACATGATAGATAGAAGCTCTGAAGATATCCAGACGCACCGAGCAGATACACAATGTGATATTATTACTGGCATGCTCCAAATCTCATTACTTTCAGCAAGTATCAATGGAGGAGTGACCTCCTTGCGATGTGAACACGACCAGAAACCACAGCCCCAGGCCCTTTTTCAAATTGTAATTTCCTAATCTCGCGCTGCCGAACCCAAACACGCAAATATGCAACAATGGATGGAAAGAGAAGAAGGCTTCGCTGTATGAATGCTGGATTAGGAAAGGAATGGCTGGAAAACCTAAATTGTAGTAGGAAAACATTCCAGCTTCAGGATCTGATGACACTGGAGCTGGGCTCTGCTCCTGCGGTTTGCAGTACCACCAGATGGATAACCTCGGGCTGGAACGGCTTCAGCCGCGTTATCCGCGGGTTGTTTTCCTCCGGCGCAATCAGCGCAGCCACTGTTATGCTTAGATAAAGATGAAAAGTTAACCTGGGAAAAACAAGGGGGTTTTATTGTTATTATTTGTTTCTCTGTGGAGTTTCAAAGGCTGCAGCGGGAGCAGAAGGCATCCTCTGGAACACGCCGCCAGGAACTGCGAGTTGATACAGATGTATTGATTTAATCCGCCTGGATGACACCATTTGTTTATGCAAAACATCTGTGGCAGAAACGTGGCACTTTGAAGGTACGGTGATATGTGCCTGCTCCTGCCTGGCACATTAAATGTGTGATAAGAGCACCCAGCCAGCTCGGAAGGGCCGATTTTAGGGTGTTATTTGCTTTCTGTGTCACCTGTGTTCATGTTATGCAGGACAGCTCACAGGCCAGGAGGCTCTAAAAGCTTTTTTTGCAGTAAACTTTGGATAATGAATTCAAAATTGCCACTCAGCACACCAGACTGACATGGGCAAACAAACCAGAAAGCACAAATATTAGAAAGAAAAAAAAAAAAAGGAACTATTAAAGCATGTGTTTTCTGGTCTCTATTAGACAGAAATTAAAGAGTTTTTAATCCATGGGAAGGCAGAATTTGTCTGCAAATTTGAGAGATTACATGGCGGAAGACAATGTGAGATTGTCATCTCTTCAGCAACAGCATGAGAAAATGTTTGGAGTTCCTACGTCCACCAGCAAAAGTTTACATGATAAATCAGTAGCTTGAGTGCTTCCAGAATCCTGGTACGGATGAATGTGTTGAAACTATTGTTTCTGTTGTCTTTTTAATGCTACTGGGAAGCTTTTTGTGGTAAAGCAACAGCTATTGCCAGCTACATTATTACAGTCTCAGTCTAACATCTGCAATTACTAGGGAGTAAACGGTTCGCATCCCATATGAAATATAAAAAAAAATGAGGAACAGATTTCGCTATTATTCTCCCTCTCGGCGAATTCTGTGACATTTTTTAGTGTTTAATCGTGCCTGGGCAGTTTAAAGGTCTGGGAGCAAAGGAAGCCAAAGGGCTCATTTACAATTAGTGATGGCTAAACATCAAAAAAAAAAAAAAGAAGAAGAAGGAAAAAAAAAAAGGAGCGGGGAGAATTCGGTGGTTCAGAAAAATTTCAGATGATAATCAGGAATCTATGGAAAATCTCCCTAGAGATCACATTTTATTGGATTCTTTTTCTGTATCCTGTTCATCCCAAGGTGCTGCTTCTCCCTTTCCATGCAGCTCTCCCTCTCCAGCCCTCCGGCCATCCCCTCTTAACAGCACCACCCACCACCCCACTCTGTACATTTTCTTCCTCACACCCTGTTCCTCAGAGCTGGGAGGAGATCCCACCGTAAAGATCCATCCAATTTGCTCATTTCCTTGCTTCAAAGCTCTCCTTTAACATTTTCTTCTGCCACAGCGCCTGCAAGGAACAATAAAATCCATAAAAAGTTGCATTTCCTGGCATGAGGAAATAATTTTGCCAATATTTATGAACGGTGTTGACTTCAGTGTGGTTGCTCAGAGAGCAAAGGGCACCAACAATGCCAAAATTCGATCTTTTGCCTTATTTTAGGTACTTTTAGGATGGGCTCTGCTGTACAAGGTATCCAAGAAGCTGGACCTTGCGATGCCTCATCCTTGCTGGGATGTTTTGGGCCTTTCAGCCAGAGACACGGAGCTTGCTCCCAGCTCTCCTGGCACAGCGTGTCCTTGAGGCAAGGCTTCATTTGTGGGGAAGCCCAAGCCAAGTAGGGTGGATTCCAGCCTTTAAAAAATATATGAAAATCTGCTTTTATGGAGCTGCCAAGATGTGTTTCTTCTGTGTTTCCATGGCAACCCCGGGCAGGCATTGGCCAGCGAGCCCTCGCCGCGATGCCGCGAGCCCCAGTTCCATCCTGGATGTTTCCAATGCCAAAAGCTACTCCAGAAGTAGCCAGGGCAGGCCTTAACACACACAGGATTTCCAAAACGCTTTCACGTCTTCAAAGCACCGTGCAAACAGGAGCTAATTAAACTTTAATTAATGTCTTGACAGGTAAAAGGTTTTTCATTTTGCTTTTTTAGCTGATGCTCATTCGTGGCCAATGGAAATCGTCTCAGACCCCAACCAAAACACTTTCAGGGTAAGCAGACTCTGATTTGCTGCATACATTTAACCAAGAGCTGAGTGAACACTTTTTTTGTAAGCGTATTTACTTATCCTTTTTTTTTAAAAAAAATATGATTTCCCTCTTTTTTTTTTTTTTTCTTCCCTGCACAAAGATAAATAACTAGCAAGCTGGAACGAAATGACAGAATATATGTAAAACAGAGGGGAAAGGTTAAATACCGAAGTGAAATTGGGCATTAAAACAAAAGTCCATTCTCGGGGTGTAAACGAAGTGTCCAACCCTTTCATCAGAAGTGTTTACAGCTTATTTTTGTAATGTGAGTCTAAGTGGATAATGTAGCACACAGCAAGGGGCTGTGCACAAATACGGCCCTGTTTGTGATTTTAAAAATCATAACATTCTTTGAAATATGAAAATCCTGAGTCTTGATACAATCCATATTATTGAACTGACGCCAGCCACCTCCATGGATTTGATTAGCTTGCAACAATCCAGGGATTTGATAGGGACCTGATTTAAGAGCGCAGCCTTCGTAGGGCGGCGATGCAGGGACACAAACCGTGCAGAGATTCAGAAAGGTGAGGATCGCTTCCTCCTTCCCTGCTGTAGCTTCAGTGGAAGTGCTCAGCCTTCAAGTTCTTTGGAGAATCAGCTCATTTAATACCAAAGAGATGATTCCAGAGTCAAGAAGGGTCTGAGAAACTCAAGGTTCTCAAAGTAAAACCTTCATCTTGCAAGATTAGCCAGAAAATGTCCTGGTGCCTGCAGGAGCTCCAAGGTCTCACCTGCCCGCCTGCTTTTTTTCTTTTTGATCCAACATGTCAGTGCTAAAAGCTGCTTTCACTTTTTCATGGCCAAAACCAAATCTTGCCACAGCAGGTTTGTCAAAGACCTCTCCTTGCTCCACCCATGGAAACATCCAGGGGCAGATCCAGCTGAAGGTGTCAGGCTGGATGAGGCTTGGAGCAACCTGTTCCAGTGGAAGGTGTCCCTGCCCATTGCAGTGGGCTTGGAACAAGATGATTTTTATGGTGCCTTCCAACCCAAACCATTCTATGATTTTACGATGCTCTGTCCCTGCTTATCGCAGGGGGTTTGGACTCGATGACCTTTAAGGTCTCTTCCAAATCCAACTATTCCAGGATTCTGATATTCAATCTGCTGCATGATTCCTGTTGGAAAAAAACCCACCAAGGTCACACTGGAGCATAGGATTTGCTCTCAGCCTCCACTGATGGAAGTGGTTTTGTGAAAGGAGCGTGGATCCCAGTGCCAGGGAGGAATTCCACCTTACACTGCCTCTGCCAGCTCTCAGCATCTCCCAGTAGGAGAGCTGGACCTTCTGGTGGTGTGGACATTCCCCAGTTCATATGGACTCCACCTGTGGTTTGTGTGAGCCACCAAGACAACACGGGAATTCTCGCCCACATTTGGGCACCTCGCTGGGAATTCTGGTCAAAAACCACTTCAAGAAAGCTGGACCTGGACCAGCTTGTCCTATATGGGCTGAAGTTTGTGCTGGGAATGTAAATGATGCTCCTTCCCTCTTTTATCTCACCTTGCGCTCCCCAGGCTGCAGCACACTGGGCGCTGTCCTGGCAGAGTTTGCTGAGAAATATTTTGAAAACCTGGAGAGACAGAAGACTCAGCCCTAAGCCCTCAGAAACCCATGTTCTTTTGTGACTGAGCTTTCTGGATGCACTCACTGCATTTTTAACAACGAGACCATTGGCAGAGCTTTCTAAAATTGTCGGTTTCCTGCACCAGAAAACAAAGGGAGCCAAACCCTTTCCATTGAGTTCGATTGTTCTTGTTCCTTGCTTTGCTGCAGGAAGCACGAGAAGCCAATATCTTTAATAACTGGGATCCAAGCAGCTTTCTCACATCTCCTTGATGTTTTTCTCAGATCAATTTATATAAAACATTTTGCAAATTCTGGTCAAGTTTACCATTAGGAACAATTCCCATTATTCATTCAACGTTTTCCTTTGTTTAATTTAGTGGGATTTCTCTGAAGTTTCTTCTTATGCCAATCAAAAAAATGCCTTTCCTCTCCTAGTGGTTTACAGCCCTCATATACATGCAGACAGTTATCATATCCTCCCTTAGTCATAATTTGGCCAACTTAACCATATTTAGGTATTTTAATCTTTTCTCACAAGCCATTCCTCTTTGGCTCTTCATTATTTTTCTTACTTTTTAAAAATTACTTTTATTTTTCCTTCTCTCCTCTGTCCCAGAGCTATCTCTGGGGTGTTGGTTCCTTGCTGAGGTTCCCTGAGTGGAGCAGCATTCAAGAAATGAGATGATCACTGTGAGGATAATTTGGAAAGCTGTTATCTCCGTGGTTGATTCAGCTCCATCTCTCATTCTGGAGCCTCAGAAAGGACAAGTTTTCCACTGCTATATCCTACAACCAGCAGAGATCAAATGTTCTCCTCAGTGGTGGTCACAAACCCCTTCATGCACGGAGACTTTCTGCTGGAGGTGACTTATCTCGAGCTTCTGAAGCTTTGCCAGTAATTCAGCTCCCGTGTTTTTCCTGAGTGTTTTCCCCCCATCTGCAAGTCCAATGCACATTTTGCTTGCTGTGTCTTGCAACGCATCCATGAAGAAATTAGATAAAGTCAGGCTTCACACGCTTTCCTCTGCAACCAGCACCTCCTTCATCTCAGACGTGACATATCAAACCTTATCCTGGTTCATGGTATTCCAGCCAATGCAGAGACCACAGACGAGTACTCACATCCAGGCCAGACTGAGCCGAGCTTTCAAATAAGATTTTATGGGACTATCAAACGCTTCACTAAAACACAGAGAGATCTGCCCAGAAACCATCGTAGCTGTTTTAATCTTCCTGGCCAGGCAATTAGAGTTGGAGGAGCTGGTCACGAGATTGTGAGTATCTCTTATGGAGGTCTCTGCTAGTTTGGAGCCAAAAGGAATGTTTTTAACTGAGCTTTCCTCCCTACTAGAATGTCCTGAGCTCCAAGAGCTGTATCAGCACACCGGAGTTGTTTGGTAAATAAAACAGGAGGAAATCTGGGCAGGTAGGAGGAAATCTGGGCAGGTAGGAGAAAATCTGGGCACAACTCCTAGACCTGTGATTTTCAGATGCAAAGTGAGCCTGGCCACCAAATCAACATCGTCAGTGCCCTGCCGTGCATTAATTACCTCTGCTCGTCTCTTGGTGGCCCTGCACAGGTTGCTGGAGCCAAGACTGGCAGAGGGAACTTGATGTCCACCCATGTGGACCTGCCCCTACGGCACCTGTGGGCTGCCCTGGGTCACCTCGACCCAGAGCAAAGGAAATAAGGACTGGGAAAGGAGAAGCTCAAGACCTGAGGCCGCTCTGTGTTGGCTTGTCATCACCTGACTTAATAGTTAACATTATTATTACGTTTAAGAGAGAACATAAGGAATGCATTTGTCTGGAATTACTTATCACTTGGAAGTCTGGGCTCACAAGGAGATATGAACAGCTTTAGCAGGTCAGGCTGGAAGCCCATGCCAAATAACCTCCTATCTGCAACAGTAGTGAGAGCCCAGCAAAGAGTACAGATGTAGGTCAGTCCTACAGCGATACTTCCCCCCAAACACTTGCCCAACTTACAGTGGTTTCTGGCTCAGGCGCTTTCTGAACCAGACATGGAGCCTTTCTGTTTAATACAAAACCCAGATGGATTTTAAAAAACCTCTGATGAGTTTTTCTTTCATGAATGCATCCAGTAAACTTTTAGCACTCCCAGGATCCCGTGGCAAGGAGTTCCGCAGGATGACGAAGCATGGTGTGGAGGATTGCTCCTGCTTGGTTTGAACTGCCAGCCACCAGCTTCATTTCGTGCTTCTGAGTTTTGTATTAGAGGCAAAACCAGCAAACAGCTGCTCGCTATTCTCTCCTTGTCATTCCTAATTCCTGAGAAGGCCATCAGATCCTCTCCCTCATCTCTCTTCTGGCTGAAGAAACAGAGTTCATTTAATTGTTGTCACACTGAGGACTGAGTCTTTAATTATCCTTGGCTCCATCCTCTAAGTGTGTTCCAGTTTGACTGGTTCCTTTAGGAGCTGGGAGATTTCAGGTGTTCCTGGTGGAGATGCACCAAAGGTTTATAACATAACACCTTTATCTATCTATCTATCTATCTATCTATCTATCTATCTATCTATCTATCTATCTTATCTATCTACCTATCCCTTCTTCATTTCTTGATAATTTCTAACATTCACTTTGCTTCCTGAGAGCTACAAGTCCAAACTATTTCCCAGGATAATCACCCTCAGAGCTCTGTCTCTCCTCAATGATCAGAGTTAGTTTAGAGTGTGAGAGTCAGGATTACTTTAGAGGGTTTCCAGCACCCTCCTCCCCTGTGTCCATCACTCGACATTTGTCTGTCCTGAATTTCACCTGATGTTTTCTCACTCAGCTGTAGACTTCCAGATGGATTTTTGGCATTTCATCACAGTCACCTTTCATCTTTAGTCCCTGAATAATTCAGTATTATCAGCAGGGTGGACTCATCATCTGTCTCCATCCTCAGATGAAGATTTCTTCTCCATTTTTCCCTAGTTTGACACTGGATCCTAATCCATCAGTCAAGTGGAGTGACCCATACAGAACTCTGCCATTGGTGACTGCTGAAATGCCTTGGAAAGCATCTTTCCCTGCTAGGATGAGTGATGTGGGAAGAGAAGTAGAAAGAAATTTCCTCTTATTCCTGGAAATAAATGACAATTGTTCTGAAAGTCTGCAGACGTCTGGCTATTACATCATCCGGGGCTCTGCCGTTTCCAGCGAACAGCCCCTTAACAAAGGAGATGCATTTCCTTCAAGGAATTCCACCATTTACACATCTGATATTAATTCTTACTGGGCAAAAACAAGAATAGGCACACAAGTGACTTTTCCAGTTGATGTTTACTTTTTCCCAGGCCACAAAACATCCATTGACTGTGAAACTTCAATTTGCTGCATAACAAACGCCTGCTTTCGTAATAGGTTAATAAAGCTGTTTCACAAATAACAGCACGAGAAGCTGCAGATGCTGACCTAAGGAAAAAAAAAATAAATACAAGCAACATTCGGGTTTAATTTGATTATTTATTAAATATTTATCGCAGTATCTGAGAATGGAAGGAATTTCATTCTGCCCAGCTGGTCATTCTGAGATGTTGAAGTCAGCAAAGGGAGATCTTGTGCCTCCTGGGAGTTCTGAATTGCACTTTGAGGCTGCAGTTTGGTTCTTTGCTCCTATTTCCCCATCCCTGAGGCAAGGAGGACGTTTCTTTGCTCACTTACATGGGAGAAAACTTTAATTTAGAAAGTGTGGAAAGCACCGAAATCTGGATTTTTCAGCAGCCCTGCCCAAGCTTGGTGGTTATAAATAAAATCAGCCAGGAGAAAACCCTTGATCCTGGGGTGTGAAGGTTTGTAGCCCTTGGGATGATCCCTGGGATCCAGGCATTCCCTGGGAGCACTGCTCACATCCCCACATTCACCCAGCCCACCTCGTGCAGATTTTCTGGACGGGCAGAGAACGTGGCTGAGCCCAGAAGGGAATATTTGGGCCCGGAAAGGGAATTAGACGTTGATTACTGTGTAAATATTGCCCCCTTTGAAGCGAGCAGGTCTGTGTTTGGGCAGGATCAGATACTCTTTGCTCACAGTTTGAGGCACATCATGAGTTATTTTGTGTTCCTGCCACCGGGAACACGGTTTCAGTGCAGCCCACTGCAAAGGGCCAGCTGAGGTAAAGGGCAGGGAAAGGCACTGGGATGCAGATGCCCTATGGCCACAGCCTGTTGTCCAGCTGGAAAATCTCTGTTTTCTGCTATAACACAGCCCAGCCATCGGCCATTTCCCAGGGCAACTGCTGGGTGGGGAGGACAGGGACATCTGGATATTACAGGGGAAGTTCTCTCTGCCATTCTCCATCCCTCCTTGCTCCTTTATGGTGCCTGAGAAGCTGAGATTTGAGCTTTAGTCCTGCCTGGGAAGGTTTTATTCTTTCCCTTTCTCCATATTCAGTGTGGTAATAAAGTCAGGACACGAGGAATCTGGTCAATGTTGTGTGCCATCCCTGCCACACAAGCCAGTGCCCTGTGTTTAAGGGCTGTGCTTTGGAAATGAACTTTTTTTTCCTATCCTTTATCCAAATCCTCTGATTTTTCCTAAGCAGCAGCATCTGTTACAGGGACAAGTCAGTGGGTGTCAGTGTCATTCAGGATCAGACCAGGACAAGCAGGGCTCTCCTACGTCAGAGCTTTCCAGGGTTTTACCACATTTGGACGCAGCGTGGATCAGAGACCTGGCATGAATCGTTCTTCCGCATCTTCGGTCGGTGTCACTGAGACAGAAAACAGAAAGCATCAGCCTGCAATAAATCCCCAGATGTGCTAAGTACCACACAATGGAAATCCTTTCAACAAACTGTCGGGAGGGAGAGACTTCACTGGGAGTAGGGAAGGGCAGCTGCCTCTGCCGGATTTGGCAGATTGGGTTTTACAGCTGCTCCCCAACCTATTGCAGCCCCATTTCTCTGCTCCATCCCCACCCCTGTCCTGCCCCTCACTGCAGACAGAGCTGTGCTGAGGCTCAGGATAAGGAGCTTCACCCTCTCCAGGGGTGCTGGAGCTGTGATAACACCACCGGTGCTGAGGGCAGTTTCCGAGAGTTTCAGGGTTTTTGGAGATATTGTAACAAAAATCTTCCTGCTCGTGTGAGGACAGTTTTTTTAAGCCCCAAAAAAATCGGGTACTTGGCATTTTCTGAGTTGCCACCCTCCAGAAAGAACAGCAACTGCCTGGGTCAGGATCAAGTGTGCTGGACAAAGGGAAGAAAAAGGACACAGCTGTGGCTCCGAGCCTGCTGGAAGCATTTCCATGCCATGCTGAACACTTGGCTCCTCTGCCCTCAGCAGAGCCACCGACAGATGCGGTTTCTTACGGCCACAGATAACTTTCTTCTGAACACAAAACCCCAGAGATAAAAAGGCCTTTATTTACAAGTGATGGAGCAAGAGAGGGTGCAAACTGCATCCCTGAGCCAGCCAAGGTTTCTGTCCAGGGGTGTGCACAGAGTGGGAAGTCAGTGGTGTTGGAAACGATCCCACCACATCTTGCCCCTGGCACTTCTGGGTTCTTTTGCACTCTCTGCACTGGGCTCTGTGAATTTCTGCCACACAGAAAGAACAGAAATTAAGTAGAATCCAGCTTTTCACTTATCCCAGGCAAGTCTGATTCTTAAAAATTTCTTTAAATGATTTTTTGGGGTGGCTTATATAGCATGGTAAGTCTTGGGGCATGGATCAGGGAGGGGAGTCCTGCAGTGCCAGCTTCCCTGGCACAAGGGGATGAGACCCCCATGTACCCCCATCTGTCCAGACTGGAAAATCCCAGAAGATTTCTGGGCTCATAAATGGCATGATCTGCAAATAACTGCACCCACTGATTCTTTTTTTTTTTGGGTGTGGGGGGGGAGAATTTAGACTTGCATTTTTAAAGCCTCCTCTCTGAAAAAATGAGCTGAGGGAGATTCCTTTTACAAATCCACACTCCAATTATTCCCACAAACTCATCTGAGAGCCTTCCCACTTCTCTTCTTTTCAGGTAGAAATAAGGGAAAGGCTGAGAAGGGAGGCTGTGAATCCCTGTAAAGTACGAGCAGCAGCATCAGGACGAGCTCTTAAATCAGGAGGACTTGCTGCACTCTTGTCCCAGGAGGGAATGTTCCCAGGAATGCCACGTTCTCAGCAGCAAGGGCCTGATTTGCATGATGGCAGGAGATGGAGCCCCAGGTTGGGTTGGAAGTGTCGAGCAAAGCCGGTGTGACAACGTGGGCCTTGTTTCCAGACCCTGCCTACACTGAGCTGACCCTTTCCAGACCCTCCTCCCTGCTCCCAATGGAGCCTTTGTGGGACGGCACCCGGAACCCCAGGGCAAGGAATGAAACAGAGGAAAGCAAGAGAGAAAATGAGGTGAAAAGCATTTGGACCTTCACGAACTCCAGAGCTCTGTAATCCCTCGGACTTCTCCATTTTCTAATACAATAGTGAGATTTCGGGGCATCCTGTTAATTATCAAATTGTGGAATGGGCTCTTTTGTGAGTAACATCATTATCTATTTTTAAAAATTAGAAAATCAGGGTCAGGTTCCGATTTTTTTGGTTTTCTACACAAACACAACGCCAAAGCACAGTGTTATTAACAGAGGGGTGAGAAATCAGCTGACATGGGCTGCGTTAGCCACAAACCACCGATAAATCCAAAGTACATGGAGGAAAATATCATTATCAGGCCAAACTACACTCTCCAACTACAGGCTAAATTATTCCATGATTCCTGATTTTGCAAGATGATAAAACTCATGTTCTCGTGAAAGTTCAGCCTCCAGCTTGTAAGGAGTCCAGTGCTCAGCTCCAACTCCCTTTACAGCAGATAGAAATGACTCATTAACTCTAACATGGCTTGGATCAGGCTCCTCTCTGGGAAACTCCTTAAAAAATTGATGGGAGTTTGCATATGGACAATCCTCAGAAATAATCTCAGCGTTTTATTTGTGCACTTGTGTAAAAAGTGAAAAGCGGGGAAGCCGATCTTTTCCCAGGAGATGGAAAAATAAGGAGAAAATTGTATCCTAACAGAATAATTAATCCTCCTTGTGGGACGAACATTTCAAATCAGAGGAATAATTTACTGTAGGGAATGATTTAGGAGCAAAGATCCCACAAGAGATAATAGGATTTCACTTTGAATTTAACAATATTCCTTTAAAAATGCTTCCTCTGATTATAAAGCTGCTCTTGTGAGTCCAACGTTTGTGTATTAGGTATAAAAAGAGGAAGGGTAATAAGCCCCACTCATTTAAAAAGCAGAAAATATTATTCATTTCAACAAAGAATTCAATCTATTTTCTTTGTGTTCAGCTTGAAGGTTATTTAACAATCATTTTAAGTACAGGAAATTATAAGTAAGATTATTTTTACTAGGGTTTGGGGTTTTTTTTGTAAAACAAGCGGAAAATCAAGATACATGTCTTTTGCTGCAAGAACTATGCCATTAAATACGAAAATGTTGTACAAATTGCAGACAGCTAAAAGTAAGTTGATAATAAAATATAAATATTAAATATCGTGCTGTAAGTGTCTGCTTTTCATGCATAAGTCTGATGTCATATATACAAATATCTAATCACTATTCATGATTTTTCAAAGCACTGCACTGTGATTTTAGAAGGCAACCGATATCTACAACCTTGACAGGAATAGAATCCCTTTACTAGTGCTTGTATCACTATAAAACACTGCTTTTAAATGCTATTTTGTACTGAGGAGAATATTTTATAATGGTCGATTTCCATATGTCCTGTGGCTCTTAATGTGTTCCGTGATTTACGACCCATTTTGTTTTTCAGATCGGGAGTTCTGCCCTTCAAAGAACTATTTTGCCAACGTTGTTATTCCCTTCTAAAACTCCTTTTCAGCGGTAATGTATTTTTAAAGAGTGAAGCCCAAGAACAGAAATAGCACGGATTTTTCTGAAATCTATACAGCCTTGTATAGTTTTCATGCTCAGCCTAACATTCATCATCATCTCCCCGCTGCTTTAGGACCGCTAATGTTATTATTCCCTTCTTTTTCTGCTGGGTAGGAATATTAATGAGATATCATTGCCCCGCTTTTGTAAAAACCTCTCTCCTGTTGCTTGTTCAGCAGATAAAAACTCCGAAATCGGTGAGCAGCGAGACCACTGCTGAAACCCCATCCCCCTGAACCCAGCTCTGTAAACTCACAAACCACGCTTCACGTTTCACCCCTGCTCCCCGGCTTCTCTTTCAGCTGCCCCCAAATTTCAGAAGCCAAAACTCTCCCCGTCCCACCCGTTTTGCTGTCAAAAGTACCCAACGCTTCGCTGAGGCAGATCAGAAAAATCACCGCAAACAAACAATCGAGACAAACTGATTAGACCCCGGCGAAAAAAAACCTTCTTAGCCATCAGATTTCCTGAGCTTTTTCCCCTCTCTCGCTGCTCTACTTACTTGTAATTACGTCTGGGGCCATTCCTTCCTATTCCGTGGGATAAACTGGAATATTCTGCTCGGCAGTTTTGTCTCTAGCCCTTTAAACACCAGAGACCTTAGAAGCAAACAACCTTTTTTTTTTTCCCCTGCCTGTTATGAAATTTTAATGATCTTCCAAGGCTCTCGAAATCAAACCAACTTTCTTTCCTCCCTCTGCCCCAACAACTTGGCTCCTTTGTACCTTTTGTTTCAGAACTGTGCCCAAACTAAATATACCGAAGCAGGAGGGGACTACAGCTTTAAAACAGGGGTTAAAGTGGCCCTTGTTTTCCTGTGCCTCTTCCCCCTCCTGGTAAATGCGGGATTTTGCTTGGGGAGCCTTGGAAAAAAGCAGGTTGGGGAGTGGAAAGTGGAGCAGGGATGAGGTCTCTGGGCAGAGAGTCCTCAAAAGGGGTTTCATGGAGGGGATGTGGGCCAAACAGCTTTGTGATGGATGTGTTTATCCTTCAAACTAAGGTCCCATTCAGCGCCGGGATAGCCGGGATTGGGCGGGAGAAGTGCCTGGGAGGACACGGGGGGTGTGTTAAGGAGCCTTGTTCCAGCATTCCCTCAAGTGCCAGGGCAAGGGTTTCTGTTAAAGGTGATCTGCAGACCTCAAGGATCATGGGGAAGGACCCCAAAAGGGTTTTGTTTCACTGGGAGAGAGGAAAACCTTCCTCCAAATCCTTCCTGATCCCTGGGCATGGCGGGGCTCAAAGGGCTGCAATGACAGGGGAGCTATGAGGTGACAAAAAACGCTGTAAAATAAGGAAAATGCCTGGCTAATCCCTGCTGCTGGAATGTATTTACTCCACTCAGTACTTGTCTGGAGATTTGGGAGTCCTAAACCCTCCCAAAGGTATCTTTGCACCTCTTGTCAATCCCCTTCACCCCAATAACTCCAAATCCACAGTATCTGACTCCTCTGCAGCACCTCCTGCTCCCAGTCCTGCGCTGCTCAGGCACAGATGGAAATTACCACCTTTCTGAACGTTCCCTGATTGATGCCAAGTGCTTTTAGTCACGTTGGAGAGAGCTGGCTGGGAATCCCTAAAATGCTGCTTTGTACCCCCGAGATACCCCAAACAGCCATTCTGAGTGGAGTCAGCAGGTCGCAGCCCAAATTTCACCTCAAAAATTGATGCAGGGAGAAAACATGACCTGGCTGGAGGCTGGTGGAGCTGAACCCCACTGCAACGGCCCGAGGAGCCCTCTGTGCTTCCAAAGGCAGAATTTAGAGAAGGGTGACGTGCAAAACTTGGGGTAATCAGTAGAGATGTGGAATGTGTGGTAGGAATTTCACAACTTTGAAGGGAGTTTGGTGCCTCAAGATGAGATCTGATGCAACTGCACTCGGCTGCAGAAGAGGGAGATGGAATTGGTGGGTTGGTGGCTGTCCTGTCCCTGTTTCATTGTCCTCATCATTCCGTTGGGATTTGGATGGAGGAGAAGAAACAGCTCTAAGAAAAGTCCAGGGAAAGCATTTGGGGTAAGAAGCAGAGGAAGAATTCGAGGTAACAGTGCAGGTTTTGGGGTACAGACTGGGGATTTGAGGGGTTTTCAAGAAGCCCCAGAACATCCCTGCTGCCAATAGCTCGGGGACAGCAAGTGCCACATCCCCATAAAGGGAGGAAGGGGCTGCACTTCCCAAGTGCCCCCAGCCCCCCTCATTTAGGATTTAACCCTCTGGAAGGGGCCAGTGCAAGGCTGAGCATGGCCAAGGGCCGGCCTGGGAACGGGCTGCGGGCTGGGATTCGCACAGCCCAGTCACTCACTCCCACGGCCCTGGGCAGCATTGTTCTCTAAAAGCAGACATGTTTCCTTCCAAGGAGAAGACATGGAAAGAAAAACACACACAAAAACAAATCATCTCGTCCTTCCTTCTCTGGATGGCTCGCAGCCCGCTCCCGCTTGTCACTGAGGCTTGAGGTGGACACGATCCCAGTCTGACAGAGGCGATGGGGGGATGAGGAAGTCGCCTCCCAAGTCCCTTTTCCCTGGAAAATGCCCTCCTGATGATGGCAGACCCAACCAAGCTTTCTCCCCAGCTCCTCCTATGAGCATCAGCCCATCCCAGCACCTCCCAAAGGCAGGTGTGGGGTACTCAGGGGTTTTCCATGTGTCCAACTTTTTTCTGCTCTGTTGGGAAGGATCTGAATTAGCTCACGGCTCTGTCAGTCTTCCCTGATATTCACCCAGTGCAGTTCCCTGCCTTTCTGTAAGCTTCAGGACTTTCCCAATGTCTTTTGAGGTTTTAGGGTTGCAGGGTTTTTGCTGGGAAGAAATCACTGCAGAAAGAAAAAACAGCAGTGGGTTCTTTCATCCCTGCTCCTGGGCTGCATCGAGGCACTGGGTAAAGCTGTGCAGATACAAAAATCCTGGGTGCTTTGAAGGGGATAAACCCATCCTTTGTGGTGGGACCGCCACCACTTTTCGCCCTGCCTGTTATTTGTCCCTCATCATGTATTTTTTTAAGCGTTCTCCCCTCACAAAATATTCAGTAGATCATAACAGGCTGAAAACACAGTTGGGCATCTGTCCTGCTGCTGGGGCTTTTGGCTGAGTTTCGGTCATTAAACGGGCCTGGCTCCACACAAGCTGACAAATACGAGGTGAACTTTACCCCCGGGTCTGCCACCTTCACACAACAAGGGCGCATATTCCACAGCTGGGGAGCTGTTATTCGGCTCGGACTGTACCACAGGTCAGAATTTATGGCTTTGTTATTATTATGTTTGTGAGCTTTACAGCCGCACGGGTCCCGCGGGAACCCGCAGCACTTTCGCTTGGCCGTGTCAGTCAGACATTCATAACCCACCAAAAAGGAAGCATTGAAAATGCTGGGAATATCCTGTCTAACACTGTCTCTCATCTCTCTGACCCTCAGGTAAGGGCCAGACTTTGTTTGCACCCAACAGCGGAGGAAGCTGATAAAGGGCATTAGAGGAACATGGAGGGGGAGTGGATGGCAGCGAACACTCAGCAGCGCTGCTGCCAGACACCTCTGCTGCCCTGTTTGTTCCCTCTAATGACACATGTCCCAAATTTCCTGATCATAACAGTCATCATGTTGCTCTTGGTGTTTTATTGCCCTCTGATGTCGAGCCAGGAGCTTCACAATGGGAGTTAACCTGGTGTTAATGAGTTTAACCACTCCGGTTCATCTGCTGACTCCTCAGAGCGTTAATGGCTTTGGGGGGACACAGAGAGCGATTGTCACTCGGGGACGATGTGTAAACACACCACACTCTGCCCAGATTTCCCTGTCAGCCACCACAGCCATGCTGACAGCTCAAAAGCTTTGCTTTTTGGCTCGTGGATGCCCGTGGTTTGTCAGGGAGGGTGTCACTGGTGGGGTAAAATATCTGGGGTGGGAGATTTCCCTCGTAAGTGCCATGGAGAGATGATAATGAGCCTCTGCCAGGCTTCCTTGTGGGGACTGCAGTGAGCAAACTTCTCCGATGCAGCCTGGGTTGTAGGGTCAGTGACATGGGGACGTCTCTCACTGAGCAGGACCGAGCCATCCAGTGAGTTTAGCTGCCAGAAATGCTCCTGTTTGGGCATCTGAGCCCCCTGCAGCAGCAAGGTCCTTCCCCACCAAGCCACAGACTCTTCAGAAAAGGCAAAATGTTCCAAACAACAGAAGTCCTCACCCCCAAGGAGCACCGACATCTTCCACACCCACAGCCAAGGGCTGACGCTGAACTTACAAGACGAATATAATAATAAATATAAAAGTCCCTGATATACAGTGCTGTGGTTTTCTGCAGCACAGGATAAACTTTCTAGCCACCTTTGGTTTTTTTTCCTCCTGTCTGAAGAAATTATTCCATTCTGCACCTGTCCACAGAATACATCATCTTAATTCAGCATACCTCAGCTCCTGCTGGGTAGAGGGAACTGGATACCCTCAGGCAAAGGCCAAACCAGGAGTCCTTTAACCTAATAAGGCAGACAAGGCTACAAAGGCATCTACAATTCCCTTGGATTTTCCTCCAGGGAGGCAGGTGCTGTCTGTCCTTGAGGAGCACAAACATCTGACATGGCCGTGACCGTGCCGTGCCGTTCTTTCCCCGGTGTGTGTTCCCATATTACGACAATTCCTGACTTTCCAACTGAGATCATAAAGTCATGGAATCCTGCAATGGTTTGGGTTGGAAGGCACCTTAAAAACCATTGTGTTCCTGTCATGGACACTTCCAGGGATGGGGCAGCCACAGCTCCTTTGAGCAACCTGTGCCAGGGCCTCACAGGGAAGAGTTTCTTCCTGATATCTATTCTAGATCTACCCTCTTGCATTTTGAAACGGTTATCAACTGTCTTATCTGTACCTGCTCTTGTCTAAAGTCCCTCTCCAGCTTTCAGTAGCCAAATTTTCGGCAGCAATAGTCCAGAGCACGTACAATGTCTGGATTGATGTAACCACCACCTGCCTTCCATCTGCAGATCCCTGTGTCATCCCCTCGTGCTGAGGATGGCCCTAAAATCCATGTGCTGGATGGTTGGGGGGCTGAATGCCCAGCAAAAATGATGTATAACCACAGGAAACTGGGACTGATCCTCCTGTCTCCTGTCACCACCGGCAAATTCCCAGTGACACAGGAGAGGGAGAGGAGCCCCCGAGGAGGGAACACTGCTGCTGCCAAAAGGGCAAAAGGAGGGATTTGCTGAGGGCTCAGGGCAGTTCTTGTGGGAGAACAGAAGAGATTCAGTGTCCCCAGAACCCGCAGGGTCTCCCACATGCGCCGGCAATTCACACTCGGGCTTTTACGAGGTGAGAGGAGCTGCTGGAAGGCTTTTTCCCCGGCTTGCTGGGGAGGCTCAGGCAAAGCCCTCCTGGTGAGGGCAGGCTCTCAGCCCAGGTGTGAGTGACACCAGTCAGGAGTCCCTGGAGTGCCAGCCTGGAGAATGGGCAAGGGAAAAGGTCAGAAATGCAACATCTGCTTTATTAAAAAAATAAACCAGCCCTCTGCTCCGGTACATGGGGGCTTTGCAGTGCTAGGAGAATTTCCCTCTTCCAGGAGCTTCTGAACGAGGGAGCCAAGAATTTGAAAAGGTTTAAAAAAAAAAAAAANCCCATAATGCAGAAATTTGGAAAAAATTTTAAAAAAAAAAAAAAAAAAAAAAAAGAAGAAAGATGAATATAAACTTCAGTTCCAGTGCTGTGGGCACAGGGTGAACAACTGCAATCTGCTTTGGTGACACTCAACAGAAAGGCAGAGCCGAACAGGAAGAAAGGAGGATCCGATTTCACATCTCATCTTAATGAGCCCAACATCACACGTGCCTTTCACAAGGAGAAAATGCTCTGTAGGCTCTGGAATGGCTGCCCGTGGATTTGTGCACACGTGGGACAGAGCTGGGTTGAGATAGGGTTGAGCTGTGCTGTTTAAGCCCAGCTCCCCACTCGGGCACGTAAATTAATCCTTGCAGGCGCTTGGATTTGCACTTCACACTCTCAGCGAAACGTTAGACATTCGTGAGCTGCACGAGATGGAGAAAAAGCAGCTTTTTGCCTGGCAGTCGGGGTGACCTGGCCTTATTTTGGTCCTGGCACCCCCCAGACCCACTCACATTTTTTTATTCCTCATTACATCCTGCACGAATTCCTTCTGGTCTGAGAGTTTCCATTCTTGATCTCCGTCCAGAGGTGAGCGTTCTCTGTTGAAAGTTTGTTCTAAATTGATTTAACTATTTTTAAAAGTTACTCGCTGCTGGATAAATATCCCTTTCCCCCTGCAAACGCTTTCCCCTGATTTTCTCCTCCAAAGGGAGCAGCAGGGACGTAGTAAAACATTTTAGGAAGAATAGTCTGGTTGATACCAAGGGAGGCGAATGAAAGAGAAACAAAGAAAGCAAACAGGATATTTATGGCAACTCTAGAGAGCTCTCTGTATGTAGACATTAAAAATAGCCCAAAAATAACAATATTGGCTTTCTGGTCTATCCTCAAACACAGAGAACAACCTTTGAAAAGGCTTGGATGCACATCCAAAGCTCGTGTGGGTAGCTGTGGATTGACAGGTGAAAGGAAATAATCCTGAGCACGTCCTTAACCTGCCTAAAAGGCAATTCAACTTGTGCACACCCTGGAATACACGCACTGGTCTGGTTTTAGTTGGATCTTAATCATTCACTCCTCATTTCCTTGGAGAAAGCTCACAGTTCTTCAGGGCAAAGAAAAACGTGGCTAAATTAGGCAGCTCCTGTGCCTTTCCCTGCTGCGAAGTTTGAGTTGCTCCCTGTCCTTTTGAAAATGTGAGTCAATAAAATAGTCCCACAAGAAAAAAAAATCCCTGCTGTACTTTCAATTTACTAAATAAACACAAGGAAAAAACAACCATGCAAGGTTTGTGTAATTTGCAAGTGACTTAAATTAAAAATCCCACATTTTTTTCCAGTTTGGGCATCGCTAATTTACAGTGGCTAAATCTTGCCGCTTTAGCAATTTTCATCTCCAAAAGGCTGTCCAAATGTTCATTTTTTTTCTGCCAAAATAATAAATAAACTGCTCTTCTCCTTTTTGCCCACAAGAATTTGTCACTGCTACAACCTGAGGACTTCCAGTGCTGGTCAGAACCTGCTGAAGGGAAGAACTGCCTGAGATACATTTTCCCTATAAGACTTTGTCCTTTCTGCTCTTTTCTCCAGCAAATGTATCAGATCCTGCTTCAGAAAGCTGGCTGGAACAAGTAAGGCAGTGTTTCAGCATCCACTCTATTTTTCCAGCTGAATTTAAATTTCTTTTGAAACATAAATGGCGTCATTAACGTCAATTTGTGGATCTGTTAAGACGTAGGTGGTCTGATGCCTTAAATATGGCTGTGCTTCTTTCACTCCACCACTCTGCAAAGTCCTTCAGCGGGACACAACTCCAGGAATTACCACCCAACTCCTTTTTTTTCTTTCTTTTTGTTTCCCAAAACAGCTGTGTCACAGATAGCACTCCCCTCCCCTTGCTCCCCTGACCTCTTAC
This sequence comes from Mohoua ochrocephala, assembly GCA_013398855.1. Classification (NCBI taxonomy): domain Eukaryota; kingdom Metazoa; phylum Chordata; class Aves; order Passeriformes; family Acanthizidae; genus Mohoua; species Mohoua ochrocephala. The sequence continues at coordinate 177,975 of VZTA01009808.1, forward strand.
TCTGCAATCCTCTTGGATTCCCTCCAGGGAAGGCAAATATTCCCTCCACCTTCCCCCAGAATTGTATGTTCCTTTAACCTCGGAACAGTCTTCAGCCACTAAAAATAGACTCCCAATTCCCAACTTTGCCGGCTCTTGTCGTGCCACCGCTGCTTTTTGACATTCCGTTCTCCTCACTGGATCACATGCACCGTTCCTGCCTCCTTGCCAAGGCTGACAAAAGCACAACGTGTCACCAAAATTTTAAACAGGAATTCCAAGGACCAGACCAAAAAAAAAAAAAAAAAAAAAAAAAAAAAAAAGATGTCTTGAGAAGCTTTTTCATACAAAGACCAACAGAGAAAAACGTTTGCAGAACTACAGACTCATGGAAAGTCGAAATGGAAAATGGATTAGGTCATCCAGGCAATTTGTTTGCTAATTCAGGATAATCCCCTATGGCACTGGCTGGTTTAAAAGCCCTAAAGGAGAGATGTCTTACCAGCGTCTAAGAAGATTATTCACAGCCCGAGATGTCTCTGAGAATTTCTGATATTTAGACTATAACTGTCCCTCTCAGAACAGCATCCTGTCCCTTCCCATCATGGATGTCCAATCTTTCCATCCCATCTTCAGGAAAGGACTTGAGGCGTTGAGACTTCTCCGTAAGAAATGTCTGGGGTTTTTTTCCACGAATATTTGTTGGATAATAACAAATTATTATTGCCTTGTGTTTTATCAAAACTGAATTACTCAATGATCTTAGAGGTCTTTTCCAAATGTAATGATTCTATGTTTCTAATTAGGATAAATTAGCTTTCAGCTTTCCAATTGTCCCTTGCTTTTAACTGATTTAATTGTTGCACAGCATAAGGTATCTCCAAAGGGTACACATACACAGAGGTATGTGAGAAAATCAAATCAGTGCAGGGATGACCCCCTGGATATTCCAGATGGAATGGCATGAACAGAAGGTGAAATATAATTTCAATATTATTGTATGGACCCCATCAGTTGCTTGCATTTTGGAGAGATAAAATGCTTGTGTTATTCAAGTGCAGCATGGTGAAAAAGGGGTGAAGAAAAGCAAATCTCAAAATTTAACTTGGAGAGCTCTGACAGGTTGGTGGTCTGGGGTGCTTGAATGATCCCTTTCTGGATTTTCTTGCTGCTGGGGGAAAATCCTCAGGGTAAAGGAGCACAGCTCCAAAACCAAACCATTTGTATCAGTGTCCTGGTAGCACCATATATCACTTTGATTTGAGAACTGTCCTCACAATCCCTGCTTGTTCCTGATCAATACTTCACTATGAATAAAAGTGAGCAGAACAAATGGGAAAGATTTATTAACCCTGCTGATATGTTAAAAGCATTCTGTCAAAGAATTTGAAAAATGCTTCTCATATTTAGTGTTCAGAGACAGAAAATCCCTTTTGAGTAAGGAAAGGTATGTAAAATACATCAGTACCTCGGTGTGGAAATCCAGACCTGGCTCACTCCATACATTACTGATGAATAGGTATTATTGAAACCTGCATGTGGTTCTTAGCAGGGAGAGCAGCTCCACACAAGAATGAGAAAGTAATTGTCAGCACTCAAGGAGAAACACTGGTCACATCTTTAAGGGAGTTGAGAGAATGGGAGGCTTTAAGATGGTAAAACACAAGATTAATGGAATTGGGAGAAGCTGTTGACAGAATTTCTTGAGGGGAATGAAATTGGAAAGTGATACTTGTTGGGACGCGGCCCTTGGAAATTCGCAGCAGTCTGAAGCCATGCACAGATCTCCTCACTGTAATAAAAGCGTGGTCTGAGACGAGCTGAGGGTTTGAGCCGCGTGTCAGAGAGTCACTGCTGGAGCGGGGTCCCGAAAGTTGCGGCGCAGCCAATGAATCCCAGACACGGGCACGGAACAGGCGATAAATGAATCCAGCATGAGGCACTGCACTGCAGGAAAATCAGCACCTTCAGCGCTGTCGGCGAGAACAAAACCAACCAAACGTGCCCCCTTCACCGGCAGCATTTCTCCAGAGTTGGGACAACACCCTGAGCAGTCAGGGGTGGCTACAGAGGGAAGAATTTACCTCCGACCAAATCGCTTCCCACTTTGTGCTTGGGACTTTTCTGGACTAGCATGAAGAAGAGGGGCAGCCTGCAGCCCAGCTCAGACCAGTGTGCTGCCGCTGGGATGGGGGAAAACCATGAAAATATATGAAGGAACATCCCGGGTTTGGATGCAGGGGATATTCTGGTCATTTCTTAGCGATTTTGCAGCGCCAAGGAGCGGCACTGCTAAAACATGAAGCGAGTTCATGGCCAGGAGTTTGAAGGCAGGTTTTTCCCTCTGTGCCTGGCAAGGAGGCAGGGAGTTTTATTGGAAGCAGACATAGTTTCCATAGTTGCCTTTGTCAACTCCGAATTTGACCGTTCTTCTGGAGAACATCTTTAATCAACTGGAAGCCGATCAACCCACTTCACGGGTCAGGTTTTTCACTGGAACAATGTAGTAACACCAGGGCTGTGCTTCGCTTGGAGTGCTGACATTTAAAACTGTAGATGGCTTCAGCAACACGCTTTTTAAAAATAAAATAATTTCTGAATAAAGAGAAATGAGTAGGGCTTTCTCCATAAAGAACCTCCAGCTTTGGAAATGAAACACCCTGGATGGAAACACCCTCAGATGTGGAGAGGACATTGGAGCGAACAGAATTCTACCATGAAGCCATTTGGTGAAAGAGTGGTCAAGGTCTTGAGAGCACTCAAGGAAAGAAGACCCTTCCAAGAGCAGAGCCCTCTCCTGGGATGCTGAGGCAACACCTCCTCGGAGCTGAATTTTCTAACTGAAGGGACAGCATCCATAGAAGATTGTAGGAGGTCTTCCCTGTGAGGTCTTCCAAATCCCTCGTGGCCATGTTGAGCCTACCCAGGCTGTGGAAGCCAAAACTGTTTCAGGCAAAGCGAGTACAGCAGTAGGAAAGTCAGCTGGAAACCTGCTTTTTAAAAATTTCACAACAGAAAGTGAATCAAGTTCGGTCATTTCTTCCACAGCGCTAGCCTGGAATTATCGGGGATTATAGCTTGATGCAGCATGAAAATTATCTTACTGTGTTTTACGTACTTTTGTTCTCTTTGGGGAGTTGGGGAGGAGAATTATGGAGAGCACAGAAAAAAAGGAAAATAGTCATCTTACTTACAATGAGCTGCTTGGTTTCCTAAACAAAGTGACGCTGGAATACTTCACACTAAATGGCATTTTCTGCCATACCCACAACTATGTCTTCTCTCTCCGCTGCATTATAATCCAGCACCTAGGAATACTCAGCCAGCTGGATCATTCCTTGGGCAGACTATTCCAGTCAGTCCCTCAGAAAACAGATGTCAAATCCAGTGCTGGAAAGGCTCCTGAAGACCTTCCCACCACCGAAGCGAGAAGAAAAGGCTGTTTAGAACCTCCCATTAAAAGCAGAGAGGGTTTTTCGGAGGTGTGTGTTTTCGGATTGGTTTTAAACTTAGAGCTAAAATGAGGGATGCAAAATCAGGGGCTGGAGGAGCATCTGAAGATTTGGACAAGCAGGTCTGAATCTCAGAACAGATATTAAATTTGGTCCCTAACGCTCAGTGTAGACTGGAAAAGATTCTCAGTGGAATACCAGATTTTCAAGTGACCCTGCAGTCTTCCATCACGACTCCTCGTCACTAAGTCAAAATAGATCATTGTCAACATTTCAAGACCTTTTCTGAGAGAAGGATGGGCTGATTTCACACAGTAAATTGTCAAAGTTGGGGGGAGAACCCTCTTCCATCTGCTCTCCCCGGTTCCTGGGGCTGCTGTGGTTCTACACAAGAAAATGTTGATCACGCTGGGTTTTTTTCCATACCACTCCCTGCTTCATTCAAAGCCTTGGATGGAAAGTACAGCGGGAATGAATCCAGGCTGTGCCTCAAAATGGAGCCATTTTTGCAAGTCTCACCTCTTTTTTCACAGTAGTTGGAAGGGGCATGAACTTGGAGCAATCAGATGTCTAAAGGCTTTATAGAATGGGGATAATTTAAGGTTGCATGGGTGTTCTGGATCCAAGCACTTCTTAATCTTCTCAGAGCTTGACTTTACAACTCAAACACTTCTTTAAACGCTGATTTTAGATGTGCTGCAGAGTTTAAAAAAGGCTGGCATTGTAGGAGATTGTAACTTGGAATTGTATAAGAAATGACAAAGAAAAAGCACAATTATTTAGGGTAACCCACAGGGATTAAACTGAGCAATGGAAGTTAGGGTGGACTGTGATGTTTAGCTGACCTACAGTGGAGTATTTAAATAAAGCAGATGGCACAAAGGACTCGAGGTCCTTCATTGTAGGAAACAAGTCTACAATGATCCCATTAAACAGCAGGAAGATGTGCCATTCTTTCATTTTCCTCCTCAGATAAATGATTGCATGTAGAGCTGCGACCTGCATGCTCCACCCATAAAAGTGCTTTTCTTATCCTGGGCATTGAAGAGCCTGAAAAGACACCGGGATCTGGCTCTGGAAGATTTATGAGGGCGTTTAGTCAATCGCCTCTACACCCTCGGTGAGCTGGGTTTGCCTGCCAGCTCCAGCCACACGATGCAAACGCTGCAGCAAACCCCAACATTTGTGCGTGATTACCCAAATTACAAAGCCAGTTTGTAACATGCCCATAACGAATTAAACGAAAAAATATGTACAATAATGAGGTCTTTATTTCCCAACTTTTATTTTCGACGGCAAACGGATAAATTGAATGATTTGAGGCACCAAACCCTCCAGTCCACCTTGCCCTAAACAAACCACGGAGTGATTGCAGAAATGGAGAGGTAATTAACTGGGAGTTAGCTCGACCAGCTGCTCCCTGGATTACTGAGCAGACTAAGCCTTTGGCAAACTCGCTTTGGTAACACCCCTCAGCAATTTTCAGCGTGTCTTTTCTCAGAGCCTTTAACGTAGCCAAAACCCCAGGAATCCACAGGTTTTTAAATGATCAAATCCACAATTTTGCCTGCCTGTCATGTTCGTGCAGCAGACTTAGCGGATCTCTCCGAATAAGGTTTGCAGCACGTCTTCTGGATTTGATTAGGAGCAAATCTGCACTTCATCTTAACTCCTCCACTTTTTCTGCCCTAGACCTGAGGAATGCAATATTGGCTTCTCCTTCAGCAACTCCCACGTTTGTAGCAAACATTATTGAGCTGGGTTTCTATCTGGAGTGTGCTATTTTAAAAGGCTCCAATTCCCACCTGAGCACCGTGGCATCTCTAGCATTAAAAATCAGTATTAATTCACAAATATTACCATTAGTGATGTATCTACTTCATAGCTCGCCTTAAGCTTGGGAACCTATCATGCTCCAAACTGTGCTGCATTCATCACATTAATTAAACACTGAATAAAGAAATATTGATGGCAAATTGCCCACCCTCCACGCAGAATATAAAATATAGATGATCAAGTAAAAAAGCTTTACTCGTTTAAATTTATTTCTATAGATTACCCAAGAGCTTTCCAGTTTGCTTAGACATACAAAAGAGTACATTCATTTTTTTCTTTTATGGCATTTTATGCATAACGTAATTTAAAAAAAAACCCAAATAAATTTATTTGAAACTTTAAATTAATAACCTATGGCAAGTTAGTTTCTCCCTCTTGAGTTTTGTTTTTACTGTTTAGCAAGGAACATCAGAGTTCCAGCAAACACTGCCATGAGCCTTTCAATGTTAAACTCCTCTCAGCAAGTCAAAGGAATGTTTTCCACCATTTCTGTGGCAATATATTTTGGTGACTCATGTAATCAGGGTTTTGAGAGGTTGTGTCATCCTCCATCCCTATATTTTACCTGTTATGTGATTGATCTTAATTAAACTTCCCTAATGAATCCCCATATCACCGCTCGTGTAAATCACATCGCATGTGCGCGGGTGAGAAAATTTCCCACACAAAAGTTCCAGACGTTGGCCGGGAAGGATTTCTTTGCTGGCTGTTGATAAGAGCCACTGGAAGTGAGTGGAAGGGGTTGAGAGGAGATATTAGCAAAATGCAAACAGATAAGGAAAGAAAAATGGGATGTGTTTATCATTCCTGGCAGGGGTTCAGTGTTCTGTGCTGCAGGAGATGGTTCAGATTCCAGGGAAGCTACTGCATAGGTGTAGATTGCCCTGGAAAAACAGACTTGGAGCCTTTGATTTCGGTTCACTCCATATCCAGAACATCAACCACGTTTTTTTCTGCTGCAGGTGAACTCTCCAAAAGGGGGGTCCTGAAGCCAAACAGGTTTTGGGAGCTCCCTACTCAAATTAGAATTGTGAGATTATGAGCACTGAAAAAAGACCTGCACACAGCTTCAGCTGAATGGAGACTGAAAATGGCTTTCATTTTATTATTCAGCTGTTCTCGTGTCCCTAATTCATGTTGCTGTAGGTTTATGAACCCTGCTCATGGATCGGGATTTAACTTTTAGAGATGGTGTTAACGTGGAGCAGAAGGTGACACCCAACGAGTTTTCTGGTTGACAACCCCTTTTCTTCTCACTCTAAACTTGAGAGAAGCTCAAGCTATGCTGGCTTTCAGCAAAGAATTACTGTCCACAGAGATAAATTGATCAGTTTTTCCTCGTTTGGAAGGTTTAGAAGAATTAAAAGGAGCTAATTGCTTTAAAACACTGCTGGTTTCGAAATGTCACATCAGGAGTCAGAGGGATTTGCTGGTGGATATTCAGGGTAAGCTCCAATTTCCAATCATCTCAATGCCAGAACCGATGACTTCACTGCAACCCCAAATCCATCGCTGTGCAGCTCGATTTGTTGGTGTCAATGGGCATGGAAAGATTTTGTGCAAATCTCAGTTTGCTTTTGGTGAAAGTGCCACATAACTTGGGTTTGTGCTCAAAAATGAAAGTGAAACTTCAGCTGAGTCCATATTATTTCCGACAACCCTGTTATCCAGGTCCAGTTTCCAGCAAGCCTAGGACACTTAGTTGGAAGCTCACAAACCATTCTGATGAACCTTGGTTGACTTTTCAGTTTTTTAAAAAAAAAGGCCGAGATTGGGGCAATTTTTACCTGGTTTCCAGTTTCATAGGTACAGCTGGTTGACATTTTTCAAATAAAACAAATCATGACCACTTGGCTCTGCTCCAAACATTCATATTTCCAATGCACCCCCCACCCCCATTTTTCAACCTCCCTACTTTCTTTGGAAAAAATTCAAAAAAAATCTTCAATATCAAAAGGGGAAAAAAAATAAAGACCTTCTCAGTGGCCTACAAAATACATCTTTTGTTTATTTCTAGGCATTTTTTCGGTTGTTTTTGGACAGCCCCAGCAAGTGTTTTGCCTGGTTACCTCAGATTGTTCTGTGCTTTAAATTTCCTTCCATTCATAGCTGAAACACTTTGGGTCTGATTTTCCAATGACAAAGCCAAAAATATTCGACTCTGGTCACCATCTTCCAGGTTTTCTGGGGCAATAAAAAATGATTTATCATAAAACCAAACAGGCTGAAAAATGTTATCGCACTTGTAAATGTCCCAGTAAATCTTTAAACCCTGCTTTTCACCCTCAGCTTCTAAGGAAGGCTTTTGTAAGCATCAGTCAGGAAGGTCACAGCAGATCATTGTATGTAGCTTAGGCAAAGATTAACTTCCACTTCTTGAGGAGCTCAGTTGAGGCTGTGTAACAGATGCTGCTGAAAATCCAAAATGTGCCATAAATCCCCCGCTCCAAGCCTGAGAGAAAATGAGTTGAGTGACCACAGGCGGTGGAGGGAAAGCACAACTGTGTGGCACAACTTCAGCCTTGTGGAGCTGCACATTGTCAGGAACGACCTCTCCTCCTCCCGTGGAACTATTCCTCCTCTTCCTCCTTCCATGAATCTGCACATTTTGTGACTGAGCGCCTGGACCCCTCAACATGGGACTTGATTTGTCCTTCGGTTGGGATATTTTTCACTTCCTGGGCACTTGGTGGAGGGTTGACACCTCGGTGAGCATGTTCTCAAGCTGCTTTTAGCCAGAGACACAGAGCTTAAGCTTTTCAACAGCTGCTTTATCTCCGCTTCTCACCCCTACCCCCACCCCAATTTCAGGCTGAGATGAGCCTCCACCCCCGACGCCCATGATATCTCACTCCAAAGTCCTGTCAGAGCCACAACCAAGGCCATAAATTTCCCAGCTGGGTCACAGTACTCCCTATTCATTTAGTGAAACATTATAAATGTGTCCAGGCTCTGAGTGAAACCCAACCCCTACATTCCCCGCCTGGCCATTCCTGCGACTGATGGCAGGGTCATCTGGAATTACCATCGCCTTATCTGATTGGAAACTCATCACCTGCAGTTTCAATTCCGAGGGCTCGGGAATGCCTCGTAAAATCCAGCCCTCTGCTCTTTCAGCTCTGCTGCTCTGGGGTGGGAAGGATCACAGGGGGCCTGGTGCTGCCTGACCGTGGAGCAGCAGAGGTGAGCTGGCCCAGAGTGATGCTCTCCAAGGCATCTGAGGGTGGGAACGGTCACCCCGAGGCTGCAGTTCCAAGCTTGGCAAAGCCAGAGCTCTTGGGGAAGGGGGCAGTGAGCAGCTCTCGTGAAGCAGCATCATTTCACTGAGACTCACGGTTTATATTCTATTTATTTCATATGGGACCCTCACCGTGACCCTCATGAACATCATCTGGTAGCGGTTACACGACATCAGATGTCTTTGCTTTCTCTCATCCTATCTGTGAGGGAAACTGGATCTGAAATGCAGTGAAGTTGTTTGGTTTGACAGGTGAAGGGTTCAGATATTTTTTGTAGGTTTTTGCTTCCATTTCACCCAGGGAAAAAGAAAAAGCCAGAAGGACTCACACCTCAGACGTCACGGTCTGAGTGCAAAGACCCACAGGGCAGCCCCGTTGTGAACTGTTCCACATAAACCCACAGTTAAACCCTTCAAATGTTTCAAACACCACCCGAGGCCCCGTGCAGGTGCAGAATTAACTCCAGGTATCAGCAGACTGAGCTGCCACCCTTCCATCTCCCAGCGCAACGCTATCCGTGCAACTTCCATTCCCAGATACGAACCAGCGAGTGCCTCCGAGCTGTGTGCTAAGTAAACACAGCCCAGGAAAAGCTCAAACCAAAAGGCTTCACTTTCAGCCAACATTCCTTCCCCCGTGCCAGCCATTCATTCCTGCAATATTTAGTGGATTGCAAAGAGATTTTGGATTTCCTGTCAGGTTTCTGTCCTTCAGGGAATTAATTATGACTTGGGACTCAAGGAATGGGCTCTGCTGCGGTGCCACGCTCGTGCACGTGCGGCTGCTCTGATTTATCATTGTGTCCTTGCTCCTCTCAAAGGTTCTGTTCAAGTCTCCGAGAAAAAAAAAGCAGGGAATTCACTGAGCTGGAGTGATTGATTGGGAGACAGGAGGGGACAGGAGGGTCGATAACTTGGTCTGGTCTGGTGGATGCTTCTTCTACAGCTCCAGGGAAAAGAAAGGGTTGAGAATGGAAAAAACAGAGATTTTAGTTTCCCTTTAGTTCCCTCCACCTCGTATCCAGCTCCCGTGGCATAATTCAGCGTTGTTGGTGGGTGAGCCCTTCCCACGGATCAGGGAGCAGGCGGGAGAAGGCTCCAGCCACCACCAGGCTCAGGGACACAGATCAGCTCTTGGGATTGCTCCAGCCTTACCTGCCTGATTCCCCGAACCCATTTCTACCCTGCAGAAAGTACAAGGAGGTGCACTTAACCCCGTTTTCCATGAATTAGCACAGGTACTCCTGGTATTCACCACAGAGCTCCTTGCCCGAGTATTTACCCAGCGTGGCAGGTGGGTTTTGCAGCCACGCTGAATTCCGTTCTACTCGGTGACTGCCTTGAATACTTGCACTTAAATCTCCCCGTGAGTAACTTCCCCAGCTGTAAAATAGGGACAGTGTATCTCCCCAGTGCAGGGGCGAAAGGAAAATAAATACACTAAAGCTTCTAAGCAGCTTTGGTATTAAGAAAATGAGATACATCTGCGGGTAAAATTTACAGATAGGCCATTTGGATACGATCTGATTAGATTTATCCCCCAGTAAAACGGGGTAATTTCTGTAAGTTCAGGAATTTTGCTTCTCTCCCAGTGAAGTAAAAAATCCCTGCCAGCTCCTGGGCTTAGGCTGTGCCAGCCCTTGGGGAAACATCTCAGTGCACCAGCTGATGCAGGAGCTTCATTCACTTGTTTTCCACCCACTTTTGTGCCCATCCTCAGCCACGTGGGGATGGTTTCCCGTGTGCTGGGGTGGCAGCTCACTGGTGGCTCTCCCTGGCTCTCCGCACTGCAGATCCCTTCAAACCACAGCTTCTGGCTCCGGGTCAGCTGTGGATTCACTGCAGCATTCCTGTCTCATTTCCCAGTTTATACTGGATGTCTGCATTGTGGGGTATGACTGTGGGTTTTCAGATCTGGCACAAAAAAGAGGACAGAAAACTGTGGTTTGCTGTGTTGGTGAACCTAAGGTGTCATTGCAGGGCCTGGAAAAAAAAGTGACATTTAATAGAGGACATCTAATAACACTGGGACAGGGCTATTCCAGGGGGATAAAACTTATTGTCGAGGCAATCTTTCTGAAAATGCCATTATTCATGAGAGAAATGGCCAATTCCCAGGGTTAGGATTTTCCCGGGTTCACTTCACAGCTAGCCAAAGTCATGCCCTGGGTTAAATGAACACCCATCAGATAAAACACTGGTGAACATTCTCATCTCCCTCTTTTCCTGGTCACATCCCTCTGGCTCACCACAGCCCTGCACTGTGCTGGCATCGCTGGAGCCTTGCTCCCATTACAGTCATGGAATCATGGAATGGTTTGGGTTGGAAGGGAACTTAAAGATCATCTCATCCCATGCCATGGGCAGGGACACCGTGCACCATCCCAGGTTGTTCCAAGCCCCATCCAATCTGGCCTTGGTCACTTCCAGGGATGGAGCAGCCACAGCTGCTCCGGGCACCCTGTGCCAGGGCCTCTCCACCCTCACAGGGGAGAATTTTTTTCTAATATCCCATCCAACCCTGTCCTTTGTCAGTTTGAAGCCGTTCACCTTTGTCCTGTTCCTCCAGGCCATTTTAAATTGTCCCTCTCCATCTTTCTTGTCAGCTCTCTTCAGGTATCAGCCATCCCCCTCACCTTCAGTTTGATGTTAGGCTTCACATTTGAAAAATAAAATATAAAAAAAACCCCAAACCCAGCACTGAGGGATCATTTCCCACCCCAATGAGCAGGTCCAAAATTCCTCTCCCACTTTTCAGCACATGCAAAACCACCTTTGTCATCCTGACCACAGCATCCTGTGCCATCCGTGCCAGGATTATGGACTTGTGACAAATCAAATTGCCTTGTGACAAATCACTGGGGGGTCAAACTGTGAAACCCCCCCTCAGGAGACACCAGCCCAGTACAAAATTAATCTGGCTGCAGCTGGGGAGGAATTTTGAAAACCTGGCAATTCCCCTGGATCTGCTGGCCATCTCCAGCACGCTGCTCTTTCCTTACCCGTAATCCTATTTATTAGCACTCAAACAGCACTTCCTAAAGCACTTCTTTCATCTGAAGGCTTTGACCTGGTTGAAAAGTTTATTGTGAATATTATTTTCAGACTGTGAACAGAGGAATCATCATCTGTTTGGAGAAAGCAAGGTGCAAAAAGGCCAAAAATTTAAGCAGGGCTACTGAGAGACTCATTGTCAACACTGAGATTAAACTCCCAGCGTAAAAGACCGCCTCTTTTGTCATGAGGCCGTGTAAAAATAAAGAGATTGTAGCTGGAAGTGGGTTTGTGAGAGAGGCTGCTCCTTGTCCTAGACAAGTTGTGTGTCCTTGGATCATCATAACCACAGCAAAAGGCCTCTGGAGATCGGGACTCTGACAGCAGTGCTAGAAGCTTTGAGTGGTCTGGGAATAATCAACCTCAGCTCCAAAAATAATACAGTTTAAAGGATTAGTCCCTAATTGTTTCACCCTCAGACAAAAGCCAAAGGAACGGTGCTGTCTCAAAGTCTCAGGCTAATGGCTTAACATTACCGAGTTTAAACTGAAATTATTCATTTTGCCAAGAAAGGGGCTTAAAATTTCTTGCTTTATACCCAAGACCCGGCCTGGCATGGGCCTTTTCCAGCCACACCAGCCTGACCAAGAAGAACACGTTCCTATTTCTGTAACCCTGTCTTGCTTTTGTCTTTGTCCCACCAAAGTGACCACAAATGTTTGGTGCATCACAAATTCAGGTCATGATTCAGCCCCTCTGGCACATTCTTCTCGAGGTGATTGAGCAGGTACAAGGGACTGATACACCCAGGAGATGTGCAGCTCCCTTGGAAAAGCATCAGAAATTGCCGTTTTGCGGGAAAATTCCCAAGTGGAGAGGATTTGCCAGATTATTTTTTCACATTCCTGCCCTGTCACTCACCCACAGCCAGGCTGAGCTACACCACCTGCACCTGTCCCTGGGAGCTTCGCCTGCAGCTCCAGCACTGCCTTCCTTTGGACACACTGAATTCCTTCGGAGAACAGCAGGGAAAGCCCTTCCACGGAGAAATCCAAAGGGCTCCTTCGGGTTTCTCAGCACCAACGGCTTCGCTGAGCTCCCACACTGTGATGCAGGAATTCCTAGCAACCCTACATAGAAAATTGGAGCAGGTGCTCTCAATAAAGAAAATTCTTAACCTTGCTCGTATTTATTTCAGTTCCTCTCTGTCTGGGCATTAAGCCACCATTTCAGTTTCAAGCTTTCCTGACTTGCTGCAAAGGGTGAAGGACAACCCTTTTTTTCCCCTCTTTTTTTTCTTTTTTTCCCCCCTCACAAGAAAATGTGGAAAGAGATTTTAACATCAGCCCTGGAAGCAGGTTGGGTCATTTGCCAGCAGCCCTTCTGAAATCAGCTGCGAGGCCACCTAATTAAACAAACCTCCAGCATTTTTTAAGTTACTCTCTCCCAGAGTGCACAAAAGGTGGATTTTTGTCCTTTTGGAAGGTGGCACAAAGGAGGGAACTCAAACAGCCTGATCCTGGTTGTGTCCCAGATCTGGATTTATTTCAGAGATGAATTCCACCTGCAGAAATTATCCCTGGATCCAGACCTCGACTGCAGTGTTGGAGCTGCTGGTGATGGAGAAAGCTTTTAGATTTGGGTTATACTAGTGTGTGTTTAAATTGGAGCAATTATTTTAAGCCTGTCAGGTGCCCAGAGCCACATCTTTAAGAAAAGCAGTTCTTTGCCCTCTACCTTCTCAAAAAGAAGAAATTTTGTAGTGAAAAAAGCCAACTTGACAAAACGTCGGCACGTGGGGTACGAATCAGCAGAGCCACATCCACATTTTCATGATTCCTGGAGCTGCCATATCTGCTAAAATGCTTTGGGCCGCTGGAGAAGTGTGGGGTGAAAAAGGAAGGGGAAAAAAAATAATTAAAAAAAAAAAGCAAAAAAGGGCTGCCAGGGGAGAGGAAGACAAACAGGCCATTCATAAAGGCATCAGGGCAGAGCTTTCCGGCATTTCACGCTCGCAGAAGAAATCATTGGGAATGCTGGAGGGAGGCTCCCTCTTACCCAAGGCAGGGGCTGGAACTCTCCCCCTGCTTAAAAAGAGATGCTTGTCCCCACCCCACGCCACTCTCCTCGTGTGGACCCCGCCGAGAGATGCTCTGGGTGGGTGTCCAAGGGGAAAGTTTGGCTTTCCAAGCACCCAGGGCATGTTTGAAGTTAAATCCTGCCACTGGTTTTGTTATTTATAACTCATCAGAGGGGAAAATAAAAGGGGAAAATTGAAATAACTTGTATTTATTTGAGGCACGGTGTACGAACACTGAGCTTTCCCAGAGTGGCTTTCCTCACGGATTCCACAGCCACCGGATTGAAGGAAAATATTTCTCGCTTGAAATGATTATTTGAAAGATTTCACAGGAATCTTTTCTCCTCTGGAATGGATGGGCAAATTCCCAAAGCAATACTATCAGCTGGGAAAGAGATGAATACCATTTGAGTCAAATCATTTATGAAAAGACTGTGAAAATCTGCCAAAGGCATTGTCCACTGAATTTATTCAACAGACTCCAATCACTGGTGGATCAGACAATAATCAAAATACTGCAATGATTTTCTCCGCCAAGGAAGCAGAATTTTCAAACACTTGGTTAAATGCTATTGAAAAAAAAACCTCCAGAAATTCTTTATCTGCTTGTATGAAACTTTCCACTTGTAGCAGAATTAACTTAATCCTCACCCAAAATATAAATATTTCTTAAGAAATTTAATAGAGGAAAGAATTAACAACACATTTAGACAAATTTAATTCAAAACTAAGAGTACAGCCTGTGCCATTGCCACATTATTATATATCTACGACATCTATATTTCATCTTTATCTTATTGCAATATTCAGGCTTTCAGATAATTCTTCTTCAGTATGGGAATTTAATATAAAAAAAAGTTCTCACTAATAAGGAAAGTAGAGGGAATATTTGGTAAAGATATAATTTTGGGTAAGAATTGACGAAGCCTATAACTGTGAGGAAAACAATACTCAGAGGGGCATAGGAACATTCAAACACCAGTGAATTTGGGAGATTTTAGTTACAAACATCCCATGAGCAGCACTGAAATTCAACAATGGCCATGAATCATTTTTTAACTTGTTTTCTTGTATCAAAGAGTGAACTACAAGTTAGAGAATCCATTTTATCTTTTCCTTTCATTTACAATTTTCCCCCAAACTCAGCCCCAGTAAAACTAGACTTTTATAAAGTGATATTTAATTTTGTTATTTCATGCAAAGATTGTCACAAAGGTCTGCCCACACTAACTGACACAGAAACAACATTTTCAAGGTATCAGATATTTTGGTTTTCCATTCTCTAGAGAAAAAGAATCCATGCCCTGAAATCCACGAACATAGAAATACCTCAACTACACCAATTCTGGGGAAAAAAAAATAAATGTAACTCCCAGCCTGTCAGTATTTGCACACCTCATTACGCTTCTTCATTTTCATCATTAGCTAAAACATGTGAAATTCCGACCTTGGTTTTAATAGCAGCTACAACTCTACTTGAGGAGAAGAATATCTTGAAATTACCACTGAAAACTCAACAAACCCTTTGAATTTCGCAGCTCAACTGCGAATAACCACCGCGACCCCACTCCTGGGAAGCGCTACAGGACTTGTCTGATTTCATGGAGGGGGCAGCCCGGTCACCTATTTATAGCTGGGAGATGAACATTTGCTGACATCCACATGGAAACAATTGGGAATGCAAAGCGCCTCCCGCTGGGTCACGGGCTGACACGCATTCAGTAATCCCCAGTTCAACCTTCACCTGGAACTGGGAAGGAATGGTGCTCACACTTCGGGCTGAGCATCCCCAGCAAGGGTTCGATGAGGGCTGATAAGACGCTCGGTTAAAGGGGGAATTGTAAAAAAAAAAAAACCTAATTAAGTTTAATTGTCGCGCGACGGTTTCATCAGTGTGGTTGGTAATTAAGTGCAAATTATGCCCATAATATATTACAGATGTGGACCCCCACTTTGGAAACATAGAGGCTATTATGGGATGGAGGAGAGGTTGGAGGGAGGGGAAGAAATTTGTTAGTTTGCAGTAGAAATGTTGGTTGCCCCAGAGCGAGGTTATAGATCTCGATATGTCGGAGTAGTTTTAATTTTAGAGCTCGTCCTATCAAGAAACTTCTTTGTTGTTGGGCTTTAAACCAGCAGAAAATGTAAGAAAACTCAAGCCCTAAAATATGGGACATTGGGGAGATTTGTGATGGTTATTACTTTCCTCAGAACTTGAATAACATTGTAAGCACAATAAAGTCGAGCTGAAAGAGTCACTCCGGTCCAACCCGCTGGGTTTACATCTTCCCACATAACTTTCTCAAAAAAAAAATTTAAAAAAATTTCCTTTCTGGCTACAATTTCTCATGTTTAGTCTGAACTTAGAGACTTTTGTTTCTTTCAAACCTTAAGTACAAATCTTAAGGCTACTGTAAGATTTAAGACATGAGGAAGATCATTAGACTGGACTACCTTGCTCTGTGTATGCTGGTATCATATAAATAAATCACAAATTCCAACCCAAACCATTCTATGAAATAAATAAACAGCATTTTGGAAAAGGTTTTATCTATTTTTCTTTTTGAGTTCATCCTGGAAGAGTAAAAAACTTCCTGGCAGTGGGGTAGCTTACAACGAAGAAAAAATTTTTAGAAACTCTGAAAAAATGTCATTCAATTTAAAATCTTTCAGAAGTAGTTTCTGGTCGTGATTCTGTTTCAAACATCACTCTGAAGAGGTGCACAGGGCTGTGGGAGTACCCAGAGCTCCCTCACTTTGCATCACTCATCTGTTTTATTTTCAGTGTTTGTGGATGCAGAATCATTCATCACATTGCTACGCCAAGTAGCAGTTGGGCAATGGGATAAAAAGATAATCTTTTACCAAAAAGTCTGATTTTCAGATTATTTGAAGAAAAGTGTAGTTCTCTCTCCTACTTTTGATCACCTGAAGTTTTCCACTGGCTACATGTGGAGAAAGTGAAGTTTCATAAATCCCAAGTTACGATTTATGTGGGGAAACTGAGGCACAGAGGGAAAAAATGGGTTGATTATGGTTTCTCGAGAAGCATATGACGGTATAAGCCTTACTCATTAAACTTCTGCCATCTGTTTACCCTCAACACTTGATTTCTTGTATCATTTTCCCCTCTTTTGAGTCAACCAAGCAGCATAAATTCATGATACCAATTCCATCACTGGGCAGGCTCGTGATTTTAAGCCTTCTGTCAAGCTCCACAAGACTTTTTAGCTGGAATATGAGGTGTGAACAAAAAGAACTGTTAAAACAATTGGGGTCAGCACCTGCCCACCAGATACGAGAACTCCTGCGGGCTTTAATGGCATTATTTGCGTGAATAAAAAGAGCAGGGATACCCCATGGCTTCCTCATTTGTTTCTAGCAAACGGAAACCTGGTGTTATACGACCAGAAGAAAATGAAAATGAAGTGGTTGGGGTGTGGGAGTTCTCCAGTGATTTCTGTAAGCAGCTGAAAACCCCTGAATTCCCACAGGAATGTTCTTGTTTACTGACAAAACCCCCAAACTGAATACTTTTCCAATTTTTAGCAACTCTTCTTCAGTTACTCCTGGTTTCCAAAAGCTGAAGCATCTTCAGAGATATATCCATATTTTTCTCTCCCTTGGTTTCCAATCACTCCTCCTTCACAGAATGCAACAGCTAAATCATCTTAGCAGAAACACAAATTTTAACCAAAAAATTCATTTTGGAGTAAAAAGGCCTCTTTTTTGTTCCAAAGAAACCCTGGAAGGCAGCTCCGCTTGTGACAATAATTGGAATACCAGACAAAGGTTCCAGAAGTAGCTGCTGCAGCCCAGCCCAGGTAGGGCTGTGCAGACGCTGTCACTAATGTACCCCAGCCCTGGCAGGGAAAGGTCAGTGGGAATGGTGTCCCTGTGCCCTCCTCACTCCACAGGACAATCAGGTCCATATGTTCCGTGCGTTCCCGAGACGGCTGCGACTGGAGGAAGGTCAGCAATGCAGGACCGTGGGCGGGAAAGTGGGAAAGGGAGAAAAGGTTTAAAAAGGCCAAAAAAGCAAGGCTTTCATTTTATATTCAATTTGTCTTTTTTGCCTCGGAAAAGGGCACAGGGGTTGGAAATGATGGTGGAGTTTTTTAATTTTATTAATGACAGGCTTTGTGGTTGCTAAGGGAACTTGACCCAAGCAGGGGGAAAGGAATGGCCCAACGCTGTATTATCAGGATTAATCTGCTGCCTTGAAATTGTTGGATCTTTCTCCACTGGCCTCACGAGTCCTTCCTGCTCTGTCTCTATCTCCGCGACCACCTTGTTGACATGAGCCTCCCGCTTAATCCTTGGAAGGAAACCTAACCCTTGGCCTCGGAGAGCTGTCCCTGGGAGAGGGTAAGCAGAGTGCAGCCGTGCAGGAGGTGAACGAACCCCTCCGGAGCCGGGCTCGCCCCCCGGGCTCGCTCCTGTCACGCAATAAAGCAGCGAGAGCAGGGCGATGCTAATTTAACAGGGGGCTTGATTACACCCTGATAGGGCCCTGCTGCTGGTTTCCAACAGCCCCCTTTATAGTATTAGCATTTATTACACCCCATATTAAAAGGCACGGGGATTTGCTTCTGTAGGGCACTTTGGCCAAGCCATGAAATGTAATGTTTTTTTATTGCTCAATAAACACCGTTCTCTCTTTCACTGCCGCTCCAGCCCCACTTTTTGAAGCCCGTTAAGCCTCTAACACAATAATCTCGCAGCCCAGAGATGAGAGATCACAGCTTGTACCCAGTTTTGGTTACTCCTGAGGCCTCCTAGAGGCCAGATCCCAGGATAATTCGGTCTCTGAGACTTGCAATCCTAAGCTAATTTTTTTTTGGAAAAGCTTCAGCCTTCAGGATGGTGAGCTTCAATGGGTTCTCCTCATAGCCCAGAAAGAGAGAAGAAACCCAGTGTTGGTCTGAAGGACAGGGCTGTAGAGCCTCTGGTATTTTGTTTTCCCATCCGTGCATGCCCACACGTGGCTTTGCACCCCATGATTTAATGTGCCTGCTCTGGTCCTGGGCAAAGCGCTGACAAGAAACCTGCAGGCATCTCCCACACTTCCCTGCCAACAAACCCAAATCTCTTCCCGTGACATGTCCACCTCCAAGCTGGTGCTCCCCTCTGAGGAGCCCAGGGTCTGTAGCACATTAATTGACGGAGTTATGAAGGGTTCAGCTGTCCCACCACAGTCAAGAACAAGATTTTCCAGTGTTGACTTCCCTTCTGCATTAATTAATGTTTGGAAGCTCCCTACATCAACACGCCGGATGCCTGCACTGGTCTCTCATCGCCTGGGAGGGCTCCTGATGTGCCAGACCATTCTCCCTCCTGCTGTAAGGGGATGCAGCGCTCACAAATGCACCTCCGGGGAGCATTTGCAGCAGTGAAATGGAACTATTTTAGACATTGGTTGTGTGGGGCAACTGATTCAGGGCTTCAAAACCCCACTGTGCAAGCTTTGAGGACAGGACCAAACACTGCAGACAAGGCAGAGAGTGACTACTAGAACCTTTTAGTGTAAAACTGTGTTTTTAAATTCAATTTCACATTCTACACTAGAGGCTCAAAGTAGTGTTTAATTTCTTTTTTCCTTTTTTAAAATTATCATAGAATCACAGATCTTTGGGTTAAATTGTGCCAAAATCTCCCACAGGATCTGTCTGTGCACCACTGGAAACTTGCAAGCAGGTGGCTCTTTCTCTGAATTTCTCCCTGAAAACGTAATCCGTCTTTTCCACTTCAGATGGGACCATTCCAATTCCCTCTCTCCCTCTTTATTTCAGTCATTTTAAATAACTACTCTTGATCAGTCTTCCCCACCTGTTTGTAGATAAATTTAATGTCCCCACTGGTCAATGCCAAACATGACCAGGCGAGTGCTTCTCATCTTTTCTCTTTTTTCAGTCCACGCAGTTTTCCCAGCAGGAATATTATCCATACTATCATGCTTTAGGATGCTGTCCCCCCTCCTCTGCTGAGTGATCATGGTTTTGTTTTAATTAAATATTGGAAATATAATGAGAGAATTATTGTGCCATCTCCAGTGAAGGCCGTTTTCATGCCTGCCGTGATTCTGGCAGTTCTTCTTTCCCAGAGAATATCAGGATATTCCATTTCTCTTTAAATGCACATGCACACACATTTATATAAAGTTCTACTGCCGTGTTTAGCTGTTTAAAAGTACTTCTATGCTTTTCTATATTTCAAAATAGTTATAGTGGTGGAAAATGTAAAATCAACATTAGTATAATACAGGAAGAAGAGAGAAGAGTTCAGTTTCCAGTAACATGGTCCTGGCAGATGTAAATGGATTTAATTTTTAAAAAATTATAAAATATTGGGAAATTGCAATTGTTGTAGCAGTGGCTTCTCTGCTTGCTTCTAAGATATTTTAGTTCTGCGCAGGAAATTTTGTCTTCAAACAATGCAGGTGGCCCTGGTTCTCTGATTCCTAAATATCAAAAAGCCTCTTTATGAGATGTTTGTTCTCGTTTATTCTTCCCTGTGATTAGAAATAGTGGTTTGAGCTTCTATGGATCTGATTCGAAACCCACAGAGGTCAGATTTGACTTCCCTGGGTTTGAGCGAGCCCAAATTAACTTCGAGCTCTTCTTTTAGTGTCCAGACAAGAGAACCAGGTTAGTTCAAGCCCCCAGCCAGTTTCATCCATAAATGTGACCTCCTGGACCCAAAAGCAGCAGCACCACAAAAGCTCCTGATCAGAGCTCTTCCCTTCCCTTCCCCAGCATCACACACCTCTGCTAAACACTTTGTCCTGCCAGAAAAGGGTTAATAAACACCCCTTTGGAAAAGAATCCCTTTGAATATGGCCTGAGAGAGAGCTCAAATATTTTCTCAATGGAGAGTTAGCAGAGTTTTCTACAGATCTGGGGTGAAAGAAAAGTCTTCAGAAAGTTTCAGAAGAAAGCTCCTTTGAAACGGCCCGACTGGTGTTATGATAAGCAGTTCGATAAGCCCACCCATGGAAAAGTTATTAGGAATTTATATCATATGGATCCCATTAACCTAAACGTTTGCTTTCAAAGTAAACTTCTCGGTACATGGCTACCACTAAGTCCAAGCACTTCAGGTTTGAGGATTGTGTTTTTACAAAGGAATCGAGGGTTATCCAATCAATTAGCTGAATTCCCTGTGTAATTGTGCTTTAAATGAATCACCTGGTACTAATGAGGCTGCTTACCCATTAAAAGGAAAAAGAAAAAATAGCGTTGCCTTTAAGGGAAACGCTTTTAAATCTGTGGAGAAAAAATATCGTGAAGTTTATGGTTAATCTTTGGCACTCGGTGCCTTGGGATATACCCAAGACAGGTAGATTGGGAAGATTAGGCAGAAGGATTTAGGGCAGATGGCAGTCAAAATATCACTCAAGCTATTTTTAATTAATTATTACAAGATCATCTGAAATCATTACTGAGATCAAAGCCGCGTTATTTAGGTGATAATAAAAATACAGGCTAAGAATAAGGTTATAGCTCATTCTTCAGAGGCAGGAAGCAGTGTGGGAGCATGGAGATGACAGAGGGAAGAGGAGGAAGGAGCTGGGATTCACCGGGGCCAAATGCCCAGCGCCAGTTGTGCAGAAATTCAGCTTTAGAGTTTGGAAGAAAACCCAGTTATTTTCATCCTCTCGCCTGCCACACTCTGCTGCACTTTGGAGGGGTTTAACACATCGGCTTTTGCCATGAAATCATTTATCTCTCTTCTGTGTTATTGCACAATTTAGACACATTAGAGCCCTTGTAGAAGCATAAAGGATTCCAGGCTAAATGGGCTGTTTGTCTATCCCAGCCAGGCAGCACGTAGCCATCAGCGGTTTAGTGAAGGATTTTATCATTAACTTATATCGTGTTTCTAAATTAATTCACTTGAGCACGAAGAGAAAGAGGAAAAAAAAGCAATTAAGGCCCTGCTCCACACAGTGGAGTCCACAGGCAGGAGGCTGCAGCGAATTATCCGGAGCATATTTCTCCCGACCACAACTGGATTGGAACAATTTACTGGATGTGAGCGCTGAACGACAGCAGATCTGGATGAGTGACGGGGGAGCACCCTCAGCCCTCCTTCCTCCTGCCCAGCAAACATTTGATTTTCCTGTTGGGAAATGCTCCACACTTCGTCCTGCTCTGCTTGGTCACGGTGGGATGGGCTGCGACGCCTCGGATCCAAAGGGGCCTTGGAAGCAGATATTGAACAGATTGTTGGAATTATTGCTGGGCTATTTTTGGTTCGTTCGGAGGTCAGTGCCTTTCTGTGAGCAGGGAGTTGTGAGATATTCCCCTGGACAAACAAAGAGATAATTGCTCAGCAAAATAAAAGAATTCGCTCAGGAGATGGTTTTTGCTCTAATTCAGACAAATTTCTGCTGCGTGTAGCTGGGATTTCTGGCGTGTGCAGAGTCTGACTGAACGTCTCCCCAGTTGTTTTCAGTGAAGTGGAAAAAAATGAGAAACACGCAAGAAAGTGCCTACTTTTGATCACCAAGGTGTTTTGATCTCATAAATTATGTCTGAAATTAGGCGTGAACTGGAAAGTGTGAGTGTGTTTTCCCTCGGTCTGGGAGCTTCTTGTTTGGAGAGAAGGAGCACTGTGCCTCCACCTTCATCAAATACCTTTTATTTTTCCACCTCTGCTTTCTAAGAAGGAGGTTTCTCCTGCCATTTATCAGAGGTGTCATGAGTGCAGGATGGAGAAACCCTGCATTCCTCCCTTTCCTTCTCCTCTGGGACTTCCTCGGTCTAAACCTCACGCTTAGCTCCAAAGAGACCTGAAAATGTTCCAGGCTATGGAGCAGGTTGACCTGCAACCTAATCTCATCCCAACTGTCATAACACTGTGTGAGCCGTGCACAGCTAATAAATCCCAATAATGCCGAGTTAATGGGGCGGGCTTTGACAGTGCCAGGATTAGAAGGGCACACAATAAACAAAGAGTGTCTGAGTGTAGAGGTACAGTTGAGCAGTGAAAAATCACCAAGAGATGCTACAAATCTTGTGCTGGTATTTCCATGGGCCTCTGCTGCAGGCGGTGCTGGGGGAGCTCCTTTCCCTGCTGTGATCCCTCTTTGGACACACCTTAAGACAAGGCACGGGATGAGGTTTAGGGTAGGAGCTCAGCCTGGTGTTACGTTTGGCTGAAGGGACAGGTCAGACTGTCAGGAAGGATGTGAGAGGACTCTGAGGAATTCTCTTCCCTCGAGCAGTGATTCCCTTCTCTAGCACTAGGATTTCTCACCAGCAAGGCTGGGAGTTCATGGCTTCATGAGGAGGAGCCCAGTCTGTCCATCTGAGACAAAGCACTGCCCTAAGCAAGCCACCAAGTTCAATTTGAATAGAACAAGGAGAAACATCATCCCATCAAAAGATGTTCATTTGTTAAAGGTTTCAGAATATCTTACTGAAAGAATTTTCCTCGTAACCTCTACAACTTCCACACCAAATGCATGGGTAAGTAGAAAAGCTGCAGAGAAACTGATCATCTTTTTACAAGAAAGCTTGTGGTGCTGAACTGTGCATCCCTTAGATCCTGAAATAGATTTGAACATTGTTTTCTTAACCCTAGCATGGGAAAGCCTGGATTTTCCAACCTTTGTTAATGATGGACAAGCCTGAAGACTTTTGATAATTTACTTCACAATGGGTAAATAGCCAAAGTAACCTTATCTGAACCAGCCAGGATCATTTGCTCTGAATAAAGAAGCTGAAAGACTCATGAGAATGGGACTTCTCACAAGATTTCCTTTATTTCCTTTTTCCAGTAGGAAAAGTGACACACAGAGGATATCCTATCTTGCTGTATTTCAGCACCTCTGCTTCTCCTCAGAGCTGGACGAAAAGCTGCAAAGTCATGTGAAAGCAGAGATTGGGAATCATTCCACTGACCTTTCTGGAAAGGTTAAATGTGACTGTGGGTTTATCTGCATAACCACGTCGTGATAGAGAAACAGCATTTCTTTGAGGCATTTTTCTGTTAAGTCTCTTAATTTCACTGGTGTTATTTATTGACTTAACGTATTTTGTTAAGAGATGAATCAGATCCCCCTTTATCCCCTGTTTTTTAGAATATTTTTTGCTGGGTAAAACTGGGGCTTTCTTGGCCTAGGAGAAAATTTAAATCCTCTTGGACTCACCCAGAGAGGTGAAAGAAGGATCTTGGGTTACAAGTTGAAAGAGTAAATTGTCAACTCATAGGAACTAATCTCAAATCCAAGTGAGCAAAGTGTGGTTTAGCTTTCAAACGTGAGCTTTTAGCATTGCTGGAAACATCCCTTTGCTGCAAACCCTCGGATTTCCAAGAGAAAAATAAAATTAGTGCAAGACCTGACTAAGGGAAACACACTATTGTAGAGGTCTGAGCTAAAAGAATAGAGAACCTGATGTCAGTAAAAGTGTGCACCTCCAGAAAACAATAGAATCTTATGCTTTAAATACTGTGTATTCAGGGAAAAAAAAAAAAAGAAGAAGGAAAACTAGGAAGAAAAAACCCAAAGGAAAAGAAGGGCCATGATCCATGCTGATGCCTGCATTTCTGTTATTAGTAGTGGCCCTGTCCCAGCCAGGCACGAATCACGTGCAGAAATCAAAACTAAGCATTGAGCAATCCTTTGGGGGGGCTGAGGGTGGAAATCTCCACGTTTGGGTTTGCTCCAAGAGGAGCAGAATGGTGGGATGCGGATCCTCCCACACTCCAGTGCCTCCAGGAAATCCTGCTCCCCGGGATTTTGCTCATGGTACCTGTCAAGGTGGCCCAAATCTCTTTGAATTGAGCAGCTTTCAGTGGCTTCTTTAGTTTTGAGATTTTGCTCTGGTGAATATCTCTGGACATCTCTCCCCATTGCTGCAAGCAGTCACCAGCAGTGCAATGGCTGCAAAGATTCATAACTTCTGCTTCAGGCAAATTTTCAAATGTCTGTTTTCAGCTGATTCTTTCTCTTGGTTTTTTTTCAAAATTTTTAAATTTTTTTTTTAATGTGTGGATCTGCTGGAGGCTAAACCCTTGGATTTCCCTGGGATATTTCCACGCTAATGTGACATCTACCCTTCTCTAAGTCAAAATTAACTCCTAACATTTGCGGATGCTCTGTTTTCCAGACAGACCCCAGTTGAGTTTATTAGTCCAAAACAGCTCTGCCTCCTCCCAGAGACAATCAAGGCTCAGGCTGAACCTCAGGTAGTAAATCCCAAAGGTTTCAGCCCCTGGAGGATTCCATCCCCTGATACCTTCTCTCATCCATCCAATGCTTGAGCGCCTGGTGAGTTCATTGCCCATTTTGTGAGCTATTGAGTGGGATGAACATGTGACTTGACTGTAACTGAGTTTTAACTACTGGAAAAAATATCTCCTTTCTATTTGGGTACTGTGTTTATTGGTTTCTCAAATTTTTATCAGGTTTTTTTGGTAGTTCCGATGACTCAGAAACGGGAGAGGACACTGTGAATTGGGAACCGTAAAAGGGAGGAAAAGTAAATTAGTGACGTTCTCTTCCTTCATAAATAAATATTTATGACTCCACCAATAGGTTCTCCTGCTTCAGCCCTGTGCAAACACTGTCTGCAGCAGAGGTAATGTTGATTTTAAGCAATGTGCTCTCAGATGCAGAATCCCATTCCTCAGTGCCTGGAGTTAGCGCAGCTCAGTTCCTCACAGATTCTTTGATGCTTGGAATCCATGTCCAGGTGCTTTTTAGGCAACTGGGAAACCACTTAATGGATTGTCATTTCCATGGAATCTCCTGAACGTTTGTGGCATCAGTTTTCGCAATCTTATCTGCAAATTTATCTGGGCTATTCAATAAATTGCCAGAAGTCGCTCAAATTCCTTGACTCTTGTTCCCAACACAGATGTTTATTTAGGAGATCCCATCCCTTCAGGCTGTCCCTCTTCTTTCCCGATGTTTCAAACCCAAGTGAAATGAGGACTCTCCTCCTGTTGGCACTCTGATTTGGGCTGGGAAGAGGGATGTTTCTGAAGGCAGCCAGTTGAGTCTGTTTATTCCCCCAGCATTTCAAAGCCTGCCCTGTCCAGTGGCTCCTCAGCTTTAGGGCAGCTTTAGTGCCTGACAAAAGTGTGGAGGAAAACCCTCCTGAGCACGGGGTGTTACAACCTCCTGCAGAGGAGTGGCCAACCACCTCAGCCTCCCAACGCCAGACCGCGCAGCGCTGAGATGCTGAAATTTGTTCCTTCCTGGCAGAGCTCAGGAAGGGCCAATTTCGTGGGAGAAGGAAGCTGGCAGAGCTCTGTCTGTAAAGACTTTGGAACAGTCTGATTTTCATCAGAAATGACAACAAAAGGACCGTAAGCCAAGGGTGCTCCAAAAGCTTCGTCTGCCGCCTCCCTCCACTCTCTCCAACGTCACGGAGAGAATTTCCTTAGGATTTCTCCAGGAGACTCCCTACAGAAAAGTTTCTCTCTGTTGCTGCAAGTCCTTAGGTTTCGAAGGGAAAATGAGTGTTTTGGGTAAATTATTGACAAAGCAAAAGTGTGACTGCTCCGAGGTCGTTTCAGTGCATGAGGCTACATTCTTCCTCGCAGAGCTGGTGAAAGTAAACAACATTATTATAGATTTTGGTCATGCCCTGGCACCAGGCAGTGCAGTTTCAGTGTTTGCCATATGCTCGCGCTGAACTGGAACGGCTCTGCGTACACAGGGAAATTGTTTCAAGAGCCAGCTCAGCCTCAGAACTCGCTGTCAAAATTGCGACGTACGCGGTGCGTTCTGCCGACCGCAGGAGGGTTTCTGTTTGTCGAGTGAAATACTGTGTAATGTGGGATATCATTTAGAAAAGCTTTTTTTTAAAAAAAGAATTCCTTGTTTATTTATTTATTTATGTATTTATTTGTTTATTATTTTGTTTCATATCCCGCCACAGGCCTGGAAACTGCAGCATGGGATTAGCGGACAGCGTCCCGCGGCTTCCCGCGACGACCGCGGCTCCACGTGAGATGGGAGACGGAGGAGGCGAAAGCCAAGACTTGAAACTGGGATTGCAGAAGGCGACTTGCTGAGCCAAATAAAGAGAGGAGGGAAAATTGACACCCCACGAGACGTGGACAATTGTTGCCACCGGCTGGGAGGCCTTAAATTACAACCCCATTTTGTATATCCAAAAAGCTTACACTTTCTATTTATACATCCCACTTCTTCTGTGCACCAAAAGTTGGATTTGGCAAATGCAGTTATTCTCTGCAGGCATATGGGTGGGGTTTGCTGCAGAGAAAATAAACCTGATTGTTGAAAACCTGTGTTTGCAATTACTCGGAGTTTCAATATTCTGAGGTCAAAATAGATCCTTTCAAATTCATCATGCTTTGAAACAGATTCGTGTTCGTTCTGAAACGGTTATTGGATTAAAATGAAATATCGGGATATTTTTGGTGAGCAAGTTATAGCAAAACCCTTCAATAGAAATTATGAAAATATGGAAGGAAAGAAAGTAATGAAGGTTTTGGGGCTTAAAGAAGACCTTTTCTGTTAAAAATAATTAGTTCTAAAAATGACAACCACCTACATTAATCAGTTCAGCTACACTGAACCGGCCAAACCAGGTTTCCAATACATCTTTTGGGAGATTATTCCGTGGTCTGAAAGATCTTTCCTTGGCAAAGGAGCAGGTACAAATAGTAAGAGGCATTTTCTTCGGGGACTTTGGGGGACTGGATGAGAGTCTTAGTTCATAAATATTGTCACAGAAAACCCTGTGACCGTCCTTGGACAAAAAGCCAGATTTTGCAATGTGTTTAATGTGCCTTAATTTCCTTAAGAGTGAGGAACATGGGCTGGCATTTAAAAATAAATGAAATGTCCCACCAGGACTGAGCCAAGGAGGTCTCCTAAGTCAGGAATGATCCTTAAATTCTAAAGCAACCATTCAAGGGGACAAACTATTTTTAATCATTTATTTGCTATTTATATTTCAATGACATCTCCAGAGCATTTCAGCACGGCTTCCGCCTTGGACAACCAACTCGAGATGACTTTTGAATGGAGAAAGAGTAAGAAATGGGGCCTTCAGGAGCAGGAATAAAAAGCAAATTCAGAAAAAAAAGCCCTCCTAAGTAATTATTTAGGTCCTAGAGCTGTGGCAGTGCACTGCAAAAGAGCTTCAATAGGGCTGAGAGCCGGAGCCTTTCTCCTCCACCTCGGACTGGAGCTACATCTGGCATTTCCCCCTCGTAGGAAAACAGTGAGGGGCTTGTTCCAAGGAAGGTGCAAGGAGGGGAGCCAGAGCCCGCTCTGCATGCTCCTTGCCTTGAAATATTCCTTCACTGCATGCCCACTTGAAGGCCCCTTTATGCTAAGGAAACTTAGTGTAAATAGGAATCAGGCTCAAAGAGCCTGGAGAGCCGGAGCACAAGAGTTCAAACCTTTTCAATTCCAACTCTTTCAGATCAGAGCAGCCCTGAACCTCCAGCCAGGTTTCACCCCGCTGTACAAAGTGTGCTCGTAAGGGCTGGCTGATGAGCTCTGCTAATTACCTCGTGCTTGGGGCTGCCACGTTACGGATGGCAAGAACGCCAGGGGGATGTTTTTTGAGAAGAGGAGGGGGTGTCTCTTAGTTCTCCTCAATTTCTCGAGAAGAAAAAGCTTTTATTTTTATTTTTTTTTTTAACCTTAAAGTGTTACTTGTAAATGGAGGCCAGAATTTAATTTCAGATAGTGTTACTCCACCTTGTGCAAGTGATTTCTCTTGACACTGCACTGACTGCCCGTGCACAAAAAGCCCTTTATGACTTACGCCAAAGAGCCTGAAGTATTTTTTGCCTCTCCAAAAATGACATTTCATTCCCCCCTCCTTTTTTTTTTTTTTTTTTTATCACCTGAACACTGGCCTTAAAACCACAGCACGCAAAGGCCCCATGTGAAGTAGGGAAAGGCATTCAGCATCTGCTTATATCCCCAAACTGAAGCACCAGTGTGCCTAAAAAAGCTTGTATTTAAAGGCATTGCAGCTGCATCAGCTCATATTTCATCCAGCCACCAATTTCCTTTTCCCCCTGACAAACAGGCCTCAGAAAGAACCCAGGCCAGAAATTCTCCACGTTAGCGAAACATTTCCTCTTTCCCGTTCTCCCTTCCATTAACGTTATTACGCTGCTCCTGGGAAAAGATGACTTTTCCAATCCAGGCAGAATATTTCTCTCTTTTCTTTGCTTTCTGTCTGTTTTCTCCTTCTCCTGGCTAAGGGTAAAGGAAGAACGGGGGGAAAAGGAATATTGGGGTGAAAGGAAATAGAGCGTTTCTCCAGGAAGGACGCCCTAAAATCTGCCTCTCTTTCTGCACGTGGATGCAGAGGGATAGTAATTCCTGGACTTTCCCTCCACTAGGTGTGGGATAAAAAGAGGCAGAAAGCCACGATGTGGGTGAGATGCTCAAACACCACATTGGTGACAGCATCCACCAAGGGTCAGGTGCTCCCTCTGGAATCAAAATACTGCTTCAAGCCCATTTCATTGATCCAGGGGTTGAACTCATCCCAGATCTGGCTGTGGCTACTGACAGCTTGTTAAGAAGTCAAAATTTGCAGTTGTCAGGTTATCAGATTTTTTTTCTGGGTGTCCAGCAGCCTCCATGATCTGTGCAATCTCACTTCTGCACATCCACCCAAGATGTCCATCCTGCCACCTTGCAGGACCAACCCTTTACCTCCTGTGTCATCACTGCCTGACTTATACCAGGACCAAAGCTCAACCTCCACCAGACCAAAACCCGATCTGACACAAGAACTAGGAATTATCCTGGCTATCAGGAGGGTTGCCCTCACATCAAATCTGATTTTACCATGTGCGTGTTCACTTCAGCCTGCTTTTATTTTCCTTCTCCTCCCAGGACTGGACGGCAGAGTCCCAGAGGACAGAAAACATCTCACTGAATTGAGTGGCAAAGGACAGCCAGGCCATAATTCCTGAGCGAGTGTGGAGTGACTGAACCATAAACTTTCTGTTATGCCCATAAAAAAAGGTGAAACAGCAGCATCTGCTCACTGAAAATCCCCTCCAGCACTATTCGAAAGTCACTTCACTTTATTCTAAGGTAACTCACTCAGAAAATCCATCCTTGAGGCAGCTCTTACAAGTTCTGGTAGAGAATTGTTTCTTCTTTCTCATTGTGCCTAAAAGCTGTGAAATAATTTGGGTTTGCCACCATTGGTTTTTTGAGAACTGAACCCAGAAATCAGGTAGTTTTGATGAAAAAGTGGCTTACAAAAGGAGCAATTTTCCAGTAAAGGTTGGGTTTGATAGAAAATTCCCTGCAGGTAGTGGTTGTTTAATCATGGAACATGATCCAGTGGCTGGATCGGGTATTTTCGATCAATCCGAGTTTGTGCAGCGTTTTAATGCTTCTTGGCAATAAGAACTAAACATGGCTTCAGAAACAGGGCAAAAATCATAATTTAGAAGAGTCCAGGAATGGTTCATTTCTGGAGATCAGACTGAGCAAATGTCCATTCTGTTGTTCTGTTCCACTTGGACTTTGTAATTTCGTTCTAAAAACCTTCTGCAGAAATTTCCAATTGCAGTGAGAAAAGAAAGAGTCATTCCACGCCAGACCCCTGAACTTTTCCTCCAGGACTATTGGAAAGGGACAGTTTCTCTAACCACTCTTTGTTTCCCTTTTTTTTTTTTTTTAAATTATTTTTTGTGTTCTTACTCGCTTTTCTGCTCTTGCTTTTCCCTCTGAGCTGGGAGCTTTGTTCAGACAGACCTTCCCTTGTGAATGGTTTCAGTTTCAACAAATTGCCATTCTGTGACACCCCGCCAAAAAAGTGCCTTGGAAAATTCCCAACCACCTCCAGTCTGTGCTCTGGAGCGCATTTCATTCCCAAATCCTGGGCTAACCATGGACCAAACCATCCATGGGTGTAGCTCCCTCCACCCCAGGACATCCCCTCTGCGAGGGAGTTGGCCCCACGGAACAGGGAAGGAATTTGTATCCGAGGAGTGCAATCCTTCTGGAGGTGACAGGCTCGGTTTGGACTTGGGGAGGGTGTTATTCAGCATTTCTGACAAGAACAGAATAATGATGCTGTGTCTGGTTTTGATTTAGAGCGAGTTGCAGTGCCACACTTCAAAAAAAAAAGAAAGTTATTCCTGTTTTTTAAGGGCTTGAAATGATCCATTTTCTCTTTTGGAAGGTTAAGTGCGGGCAATCCTCTCCATTTTTTGGCTTTGTCATCAGCAAATACAGAATCCTGTTATATTTAAGTGTTCACAGAAACAAGAACTTAGCAACTTTTGAAAGAAGTATGAAAGTATTGATAATTCCACCTCTTTTTTTCTAAAAAAGTTCATTTTCCAGGAGTGTCTAGCAATGACAACATGAAAAAGATAAGATGAACTTACATTTTTCTTTATTAGATGTAAAAGTAACTATGAAGAGCAGAGGATGCATCACGAGCTGCAAATCATTGAGTGGAAATGGACTCATTTAGACAACTCAGGTTAATTCTTTGCCTGCTTGTGAAGATTTGTTTTATATTGTGCCCCTCTCATCGATTGATTCTCCTCAGATCCCCTGAACGTGATCCTTGACTTCATCTTTTTCTCTTTCAACTCGCCCTGCAACAACTCAACACAAAAATTTCCAACCGTGTTTTGACTGCTTGCTCTTTTTTTTTCCTCACTCTTCCCCACCGTGGCTTCTCTCAGCTATAAGAATAACAAAAATAATAAAGCCAATATTCCAGTTGTGCCTGGAGAAGTTTTATTTCGGTTTTTACTTCCACCAATGTCCAAACACCACTCGGAGCAGCCCTTCGTGCCCCGTCACGTGCTCGGAGATTTTTCCTTCATGCCTTTCTGGTTAGAGATGTCTTGTCGGAGGATTTTATTTTGTGCATGTCAGAGAACAAGTATGTTTTTTATGACATTTATGAATGTGACCAGTCTGGGAACACGCTGTCTGTCTGGGCGGGTTGCAGCCAAACTTGAAGTCATTGTGACCAGAATTTCCAATTTTGGGGATGGCTGATCCATCAGCTGGGGTCAATAAATTGGCAGAGTTGTCTTTTATAGTAGGGGAAGGGGACTTGGAGGGATTGTCGGGGCGAGGTTTTAATTATCTGGGATATTAAGCAGGACAATTTCTTCCACCTTTCTCTGCCTTTCCTTTTGGCTATAAAATTTATATTAACTGCAGTATTAAATAAAAAATATCATTTCGGTTCTGGATGCCTGTCACAGAAACCAGCTTTGTCCTGAAGTGCAAGAATCAAGCCCTTAGCATCAAAATATCAAAGAATTTTCGTTTTCTGCTGCCTGCCTTGTTTCAGCTGCTCCAGCCCTCTGAAATCCATGATTGAGAGCTGCTAACTCCCAACGATACCCTCCTGGCAAGCAGGCTTGAGGTTTTTTTTAATATTTTATTTTAATTATTTTTAGTTTATAGCTCAGCAACTCGCCTGACCCAGGGGAACACTTAAACTAAATTTGATAGATGTCAAGTCAGGAAAAAAGAAAGACAGCAGTGTTCTTTCTGCCTGCAATTACAAATGTTTGCTGGAGACTTTTCTGACAGGATTAAGCGGAGCAGAGACCTGGGGGGAGCAGAGAGGGATCGGAGCCCAGGGCTCAGCTCAGCCTGGCTGATGTTCTCCAGAACCTGGATGGGGAGCAGGACCACGACACCTCCAGTAGCAGTTCCCAACTCCAAAAACATCGAGTTTGCCTTTTTTCCCCCCTTTTTTTTCCCTCAATCAACTGGAGGAGTTAAAAAGAGCGTCCGTGTTTTTTCAGCTGATTTGGAGCTGTGGAGATGCCTCAATAGATGGGCTTAGAAACCCCCAAGCAAAATAAAAACCCGAGCTTAACGAGCTGCAAAGAAGTGGGGAAATGCTCTGGGAAACGATGCAAAATCCCACTTTCGACATCTCCCCTGAAAACAAGACAGAAACATAAAAAAAAAAATTTAAAAAAACCAAGAAAAAAGTGGTTCTGCTGTTTTCCAACCCATTTTTTTCCTTGCAAATTAAATTTTTGAAGATACTGCGAAATAGACTGATGCAATCAGTGACAAAGAGGGAAAAATTAAGCTCTTGAAATTTCTATAGGAATTATTCAGACGGGAAAAATGTTGCATTTCTCCAGTATAATGTGCTGGCTGCATCAGGGAAAAGGAATGGGATCTCCAGTTTTGTGTCATTACATCACTGGCTCAAATCTTGCCCAGGAATTTAATCCAAAACTCAATGAAATCAGTGGGAGTCCCATTGCTGGGAATCAATACTCAGGTACAAAAAAAGAAAGCAAATAGAAATTAGGAAAAAATATTGAATTGTGATTTTGAAAGCCTTCAGAGTTTTCTTTACAATGGAATAAGGGAAGAAATGATATAAAAATCTGCTCTTTCCATATTTCTTTTCTATAATATTTTTGGGTGATCCCTACTCCTTAGATTTTCTGCTTATATCTTATCACTGGAAAACAAGAGGAATTACGGGCTGGGAATAAATAAATGAAACATATCAAAATTAGGTTGTGTTTAAAGGTTGGAAACACTCCTTTCTGCTGCTTTTCTTTCTATCATGAAGAAATCAAAATGATGTCGATGAGACTGGACCATTTTTCCCACTGGAAGAAAAGGCTGACAAAGAAATGCTGCACAAATATGAAAGTGCTTCGTGGTTCGTGTGAAACCAGCTGATCCTGGTTCAATTTTGGGAATGTTCTGAGTGAAATAACATTGCCAAAGTGGTGCCCATGGCACTCAAAATCAAAAGTGTGACGTCTTTCTAAACTTGAGTTACATTTTCCTGATGGAGATGCCCTTTCCATGGTGGGAGCCGAGGGTGGTGCTGCACTTGCTCAGGATTTGGAGTGTTTTCACTGTCTGTTTTCCAGTCTTAATAATTAATTTGAAGGTAAACCCTTTAATAACTGGACAGGTACTCTTATAACATATTGAGCAGCATGCACTTAGAGTGAAATCCAAGCTGATTTATTTCTATAACTGCGGAATGTGAGAGTATTCCCTCCATGTTTTTCTGCCCAGCTTTCAGACAAATAAATGAACCCTCATGCATGAATTTACACTATTAGACAACAAAAACAAAGTGGAGCTTATCTGAATTAATCCATAATCAGGCGGGTAAAGTGTTTTAGCAGATTATGAAACCCCAAATTGTTCCGTGCTGATAATTATTTGCTCCTGTTCTTTAATTCTGGGTGGGCAACGCTGCTTTTCCTCTGTCTGCTGGAAAAAAAAAAAAAAAAAAAGCAGGATGGCTCTCCCTCTGCTTTTTGGCTTAACTGCACACATCTGGGTTTTGTATCAAAAGAAATAAATATCGGCCCTAATTAATCCTTTGAGGCTGCTGGGTACGAACTCCTGAGCAGCCCAGGCTTTAATTCCAGCCCCGGCCAGGCCCAGGGATGGGGTGGGCTGTGCAGGGCTGGCTGTTGATTTAATGCACGATATCATGTCCAAAAGGATCTGGAACAACACTGATTTACATCAGCTGAATATTTGGCTCATTTGGGGCTCCCCTGGGAAGGAGAGGGGGGGATACCTACACACAGCCATTCCCCCTGCTCTGCTCAGATGTGGTGTGCAGCAAACTGCACTGCGAAATGCTAAGGAAACCCAGGGAATTTTTCATAAATGCAAATTGCTGAGGTCGTTTAATTGGGGAAAAAAATATTCTTTCAAGAAATGCAAACTGCTTGATTTACCGGTCCTTTATAAAAAAGTCATTTATAATGATTTGAGCAGAAGATAAAGCTCCTGTACTTCAGACAAAGGGGGAGCAGGATGGCAGCACTCTGATTAGTTTTACATCTTTCTTAATTCAGCTAATTCAAAGATAGACCTCAGGGAGTTCTTTGAACAGCAATAAAACTTGTTGGGAATGGGCTCTGTTACACGTTTTACAATTCAAAACCTGTCTGTCTCTATTTTTACTCCCTCCTTTTTTTTTTTTTTTTTTTCCCCCTTTTTTTTTTTTTTTTTTTTTTTTTTTAAAGAAAAAACTCTAAAATGGTTTTGATCCAAACATGTGAGTGAATTCAGAGCGAAGGGAAGTGAAGGGAGCGTTAACGCGGGCCTGGGTACAGCCAGGCTTTGTGCAAACTTCTCCCCCTTCCAACGCTCCCCAAGCCTAACCTGCAGCAAACGTTGTTATTCCAGCCCTGGATTTATCCAGCAAAAAGCTGCCAACAGCCCCAAATCGTGTGGCTGATTTCTGTAACGAGTGCTAATGAGACCACCACGCCGATTTTCCCAGATTTATTATTTTCCTTCCCCACCAGAGCCCAAACTGGAACCCTCATCCCTAGAGGTTCCAACCTGGTATTAATCCCCTCAGAATTCCTGCTGCCTCCCCACGCTGCCATCTGAAGTCATTCCCATGGATCCAGGCTGGTTGTGTCGTGCTAAGCAGCAGTGGGTTTGCATGCCTGTCCATCTACTAAAGGATATTATTTTTCCAGTGGGGAATATTTCAAGTATTTCCAAAGAAGATTTTTCTTTTCTGCTTTTCTTCCTTTTTATTTATTTTTTTTCAAAAATTGGGATTATTGAAAGTAAAAAATGAAAGGAATAAAGTCGTAACAGAAAAAACTATGCTAAAATAAGAAAAGCAGGGAAAATTGAGGATTTAGAATTATGGAATCATTTAGATTGGGAAAGATCTCTGATATCACCGAGTCCATCCATTATCCCAGCACTAAACCATGTCCCCATGTGGATGGGCACATCCACATGTCATAAATCCCTTCAGGAATGGTGACTCTGCCACCGCCCTGGGCAGCCTTTTCCAATGCTTAACAAACCTTTCAGGGAAGAAATTTTCCCTAATATCCAATCTAAACCTCCCCTGGCACAACTTGAGGCTGTTTCCACTTGTTATTTGGGAAAAGAGACCAAATTCCACCCCACTACAACCTCCTTTAAAGATGAAGCTGATGCTGGCACTTGATGGCCCTGGATGAAGCACAGATTTCAGTCAGAAATCTTTAATTCCACCCAAAATTTTATGAAATTTCTTCCATGTTCCTGAATTTCACACATATTTTGACACAGATCTGTCATATGAAGGCCGAACAAGAGAATCCTCTAAATAAAGAAAGAATTGTTAATCTAATTAAGATCAGTGTCCAGTCTTGATTTCTGGAAGTATTTCATGAACACAAAGGGCCAGATTAATAAACTGAGATTCATAAAGTAAGGGCCAGATTTATTGCTGTAATGGCAGGAAATCAATGCCATAAAACTTGATTCAATTGCAGAAATCTCACAGAATTATTGCTTCCTTGTGCCATTTTTCATGGACAATCCAACAACTGCCACCAGCTCCAATTTTCTTCAAATCCTTTGATAAAAGGAAGAAGTAAAATCACAATTAAATAAATTATAATCCCTGCTGTTGCTGGGCATGCAAAGCCCTTGTGAAGGAAAATGAATGGCCGCAGGAAGGTCATTGCCAGGAAGTATTTCAACACCATTAATCCTCCTCTATCAGTCCCTCCTGGG
This sequence comes from Mohoua ochrocephala, assembly GCA_013398855.1. NCBI lineage: Eukaryota > Metazoa > Chordata > Aves > Passeriformes > Acanthizidae > Mohoua > Mohoua ochrocephala. The sequence goes on from VZTA01009808.1 coordinate 214,046, forward strand.
TGATAAGAGTGTCTTTAGACCCCTAAGCCAAGTTCCTCTCACCCTGATATCTCCAAGTGGTTGCTGACGTGTTCCTGTTTTTCTGGCTGTTGGTTTGAGTTTCTCTCCCAGTTTTCCCTTTAGCTCTGGACATGGTCTCACTCTCTGGTCTCTTCTCCATTAAAAGTGAATCTTCTATCAATAAAAAACAAAGGTGAGTTTTAAATACGAGTGAGTAACCTCCATATTTATATTTAAAAGCTCGTTCTTTATTTACCAGTGACCTGTAAGTGCCTGGCTGGGCACACGCAGAGGATACAAAGCTTCCTTCCTCCATGAATGGCATCACAAATTTGGATTTCATTTTATTCTCACCTAGAAATTCCTAGATAGAAATGTGCGTTTGGGCTTTGGGGCAAATGGTACCTAAGACTGCAACAATTAATTTCAGATTTTTCTTTTTATTTATTTCTCCAGCTATTTATGGGGTCATGTAACCTAAGATAAAAGTGAATAATATGGGTCAGCAGTGGTTCATTCCACCTCCTCTTCATCATTTTTTAAATAGAAATCCAAATAACCTAAGGAATAACTTTATTTGGATTCTTTCCAGCTGTGCATTACAGCAATCTCTGAATCCCTTATTACTCCTAAACATGTATTTGCCTAAAGAGAGGGATTAAATGACCCCACAGGGGGAGAACTGGGACACTGGAAGTTACCAGGAAGGGAATTCAGCTCAAAAATAGACTTGTAAATGAATTATCAATGCACAGCACAAATGCTGCTGCTTGTGGAACCACCTAAATCCTTGTTCAGCGAAGTCACTCATCTTCCAAATTCATTTTGATCCTCTGTTTTTACGTTGTCTTTACCTTTCAAAAGCAAAATTTTCAGCACTTCCATGTAATAAAGGAACAATAAAACTTTGTCAAACGTAGGCAAAAGTCATGTTTGGTGCCCTGAAATATCAGAGTCTGCATTTCTCAAAGCTATTGAAACAGCTCAGAAAACCCCACTTGATCAGGCACTTTGATACAAAACAAAATCTTGTTTGTTAAAATAGGCTGTTAATGTCAAATGACCCAGAATCGCACACAAATAAACAGCCGGCTCCTTGCCTCGAACAAATACCTTTTTATCATATACCCATTATTTCTGGTATTGCTGTCTAAGATGTGAATGAATTTGCCTTCCTGATTTGGAGCGATGAGGGCAGCACCGAAAACATTTCCTGGGATGTGATTTTGGACAAAAGCTGGGATGCAGGGGACAGGTTGAGTGCTGCTCACACTTGGAACCAGCCTCGGAGCGCCGCGAGCGCTCGGCTCTGCCAGCAGACATGACCACGAGCCCGATTTCCTCCCCTTTGTTCAGCCAGCAAAAATGCAGCTGAGGTGGGACTGGCTGTGATCTAATTCTGCTGGGAGAGACTTGAGACATTCCTGCCAAAAGAAGCAACGAGAGGCGTTGTTATCACCGGGAGATGCTCAGACCTTGGAGGGGCGTGCAAACATCACCTCCTTGAGTGAGCGCCAAACCAGGTGGATGCTGCCCCCAACATTTTAACAATTCTCAGACACAAATCTGGACCTCAAAGACTCATTTAAACCACTTGCCTGAAGTTAAACAAATACTTAGATAATTTTCTGCATTTAGAATGCCAGAGTGGTTTGGGTTGGAAGGGACCTTAAAGCTCATCCAGATCTACCCCTGCCATGGGCAGGGACATTTTCCACTATTCCAAGTTGCTCCAAGCCGTGTCCAACCTGGCCTTGGACACTTCCAGGGATCCAGGGGCAGCCACAGCTCCTCTGGGCACCCTGTGCCAGGGCCTCCCCACCCTCACAGATTCCTTTTTGACTTGAATTTTATATGTCATAATGCAACTGCATAATGAAGTTTAGTACAACAAGAGTCTTTCAGAGTTCGGTTGTGTTATCCACATAAAAATTCATCTCAACCAGATGTAATTTAGAAAGTGGAGGAGGGATTCATGATTGTTGGTTACATCATCCAAACCTACTAGAGGAACCGTTCGTGAACGTCAGAGTTTGGCACAGATTTGGAAAATTTCATTTTCCTTTGGCAGAGGAAGCTGACTCGAAACACTCAGTGATCAGATTTTCAAAGATGTTGAACCTCTGCAGCTCTTCCCATTTCCATAGCAGCGTTCCAGGGTTTGACACAGCTGAGCCTCTGTTCCTTATCATCTACAGGTTTCTTTTACCACTCTCCTATTAAAAATGAATCTCTGTGAATGCATCTTCCAGAGAAGGAAGCACAGCTTTGCCTGTGCCCTTTTGGGGTACACACAAACCTCTGCTCATGCCAGTTTACATGTCCTGCTACCCCAAACCACTGCCTGACTTCACAGCCTGCACCAGCCTGAATATTGCAGGTCTTTCAGTCCCTTTATTACACAGCACATTTGAAACCTGGAGTTTTATGAGAAAAATTAAGGATTTGTGCTGTGAGCCTCATTCGATGCCCTGTGGATTTGTGTATGATTTTTACAGCACGGACAGGCAATCCAGCTTTCCCTTTAAGGAGGACAAATTTCTGCCACTGAGCCAAATTTCTGCCTCTGACTATTTTATGAAACATGTAGGAAGTTAATATTTAGGGAGACTTTGGCTCATTGATCCCGTTTGACAGATGGATACACAGATACAACCCAGACCCAGGGACTGCCTAAGCCTGAAATCCCAAAGGAGAGCAGCTAAAATACATTTTGTGAGGAGCAGACTCACTTCTTTACAGGCAGTTGCAGAATTGCAGGTGGGATTTCACGTGGACCGTGGAGCTTTGGCTTCAGCCAGGAGCGAGCTGTCTGTACAAACGGAAAACAAAATAGACATTAAAAATGAGTGAAATGGGAAAATCAAAGCTTTCCGTGATTTATAATTAGGCCAGAAGAGATGATTGCACCTATCTAATGATCCTGCACAGTGTGCTACGGGCTCCTCTTTGTCTGGGATGTATGTTTGGAAAAAAAACCCACCCGAACATATTTACAAACGTCCACTGATAACTTTGCCTTTTTAGATTTCCTTTTTTTTTTTTTTTTCCTTTTCATCATAATCAATTTTTTCTTTCCAATGATGACTTGATTATAAATATGGCATTTTGGCCATAGGTGACAGAAGCACTCTGGGCCAGATGTGCTGGCTGCCTGTGAAGGGCTTGGCCATAGGATGTTGGTGGTTTAAAGTAACAGGAAACCTGAGGAATATCATAAATCAGCCTTTTCTGACTGGGTTTCTTGTACAGAGTAAAACAAAATGTATTGAATAACTTAAGTATGTGTGAGCCTCCTGCCTACCAAATTACTGGGGGCTGCCAGTGGAAAACACACTAATTTGATGTTGGCCTCCAACAGAAAATTGTTAAACGAAAATTAGGTTTCAGCATTTTAACACAAAAATCAACTTGGAGCTCGGTGTTAACAGGAGCCTAAGGATTTAACTAACTGCAAGGAAAACAAGGAGAGACAAAATTCCTGACTTGCTGAGCCCTAGTCCTGAGAAAAAGCCTTTTACTTCTGGATCCCAACACGGCAGGAGGGACTGAGCGTGTACCAAAGGGTGGTTTTCTTTCTTTGCTCTCTCCTGCCATGGATTTCATAAGGTCATAGGTTGACATTTTGTACTTTTCCACACTTCTATTGACTTTCATTAACAATAAACAGAAGGTGCTGGGCCAAAGTCATCGAATCCGTGACAGAGTGTTCGAAAATATGAAGCTTCCCACATTCAAGGACATCAGAAGGGGCTGAGCTCAGAGATCCTCTCCCCTGGTGTCCTGGCAGGGCGCTTCAGGAGAGATATGAGAACCACATCTGAGCCGTTCCCCTTCAAGGAGCCGTTTCCAACCCTAACTGGGGTTGAAGCAATCCCATTCCAAGGATTTTCCTGTGGATAAACCTGCCTATAGCACTGCAGCTCCTGCTCCAACCAGCTAAAATAAGTTATTGCAAATTGATTCATCCCAGGCCTTAATTAAGAGATGCTCTGCTCTTATCACCCCATTAAAGAGCGTTTCAAAACCGTTAATTAAGACCAAAAATGTGGCCTGTTCCTCTCCCAGCTCTTCCCTGCCCTACTTAAATGAAATAATACTGAGAAACCAAATGTATTTTTTTTTTCCATCTCATAACAATTCTTTTGGGCTTATTTTGAGGCAATAATTCTAAAGGTCTTTCAATCTCCTCTTTCTGACCATTTTGTGGAGGCAGCCATGGCATTCTTGTTCCCTGAAGAATGGCTCCCACATCAATGCTTTAGCATCCACACCTTCTCAGATGCCCGTGTTTTCCCTTTCAGAAACCACTCTGAAACAACTTTCAAATTTATAAATTAATGGGCTTACAGTGGATTGGCCCCAGTTTTGCCATTTCCTCCAGACTGGAGATGTTTTTTCGGTCGACCTGGGACATTTTCTTTCCTGCAGCTTCTCTCCCTTTCTCCGTGGTGTTGCTACGTGATCTACTTGAACATGGACCTCCCCTTAAACCGAATTCTTACGGCTGAGAGGGCAGTTAATACATTAAACATGAGAGAGAGCTCCCGCTTGAAATGTATCCGCAAACCAGAGTCCTGAGCCATATTTCTTGTTCTTTTTTGAGTCTATATTTTGGGTTCTGGCAGAGGGACAGGGAGCGAGTGTGGCGTGCAGCGTTTCCCAGACTGTGTAGCTTGGCACCAGAAAACCATTTCTCCAGAGTTCCAAACCTGTCAGGATGCTCTCTCGAAACCGCTCCACATTTCAGACGTGTAACACTAAAATGTCACTTTTGGAGCCCAAACCGGAGTGCCTTCAGCTTTCTGATTGGCAGAAAACTGACGGATAAGCTCCAGGGAATTTCTCCTACAGCTGTAAACTTTCAAAAATACTTTACTGCTGCAAAAACTATAGAGTGTGGTTTAAATGAACAATATGCCCTCTTCATACCTCAGCAGCAGCGAGAACACGCTTTCCACTTCAGCATGAGCAACCCAGGGGTTGATTTCTGAATTTTTTTTCACCCACACAGAACAGGTTAAGCAGTTTTTAGCTCGTTTCTACCTGTCACACAAAACAGACGAGATTCCAGCCGTCTCCAAGAGGAGGAAGAGATGATACAGATGGTTGTGCAGATGTTTGGATCCTGTTCTCTTAATGCTCTAGGCAGGACAAGTTTAACCTCCTTATATGCCTCACAGAAGACCAGATCAGGGCCCTATTCCATCCCTGGGATCTCAGAGAAAGCCAAGTCTCCAGTTAATATGTTTATGTGACATTCGGAGCTTGGCTCTGCTCCGCCCTTGTGGGCCAAATCCTAATGTGACCCAGGGCTCTCTCACATCAGCTGGAGGTTTGCCTGAATAAAGTAAAAGTTAAAAGTAAGCGATGCCTCCAGGTTTCAGGCCAGGGATTTCGTTTCACAAAAGCTCCGTGTATTAGAAAAAGATACGTCGGCTTCGGCCCGCTGCAGGATCGTTGTTTTCTGGAACTTTTTGTGTTTTGATTTTTAAAAATCTGAAATATGAGCAGGCAGGTCTTCTCCTCCCACCCCTGGGGCGACACCCTTCCCTGAACAAACCTGTGCTCAGCAGGACCTGAATCCTTCCCGAGGCATTTGTGTCTCCAGGGGCCAGAGCTGTTGGCACTCTGCCCTAATGTCATCAATGGAAAGTTGCCTCCTGAGGTCACCAGGGGCTGGGTCACGTCCTATTTTATCCAGAGAAGTTATGGATGCCCCAGCCCTGGAAGTGCCCAAGGCCGGGTTGGATGGGGTTTGGAGCAACCTGGGATAGTGGAAGATGTCCCTGCCCATGGCAGGGAGTTGGAACGAGATGAGCTTTAACGTCCCTTCCAACTCAAACCATTCCATGATCCTATAATTTTATGATTCTATTTGCTTATGAACAACCCCCAACTTTTATTCTGGTTTTATTTTAACATTTACTCCTATATTCCCTCCCTGCCCTTCATTCAAACCAAAGAAACGACTGATGATTTTATAGGAACAATTCTGACGAGAAACTGGAAGGGCTAAACAGTGTTGGAAAAGAACATAACGGCTCTCCAGCTGAAAAAAGACTGCTGGAAAACACACAGGCTTGGGGAAAAGCCTCGAGCACCGATTCCTGGTGAGGATTGCATGCCTTGGGTTTACCTGTTGCTTCCGTGGCATTCACACTTTCCCAGCTAATTCTGGGCATATATCCCGTGTTTCCCAATGTCAGTGGACAGCTGGAGCTGCTGTGGGACATCTGGGCTGTCCTTTGCAGGGAACAGTGAGGAAATTTGCTGGAGGACTCCCTGCCCCTTGCACGACACATCCATCCATATCCAAATCAGTGGAGAGGCCAAGCTTGACCCCACTGCCTGGTTGAGCAGCTTTTGGTTGTAAGGGGTAAAAACATGAGGGGATATCATAGAATCACAGGCAAATCAAGGTTAAAAAAGACCTCCCAGACCATCTGGTGCAACTCTTGACCTCTTACCACCATGCCCACTAAACACTAACACAAAGTGCCACGTCCACGCGCTCTCTGAATACGTCCAGGCTTGGTGACTCCACCACTTCCCTGGGGAGCATCCCCCCTTTGGAGGGACCATGGGTGTGCAGGCCAGGGATGATTGCGTGCACGGAGATGTTCCTGAGGGGTTGGGTGTAGCCTGGCTCTGTGGCCTCTGGTGGGAAGATGTGTCCCCTTCCATGGGGGGTGGTCCCCAAGGCCGGGTGGTTTCTGATCTCCCTCTCCCCAGCAATACTTGAAATAATTATGAGCCCAGTCAAGACCAAAAATCAGCCAAAGTCATCTGTGCTGCCAATCTTCTCTACAGATGTTCTGGAGGCGCTGTCGAGTCTCTGATCACAGCATTTCAGCGCTTTGATTGTGCCTTCTGCTTTGGGAACACAGGCAAAGGAGTGAGTAATCACCACGATCCCATGAATGAGCGGCGAGACTGCGCACGGAGAAACTGAGAGAGAGAGAGAGAGACCACACAGCAAGGAGTGGGAGCCATGGGATTAGGAGCTGGGATTTCTCTTTCTCCGTGCACAATCCACGAGGCCGTGCTGCCCTGTATGATCTCATGGAAGAAGTATATTTTCCATCTGTGAGGAACTCCTCGCAGCATCAGCTAAGTGCAAATTAGTAGGATCATTAGCCACTCTTTGAGGGAGACGGCTGCCAGGAAGCCTGTGTGTATGTTTGAGGAAGAATTCCTAATGTCTGTGTGTCTGGAGGAGTATAAATTCTTCTATTCCCCTCCAGTAGCCTAATTAGATTTTACTCTGTTTATTAGAAGGGTTCAGTTGCTAGCTTAACATGAAATAAAATCTGCATGATTAAGAAGTCACGAGCAGTAAAGCTTAGAGTTAGTGCTGTTAGAAATTTTCCTTTTGGATCACCAGCAATGAAATCCTCCGGTGTTAAATAAAGTGAAAGCAGGAGCGTGTTTAGATCCAGCAGCCAGGATCAAAACAGGATGCCGGGGGTGGAGGGAGGGTCGGGAAGGGGGTATCATGCCGCTCAAATGGTACCTGAAATGAGACAATTACTGAGGAAATTGCATTTTTAACCACAGAGCTGACTGGATCTTCACTGGAAAACAAGGATAGGAAAAGTACTCTTCCATTTGAAGATATCTTCAGCTCTCCTCACTTCCTTCTGTAGACACAACAATAGACCAAGACTCAAGGGCTCTAAAAAGACGGAGTAATATCTAGATCTAATTCTGTTCAAACATCTCCAAGCCTTTCAGGGGCTGATGGCCTTAGTGATGTCAAACAGCCTCCAGCAGTACCTGTATCCATTAATTTTTCTAAAATGAAGCTTGGCCTTGGAATAAAAATCCATTGAAGACAATGAGATGCTTGGGGATAGGATTAGATCCTTGCAGGGGAAAAGATGAGCAGCCAAAAACCCCTGAGATTTTTGAAGTTCAGGATTTGCCCCTCAGTTTCCAGATCTCTGGTGGCACTGAATTCCAAGCACGCATCCCTCAAAATTCCCATGTATCATTTTAGGAGCTGAAGGCTGGGGAACCAGAAAAGAAAACAGATATTCTATTTCCACTGACTTTGCTGGGAACAGCTCTGTCACACACAAAGCCATCAGCAACCTGCAACAGGGAGTTTTCCAAATGGTCTTTGAGTTGATGACCCCAAAATCCTACTGAAAAAATGCCTCTGTGCTCACTCACCTGTAGGAAGACAAAAGCAGAGTGTTTTTTCTTTCTCCCAATAATCAGAGAAAATAAACTCTAATTGCAAACGAGGTTATTCTTCTGGAGGACCTCCAAGAGCTGTGTCTAGTGTAGGTTTTTGGTGCTGGGTGTACCTAAAACCTCTGAGTCCAGCCCACCCTGCTGGTAGGGGCAACCTGATCACAGAGATGAAATCCTATTCCTCGTGGATCATTTAAAAATCCACCAGGGGTAGAGTCAGGGTGCAAATCTGAGGACAAAAGTTGGAAGCCTGGCGTAGAAAGTAAGATCTGGAGCCTAAAAAAAGAAAAGAGCAAGCTCAGAGGAGGTTAAGAGTCAAGGGAAGGAGACTCGAAACCTAAAACCTTCCCAAAAAAGCAAAGGGATTTGTGCAACCCAAGGGACTAAAAGTACATTTTGGCCCATGCTCTGGTTTTCCTCAGCACGTGCCCAGCCACAAGAGCCCATGTGGTTCTTCTGTTTTCCCAAGTCTTTTGAAATATAGATGCAAGAGTCTCGAATCCCTGCACTTCCCTGCATTCCTGAAGAAATTGGCCCACCAAGTAGTTGTAATTCAGGATACCACCATACACCCACGTGTAAGATTCCTTAACAACTATGCACATTTTTAGGCTCAAATATTTTAGAATTGTTTTCACTGTGCCTGAGCTGTAATTGGCTCAGCTTCCCAAGTGTTGGATCATCTAACTGGAGTGATTTTTGACTCCGAGCCCAGGCACCATATCAAAACATTTATCAATTAATCATAAAAAGTAACTAACATTGTTGTCCACCCAAGAAAAACTGTCACTTACAGACTCATGTATGTTATTCCTTATGAAAGAGCTGCTATATAGAAGTTGATTTCCTGCACAGACCAGGTGGAAAATCTGCTAAAGGCAGAGGTCAAATTTAGTTTAATTTTATACCCTTTGTTAAGAATGTTCTCCCTCTCTCCCTCTCTCTCTCTCAAAAAAAAAAAAAAAAGGAAAAAATCCACCCTTGTGTTCCTTTCCAAGTATTCTAAAGTTAATTCATGTGGAAGAAAAAAAAGATTAGGATAAAATTTCAAATATTAAATTCAAATGCAGGATTAATGAGTTTTATTTCAAAGCCCCAGAGGTTGTCTGGAATTTAGGACATTTTTTTAGTAGCAGACATGAGACACAGCCAGATGCAGTCGTGTTTTGGACCAACTCAGCACAAATTTAGCACCTTGAAGGAGAAATTTTATGTCTGTTTTGTAAAGCAAACATTTCAACTTTTCCAAAATCCCTTGTCCAAAAGATATTATTGTTGCACTGGATGAAGGAAGGGATTTAAACCGAGGCTGACTGGTTGTTCCAGCGCAGAGAAATTGCCAGCCCATCACCAACCCTGTAGGTGATGTAGATCTCCTGCCCCATGCAACAGATCCGTATAAATCACATCTTTATTTTTTAATAATGTGGAGCAAGCTAGATTTAAAAAAAAAAAAAGGCATTGAACCATTTCCTGAAGCCGAATTCAAGACAGTCCTTGCGACACTCCGCAGGAAAGAGCTTTTTGCAACGCGGTTTCTCAAAGAGCAGCGGGGAAGAGCTTGGCAGAGGTACAAACACCATTCTTCTCACGCCCTCCCAGCCAGCATGGCAAACCCAGGGCTGAGGGGCTGCTCCACTTCACACCCACTCCTCGAGGCAAAGGCCTCGGAGGCCAAACCCGTCCCTTCATTATGAGATTTTGTTGTCATCACAAGAATTAACAGCCTTCAACTTCCTCCCCGACAGGGCCACTCCCAAGGAGGGCCAAATATCGGTCGTGTTTCAGGTCACCATAATTTGTTCAACCCAGAGAGAAAGTCCTGTTTCCAGTCAGGTGTTGACTCAGGAAGGGCTGGTAACACCTGTGAGGATCGGCCTGCAGATCCAGAGCAGGTGATTGGACCACGGTGCCTTTTGGACAGCCAAAAGTGCTGAACGTTGTCCTGATCGAAATCAAAGAATTAAATCCCCGTTGAGTTCCATGAAAGAAGAAGGCGGCCAACATTTAGTTGAATATTTTCTATATTAGCATTGAAATCGTGATGGGAAAGAACCAAAACCTCGCAGTGAGCACCTTCAAACATTGGAATCTTGTCTTAAAAGATTCCAGTTACAGCAAGAAGAAAACACTGGCGTTTCAGTTTCACATTCTGGCTGTTGCTCAAATGGACATACCACAGTCTGTAAATAGACCCAAAACCTGAAAAATCATTCCAATTAAATTCCTTCCTTGCCTTAGAACTCTGACTCACCTATGGACAATCAGTGGAATTAATATCAAGAGGTAATTAGGAGCTGGTGATAGGCAAGCTTCAGATGAGTTATTCCATTTAGAAAAACACTCACAAATTATTTTTCTCTTATTTCTTTCTGGGATGAAAATCCTACATGGACAGGTTTTCCCCCCTCCAGTACAGAACAAAAATAGTCCATGGAAATAGCCTCATCTCACACTATTTCTGGATCAAAATCAGTAAATGTGAAAACATAACAAAATACTATGCAAAGTGGCAAATATACTTTAAAAACTCCTAAAAGTTTTGTCCGAGTTGCAACTAAATTTTCTGGTCAACCCCAGTTTTATCCCATGCAATCGCTCATAATCTCATCTCATCTCATCTCGAACCCTTTTCAACAGCAATGGAAATTTGGATTTGAAGCTTCATTTCCAAATGGATTTCTTGGACAGGATGAGAGAAGGTGGATGCAATTGTCAGGAATTTCAGGTTAAAACTGCCTGGAGCTGTTCTGAGTGCAACGCTGAGCCACCACCAAAGGAAGAGAAAAGCTGTACAAGGCAGTACCAGCTGCTCTCACTGCAACCACATTTTGCTCACCTGAGCCTCTTTTGGTCTTTCTCACCTCTGAACTCAACCCCTGACTTTTTCTTGGTGCTTTAGATTGAAAAGTATCTCACAGATCAAAAATTTCACCAAAGTTTGCTGAAGACTTGGTGTTCAACAGACAAAGCCTCGCTGTATATTATCAGTGGCACAAGTCTATGCTTCATTTTGGATATAACAAGAAATGTTTTACTCCTAGATTCTGCTTTGCACGTATTCAATCCTTATCAAAACTGCACAGTTTGACACTTGTGTCCAAAAGTTGCCCCCGAATCAGTTGCATCACTCTGACCTATTGTCCAAGGCCAGCTAAACTGGAGACTGAGCCAAGGGACACGTTATCCAAAGGAAAACAGCAATAGCTGAAGGCACCAACAGGATGTGAACCCTTCACAACATCTTCCTTTGCTGAAAATGGATCGCACCAGCACAATGAAAATGTTGGGCTGCGCTCCCACCTGCGCCATGTGAGCACCTCCCAAGGCTGCTTAGCTGAAGAGATTGGATGGTTTTCCATTCTTGGCCTGGACTCTGATGTGAAACATTCCCACAGCTGGATGTGAACAAAGAGTGAGGCATCCCAGTGACTGGACAAGAGACCCAAGCCAAGCCCAGGCCTGGCTGGAAGCCTGTTCCATGACCAGTTGCTCCACACCTGGCTTGGTGCTTGGGGATGTCCTACATGGAGCCGTGAGGTTTTATAGGCACTCCATCTATCACTGCAGCCAGGGGAAAAAAAAATAAAAGAGAACAGCAAAAAGAAAAAAACGAAGATTTTTATGGGCCTAGGAGGAGCTAACCTGGAAATATCACTGGCACAAAGAGAGCTGTCGAGCAGACAATAGCACTGGGGTATTGCCATGGGTTTGTTTACCCAAACGTGGCTGTCCTCGTTGGGAGGTCCCCACCCTCCTGCTCCCCGGCCTGGGGAGCTGGTGGAACACAAGCCGTGATTGCCACGCTGACAGCTTTATTGCCTCCCTGACCTTGCTATTTTTAAGGGAACGGGTTATCTCCGTGATGTAATCAGGCCTTCCTCGTGCTGTTAGGTCATTCCCATTGCAGGGAGCTGGAGCCTTTCGTCCTCACTCTCTTGGAATGCCAAGTCAGCTGTTCCAGGTGTCCAGGAGCTTATGGCACAGGTTTGACTGAAAGCTACTGAGGCTGATAAAGTGATTCGATTTTCCCAAATCACTCAGAAAATACGGCTTTAGTTCCCTTCTTCAAACCTAATTTGTCCAAGTTGATAGAGAGAGTTTAACCATCCAAATTTTGAGACTTGAAGCTTTAAAGAACATCAGTGGGATCAGTTAAATGTGTGCCTGTGTTAGGAGGGGGAAAGTGCAAGAATGAATTATAGTTCATGAGTGATTCTCTGGATTAAGTGCAATAAGGAAGTAAATGATAAAAAATGCTGTTGTACTTCCATTTTGAAGGTTCTCATTGCAAAACAAGTGAACTTTACATTGGGAAAACAAAATATCTCAGTGGGCCGAGTTCTACAGAGTTATTAAAGGCTTAATGTCAAGATGATCTTTCTGGAGAAGACACAGCCATGGTTTCAGAAAATGCTAAAAATTTGAGTCAAACTAGAAAAGCATTTACTGATTTAATAACTACTTATCCAGCATTCTCTGTGTGTGAACTGTTTACTGAGAATGATATGACTCAAATCTCTCTCCCATTCTAAAATTCCTGCCTCCCGTCCTAATTCTGTGAGAAAAGAGACAGTCACTGCAAAGGTTAGACCAACTCTGTCAGGAAGCCTTTTTCCAGCTCCCATGGGAATAGAACACCTTTTCCAGTCTCAGTTGGAATGAGGAAATGAAAAAAGAAAATTAAAAATCAAACCCTGTTTAAGTTAATGCAATCCAAGCACAGCACAAATGTATCCAAGTTGCTCCAAATCATTTCCCCAGTCCCTATTCCTGTCGATCCCAGTGTCAAGTCAGTTGTGAAACCCAACCACAAAACTGCCTGGAAGGTTTCCTTGGCTTCTCTCAGCCTGCAGGCAAACCTTGAGGGATGTGCCTTAAAGGAAGGGGTGTCCCTCTCCTCCACAGTTCCCAGGGAATGGAAAAATGGGCTTATGGGTCACTAAATCCCTCCCATTCCTTCAGAGGTGGTGGAATGGGCACATGTGAGACCTCCAGGGAGCAGCCAGTGGGTGTAACCTGCACAGGGACACGGTTCCCATAACGTCACAGCAAGAAGAGGTGAGTTAGAGGCAAAAATAAATTCACTTTCTCACCAAACACCCTCCTGTTTTTTCCGAGTCCAGATAAGCAAATTAAAAATGATGTCATGGCTCCCCCAGGACACTGCAACACGCTGCCATTTGTCCAGCCAGAGTACAGCTCCTATTAGTGTGATATAACCCAGTAGTTGGGAACTCAATAGGAAAAACAGAGCTGGAATTTAATAAAAAAAACTTCCTACAGCTTTTAACTCATTGCCCTTAACACGCAGAGCTACTGTAAGCGAGTGCCTCGACATGAACACTCCGAAGACCAAAGAATTAAAGTAAATGCAATCAGCAGATTACTAAATACCAATGGGAAATTTAGAGCTGTAGAGCAAAATCCCAGAGCATTAAAGGATTTACTGCTTGGCATTGATGAGAAGCAAATCTTTGGATTTCCATTTCTATCCTTAATTAGCAACTGAGGTTTATTTTAGTCTGAATTAAGTCACAAAAGATAACACGCCCTAAAAGAAAATAGATAGCAGCGCAATAAACTCCATAAAATCTCTTATTAAAAATTAGAAGAAAAAATAATGGATTCAAATGGAAAATCAATTTCCAGGACTTCCATTTCCTTTTGTTTTCTTGTCTTCCCACCCATGCTCAGCTCAGCTCTTTTCTAATAACATTCAGCTCTTTGCTAGCGAGGTTACCAAGGGTGGTAACAAAGATAGCATTGGAAACCCAAAAGGGAGGCTCCCTTTTAGAAGGGACATTTTAGGAGTGTTCTTGCTCCTTCACAGCTTGGGGTTTGAAAGTTTGCTGTCTCCCTGCCCAGTTCCCAGGGCCTCTCACTGGAAGTGGGATCTAAAATGGATGAGCCGTGTTTCTGCGTGGCCTCAGCTCCCAAAAAAACAGCTGTGTGAAACGGAGAGGGATTTTATGGATTCTCTGGGACGGGGGAAAGATAAGGCTCTTCTGGTCAATGACGAGTTCCCTAATTGCTTAAACTCTGATCCCATCCACCATTTGCACTGCTGGTGATGTGCTCCCAGGAGCTGCTCTGGCAGGGCCATCCTGGTTTGCTGGAGCATTCCCAGCTGCCAAGATGCACCAGGGATTTGGTGTCTGGTCTCCTGACCTGGGATACAGACTCCCACGGCACCATTTCAAGCACAGCTCCTGCCATGGTTTCAAGTAAAGCTGTAAAATATAAGCAGCTGCTTCAGAACAGGAAAAGAGTGAAAGTCCGGGAGTTAAATCTGAAGAAATTCGTAGTAACAAGGCCAGTCCCAAACAAACCTCGTGCTTCAGTGAGAAAGGAGCTGTGGTACCATCTCCTGCTGTTAATCCCTCCCTACTTTTCTCACTTCCCCAGAGAGCCCAAGAATTTGTTTGGCCCACATAAAACTTGACTGTGGAGTGATCTGAGTGTGATCCAGATCCACAGATCCATCCCTCCATGGCTTCACAGTCCAGGATTCAATTCAAATCCAGCTCCAGCATCAAACAGGTCATCTAGGCCTGGGAATCACTTCAGGAGCAAAACTCCATTCAGTTCAACCAATCCCAGAAGTTGCCAAGTTGGTATCTAGCATTCAAAAATAATTGGATGGCTTAAAAATGATTAATTTTTAAAAATTCAGCTTTGAATTATATTCATTTATCTTGTAGTTTGCAGTCCTTTGGGTTGAAAACTGGACACTTGCTGAACATTGACAAAGTTTTCATTGTGTGCTAAAATAATTAGCTATGCATCTGAAAATGCATTGATTATAGTCATGGGATTGCAGGAGCTGAGCTCTCAAAATAAATTATCAAATACCACGCAAAGTAGAGTTTTCGTTCATAACAAAATGAAAAGGAAAAAACCCCAAAACATGGCCACAACCAAACCAAACAAAACCCCACAACCCTTTTAATGAATCACTTAACAAGAGGTGATACTTCAATTTATAGCCATTCATTACATCCTTATTCTCAAGGTGAATCCTGAACGAACACAGTTTGGAGGCACTGATGGATATCTGCCCACCCCGGCCAGCAGCTCCCTTTATCTCAGAGCCTGAGCAGAGGCATTAATGTCCTTTGGGCTTGTGACACCTCTGCTATGGCCAGGAGGGACAGTGACAGCGGGAATGTGACGGACGAGCGTGGCAGAGCCAGGAACTGGGATCTAAAGGGTGCCCTGCACCAGCTCGGGGAGAAGAGACAAAGCAACTCCCTCCCTTGTTTTTTTAATTTGTAAAAATAACATCTCCATATTCCCAGGGGCAAATGTCAGGAATAATTGCATGCAAATTGCGCTGGAGTCACGCTGAGGCACCCAGCGCCACCCAAGGGCTCCTGAAGGGTTAATATCGAGGAGTTCAGTTAATTTACAACTGGAGACCTTTATCGTCTCCCAGTGACATCGAGGGCTCACATTTCCCGCTTAATTACTTGTTCAGCAATCAGGCCCTCGAGAGATAGATGTGTTCTGTGTTTAGCCCTCGCAGCTGTGAATTGTTTATTTACTTATCGTCAGGCCGGGAATGGCTGCAATTTAAAGGTTCAGATCTCTGCTACCCCGAGCGGGGCAGGTCTTCCTTTAAACACTTCCATATTGCCGCGGTGGAATTCGGCTGGAGATGCCCATCTTCTCCTCCGTTCCGGGTAACGGGGCCGGCAGGTGTTCCTGGTTAGCGGCCACCGGGGCTATTCACGCCGAACAGCCGCTGCCAAGTTCACAATCGGCACCAGGGATCTGCGGAGATAAATTTGGGAAGGTAAAAAGCGGGCCGGGGAGATGAGGCGAGATGAATTCCAGCGGCCCGGCTTCCGTGGAATGGCTCGATCCCTATCTCGGCGCTGGGAGAGCTGAATCACGGCAGCTTCAAACGGTGGCTGCCAGCAATTCCTAGGCCAAATGGTGTAATTACAATTTAAGCTGTCAAATGGTGACCAGATGGCTTTATCTTTCACACCAGAGGCCTAAGAAGTTGGTAGGTGTGACCTTTCCACATACCAATCCACCTGCAGAGCACACGAGGCCTGCGAGTGCCGGAATTCCCGCCGTTCCCGACGTTCCCAACGTGTCCAGCCCTGGGTGCTGACACCCGTCCTCGGCTTTGATAACTTTGGAGCAAAGCCGTGTAAAACCAACAGCATCAGTTTTCACAAGGTTGCGTCGCCTCAAATGCAGCACCACCAGCAATGCTGTGGGACCACTTGAGGGGTTGGACCTGTTTGGGGCTGGAACTACCTGAGCTTTAAGGTCCCTCCCAGCCCAAATTCTGTATTTCAGCACACGAGGGTTGCTGGGTTGCAAAGAAAGGGGGATGACCCCTGTTATTCCCTCAGGGAACACACAGACTTCCCATCTACCCAGGAAAGAAAGAGTTGTGCAGGGAAAGAGAATCTCAGTTCCATAGCTGGCCAAAAAAGGACATTTCGGGAGGAAAATTGGTGACATTCCCTGCCAAGAGGGCAAAGTCAAGATGGTCTGACCATCCAGGCATTGCTGCTGTCCTCGTGATGTTCCTGATGGAGGAGAGGATGGTGGCGGAACCAGGCTGGACACATCCCCTAAAAAATCCCAAGGTACTTCCAGGAGAGTCTCCCTGGGCAAAGCCCGGCCCAATTTCCCAGCAGAACCAGCTCGGGAGGTCAGGGGCTTGCTGGGGAATATCCCATGCCCTGTCCCGCTGCCACAGGCAGCTCTCTCCAGCCTCCAGGAAAGCGCAGGCCGTTCCCACACGGAAAGCACAGAGCTTTGCAGCAGGTCTCAGATTAGAGCAGTATTAAAAGTAAGGACTTTGGGGTCGATATTAACCCCAGAGAATTCCGCCTGCGGGCAGGTGGAGGGGCTGACAGACATCAACAGCAGCAGCAGAGTTTCTGCCTCCGGGCTCTTGCAGCAGCCAACTGCTTTTGATTTAAAGAAAAGGCTTTCCTGTCCTGTGCTCTTATGAGAAACACACTTTTCTCCCAGTCCCAAGGTTATTTCTATCCCACAGATGAGGAGAAGGGGATGCAAGCTGACAGGGAACATGGCAAGGAAGGCTAAAGCACCGAGGTGCTGCTTCCTAATATTTTTTTCTATTATCATCACCGCTGCTGCATGAACGAATTACCAATCTCTGAAGATGGGACAACATCAAAGTGCTTTAATAATAATATATTTAAAAAAAAATAGATCAGGACTTTCTAGTCTTGAAGAATTATAAGAGATATTATTGGACATACACAAAGAAACAAAAATGCAGATAATTCCAGGGCGATCTGGATTTTCACAGAAACAGATTTACAGTCGCCTGTGTCAGTTCAGTAAAGCCAAAGAAAGAAGCAAAGAGCCTCCATAGGTATAATTGAATTAGACAAAATCCTGGAATTTGATGAGAGATAAAGTTACCACTAATTCTCTTAAAAAAAAAAAAAAAAAGAAAAGAAAAGAAAAGGAGGAGATGAAATTAAAATGTCAAAAGAGCAGTGAGCTGCTAAATTGAACCTTCGGCTTTGGGTGCGTTCACGGTGGTGTTGGCAGCGCATCCGCGGACGCGCTGAAGTAAAAACACTGCGAATGAAAAAGAAAAACACCCAAAATGCCACTTTTAAAAGGACTGAAACGAACAGCACAGAAATGCTTCAGGATTTACAAAAGAGCGTTGCAAGGCAGAAACAAATACAGGCAAAACCTGGACCGGTAACAGCCCCGTATGTACAAATGTGCTGGGGTTGGGATGGATTCTGAGGGCTGGATCGATGAGAGGGGTGCCAAAGACACGGAGCCAGCCAGATCCCGCTCTGGCCTTCACTCACCGACACAGAAAATGCAGAGAAATGTTTGTTTCTTCCAGGATTTTGCTATTTTTCTCCTCGGTTTAATTTTCTCTTCTGCTGACGTCGAGTTGACAGCAGCAGCGCGGGGGTTCGGGGCCGCAGCCTCAGCTCGGGGAAGTGGGGATTTTCAGAGAGCTGTGGAAATTTAACTCAGATGAACCTTGCCCTTATTTAACAGACACAAAATGACAGAAAGCAACTTCTCAGCTTCTCAGGCCAGCAGAGGAATTATTGCAAAAACCTGTGGCAGAGAGATTAAAGGCAATGGGCGCAAGGAGCTGTTTGGAAGGCGAGTGCAGAGGAGAAGGGGAGAGGATCCCTTGTGCTGGCTCCTCAGCCCTGCTGCTTCACTCCTAAATTAAATGTGGCTTTTCCCACACTTAGAGGGAGTGAAAGCCTGCGGGAATCTGAGGAACAAGGTGGACTGGGAAGGATGAGCCAGGATCCTGTTTGGTACCAGAATGCTGCCCCGGATGGAGAGTGCAGGGAGAGAGGGAGGCCCCCACAAAATACAGTTTCGTGTATTTAGGACATATTATTTTTTATCCTAAATACACAAAACACTGGCTATTGCAATCAGCTAGGAATAATATCGTTCCCAAATGCCTTTTCTAACCCAGGAATTTGCAGCAGAGCACTGGGGAAGATGCACTTCTGCCAGCGATGACGATGCCATTGCGGTGCTGGGACTTGGGGGCAGAGAAAATCCCATTTTCTGACAATTGCTCATCACCCCCTCCCACATTTCAAAGAGATTTTATCTGTCTGCCGTGGAAGATTTCCCAAACTGTTTTTATTAAGAGGAGTTTTGGATGCCAGTAATGAATATTACTCTATTACTGAAAGGAATCAAAAGCTAAAGTGCCTGCGTGTACAGTTAATCTATCCAAACAGAAAATGTTTCTTAAAAAATTACGGCACTATTTTTATAACAAACCTCAGCCAAACTCAAAACTGAATAAATAGAATGTGTTCTTTTAAAACCAATTTATCTCTTTTTTTAATCATGGGCAAAAAATACTTTCCTTGCTTTCATTCATCAGGTGATGCTTCACCCCCCCCATATTTGAGCGCAGAAATTTCCCTGTGCTGGGATTTTTGCTTTGGAGGCATCGGATTGAAACACTCCCAAGGCTGGAAGGTGGATGTGAGCCTGGGATGGCATCGCAGCCAGCTTGTGGTTTCTATCTCTTTTTTAACAAATCCATGAATAATGCAAGAAAATACCTCAGAGGGGCCAGGAGTGGTGGGCAAGAGCCACCCTAAAGCCCTGATCCACCTAAATAAAGCATCAGGTCAGAGCCATAGGAATTTCTATAGGATTATACGGGGGATCTGTTCCTACTGACCTGCTGTGAAGGCAAGAACACAGAGCCACTGTCTTTAAGTTATTTCAAACTGGCCTGCACACTCATTACCACAAGGTAATTATCATTAGGGTCGCTTAAAGCAGAGTTTGGCCGTTCCTGGTTTTCACTCCCTTATTATTATTACGGTTTTACTTTAACTAGAAGCCCGTGCAGAGCTTTCCCTGCAGTTTTTCAGTATTTATTTAGACTTGCACCACTGCCCAAGACCACAATTGGAGCGTCCCAAGCCTCATCCCACGGTCTTTCACTCCCCGAAATGCTGCGCATTTTTCGATGCCGTCACGAAGAGGAGTCGAACCCAACAATTCACAGCCTGCGAGGGCCCTAAAATGCGGTTAAACATTCCTAGAGGAGACGGTGATGAATAGGCAAGCAGGGTAACCTGACCCCCGGGGCTTACACATCCCCTTTTTGTTTGTTTGTTTGTTTTTTCTCCTGAGCTTTCCAGGAGTTTCAGCCGCGAGCAAAGCCGGGGGCCTTAAAAAAAAAAAAAAAAAAAAAGCCATAAAAACGCTTTAATTCCTACGATCACTTCACTCATTCGTGTCCGCGGTTTTTAAGAGGGGGTGATCCAGTTGCAAACTAGAGAAAAATTAATTTAAATTTCTCCTCTCTGGTTTTTGTGTGTGAAAGAGAAGCTCTGGGTGGGTGCTGTGCCATGCCCGAGTGTTCGAGCACTGCTTTTTCTGCTGCCCTGCTAAAGGTCAAAAGCAGGTAATGGATGCCGAAATTTCCACAGGCTGGGGTGAGCTCGGAGCTTGTTGACTTTGATATCAGTTTTCTTCCACCCGGGGGGGAAAAAAAAAGAAAAAAAAAAAAGAAAAAAAAAATCATTCCAGCTCCTCATTGATTTTTCATGGAAATTCACCAATTTCTCCCAGTTTAAGATCTGGCCTCTGATTTCTCCCTGATTATCATATCCCTCTGCCCCCTAAATGAAGCCCTGCTTTGTTTCAGCTCAGGACGGTGATATCATCATCACTGCACGGAGCACGGGGAGAAAACCCCGGTGTGCTGGAGGTTGGTGCTGAATGACAGGGGCTACCTCAGAGAAAAAAACAAACAGAGCCCTCGAGCAAACACACCTTGAGAAAAAGGGAAAAAGAGAGGAAGAAAAAGTTGGGAGAAAGCCGGGAATGGGAATGGGACGTGCCCGTGCCTTTGTGCAGGAGAGAACAACGAGCTCAGCGTGGCAGAATTAGGCAGCGTTGAATTTGAAATGCTCTTTTTGGGAATCCCACCTCGCCCTGGCGGGGTTGGGTTGGGTTTAGCTCGGGGTCGTTCTCCCCCTTCTTCTCTCAGCTGCGAATGGAGACAAGGGGGGAAAATGGTTTGGATTTCTCCAACTTTCCATCAAAAATGGAGCCATGGAAATTTATGGCTCCCTGTGTGTGTGTTTGTGTGTGTGTGTTTGTGTGTGTGTGTCCCAGCCCTGCAAGGGGCAAAAATGACCTTTAAGCAACCAAAATTTTAGTCTTGATGTTCTGAATTGCTGCAGAACTGGATTGGGATGTTCCCAATGGGCTCTCAAGAGTTAAAGCCACTTTTTTTTTCAGATATATCCACATAAATGTTGGTATTAATTCACCCTCTTGAGCTCTGGTGGATGTTACAGGGACAGTATTTCAAACTTACATTTGCAAGTATATCTGGGTCATAAACACTCATTTTGTTGTTGCTGGAGTCTAGAAAATTAATCTATTACAATGACAAATTTTTATTAATTATCATTGAGTCACACATTGAAATAAAAATGTTATGTGCCCACTACATTAAAAAAAAAAAAATGAGAAAAGATTTGAAAACATCAGTTGTCAAAATAAGCAGAATATTCCATCCCATGGGAGTGGAGGAAGGGTTTTTAAAAGAAGTTCAACACATCAGGCTTTGCACATTTGCTCTGGAAATTTATGCAGGGAAAGAAAGGCACAGTAAGAAAGGCAAAAGTGGGGAAAAAAATTGTACTATGAGAAAATTTTGTAGCCTAAATTAATTTATTTTTACTGGATAAAACAAAATAAATGCATTAACATATATTTTGCCATTAGTAAGTGTATATATTTAATTTTATATATATATATATCTCTTCAGGTAACATTTCTGATACAGTTTATCAGTCATAATTCTGACATAATTCTGAGTTATTATTATTAAACCTCTGTGAATCAGGAGGTTTTAAAGCCACACAAACACAGCGCCTTGAAATTAAAAAAATCCAGATTTAATTCTTTCGAACGTTTTCCCCCAATGAGGATGAATGTGGAGTCTGCCCTTTAAATTAAAGGACAGCAACATGTCAGGAGGAAAAAAAACCCCAAACAAACAATAGCAAACAGTTTGAGATTGATTCTGCTCATTGTAAATAAGGGGCTGGCTCTAATTTAGTTAATGAGATTTCGCCAGTGTAAATTGAATTAGGTTCATTATTCTATGATTAAAACTATCTCTGTCTTTGCAAAAAAAAAAAAAAAATTAACAATTAAAGGATTTTTTTTTTAAATTTAACAAAAACTGCTGGAAGGAAATGTAAAAGCAGAGCTCCCACAAAGTTACTGTGAGCAGAAAAAAAATATTTTTCTTAATTGATTAATATCGAGTTTTATTTTTCTAGAATTTTTAATTATTTTTGCTATTTAAAACTACATCCATAATCCGGCAGAACAAACCTACTTCGTGCTATACACATTAAAAATGAGAATTTTTTTTTTTTATTTTCACGTTTTCTTTGCTCAGCAGATAAGTTGGGTGTAAAATCCCTTTGCCAATGAGTGCAGCAAGACACGGCTGAGTTCTCAGGTGTTTGAACCTCTAGAAAACAGGAAAAGGCTGTGTATAATCTGCTCTACATTATCCGTCGGATTGTTATGCTTTTTAAGTGCTGTACAGCAACCAATTATTTTGATAACGCCTTTAATTGATTAAAAAGTGACAACTCTCCGCGCGGGGGACAGGGGAGGGTCGCTTTTCATCCCTGATACAGACACCGAGCCGATAAAACGATTAAACCGCCTGTTGATAAAGCAAATTGTGCCCTGAGTATCTAACAAGTGCTGAAAAGATAAATACGCTCCCGACGGCGGGGCAGAGCCGCCCCAGCCCTGCTCCACCTCCAAACTTCCAATGCCACCTAATGGAGAGCCCGCACCTCGCAGCAGCCCGGCTCTGCCCCGGCAGCGAGCTCGGCAGGGCGTTCACAGCCTCCCAAAAGCTCCACGGAGAATAACAGGATAGCAGAATAACAAAATCCCGAACGAATATTCGGATTGCCTCGCTGGATGTCAGCGCTCCGAAGGAGCGGAGTGGTCCCGACCCTGTCCCTTGTCTCACGGGCGCCGCGTGGTCCCTAAAGGGGGAGTTTGGGGTTGATATGGGGTGCAGGGCTCGGGTTTGTGATCTCCACAGAAATCCCGCGTTCCTGTGAGGCGGAAAACGCGGAGACGTGGCCCAGGTGCAGAGCGATGTGAAAACACCCCGGGATGCACAAATCCCCCTCTCTGAGGCGTGGTCGGGGCGCGTTCGCATCTTCCCCACGGCTTGGCTCACACGTGGGGACACCGAGACCGGGGGCAGAGACTGAATAAATTCGTCCTTGTCTGAAACTGCCCTTTCCGTGCTCTGTCTGATTTCGGCAGCGCTGCAAACACCCGAATCCCTCTCTGGTGAGCACCTTCCCGGGAATGCTTCCACACCTTTGGGCAGCACTGCAGACGTGCACGGTTACCTTACGCACACGTGTAAATATAGGGCTGAACCACCTTTAGGACCAACTTTTAGGACTGACTCCCAAACCAGGCCCTAGTTTGAAGATGGTTTGAGATTTCGCATTGAAGATGGTTTGAGATTTCTCATTGAAGATGGTTTGAGATTTCTCGTTAAAGATGGGTGGAGATTTCCCAGTTTGACACCCTGGGACTGTCACCAAGCAGTTGAGATTTTGCTCTCCCCTGCCCCCCTTGCAGCCGAACAAAGCCCCGTTCTCTCCGACCTGAATATATTTCCCTTTACCCTGTCCCTAGGATTTCCCTCTAATTTATTTCTGTAGGGCTGGATCCGAAGCTCCCGCTGATTTCGGGAGGTTTGGGGTAAGGCCCTGCACTTCTGCAGCTCCAGACCTGCTGCAGCCAGGGCTGAACCTGTGCTGATTTGAATGATAAATATCGACCCACACAAAAATAGTTCCGAAAAGGGGCTTGGAGGGGGTCGAAAGACAATACTTTTCTATAAAGTTTGCTCTGCTTATGCCAAGCTTTGCACCCCATCACCACCAATTTTAAGCATATTCTGGTATGGTAAGATTAGGGATAAAAATTAACTGTGAGAAAGATACAGATTGAAGATTGACAGGTTTTTAACTGCACAGTTCTTGTGCAGTTTTTACACTTTAAGCAGCAGGATTAAAGACAGGAGAGCTGGGAAGAAAACGCAAAGGGAGCTTTGCTGCTCTCAAAAAAATAAAAAAAAAATCGAAATAATAGTAAACCAAACTCAGACAAACCCCACAACAGAAAACCCGAAGCAAATAAAGGCAAGTGGAACAGATTTCCGTGTTTACTTTTCTTTCTGCAGTTGGATCCCCTGTCGTAGCCACAAGAACTGCGAGGATAGGGTACGGGACGGGAAATAAAAGACACGAAAAAGAAACAAAGGAAAAAAAAAAAAAAAACAATTTAAGGCGAAGGAAGCAAACCCAAGAGCTCCAGCCCGGGCCAGCCGAGCAGCAGCTCTGCAGAGCCGCTTTCCCTGCCCAGGCTCCGTCCCTGCAGCCGGCGGAGCTCTGCGAGGCAGCAGCTGCGAGCGGGGAAGGGGATGGTGCAAACCCCGGGCTCGCAGGGGAGGAAGAGGAAGAGGAGGAGGGTTTCGGGACGGGGAGAGGGAAGAGAAAAAGTCCAGTACATACAGCTCGATGCGTCCACCAGCCCCCAGCCTCCGCTTCTCTCTCTCTCTCCCTCTTAAGTCAAAAAGGAAATGCGGTTCTCTTTTTTTTTTTTTTTTTTTTTCAGAATCAGAAAATGAACCATCAGGAAGTTGGCAAAAACTCTGACTAAACAATCAATTGAGGAAATGCAACAAATTCACTTTGGCGGGGCGGGGGGAGCGAGGGCCGGCGGGTGTCGCGCAGGCAGCGCGGGCAGGACAGAGCCGCGCCCGGGGCTCCGACCCGCAATTCCCTCACATTCTTATGATTTTTCACCCCACGGACACCCGTCCTCTGCGGCCAGGTACGCGGCCGCGCACCCCCGGCCTCTCCCGCGGGTGAGGCAGAACGCGGGGCAGGAACGGGGGGTGCGGAACGCGGGCTCCTGTGTTCCCCCAGCCCCGGCAGAAATTCCGGCATCTGTCCGCAAAAGGAGCTCCCTGTGCGTCCGTGCGGGATGCACATCTATTTCCCAGGAATTACCTTCCCTTCCCACGGGCTGGGATGAGTAGGATGGAGAAATGAGCGAGTTCCCTGTTGGTATTTCTGCTACAAGTGCAGTTTTACAAGGACGAGGGTAGCAAGGAGAGGTTGGAGAGGAGTTGTATTTTTTATATATATTTTTTTTTTCACAGCTATCTCCCCGACTTTTCCTAATTTTTCTACAATTCACCCGTTCTTCCCTCATCTCGGAATGACGGTCTCTGCCTGCTGGCACGGACCGAAGCGCTCACATCCCGCTCCGTGTCTTCCTTAGGTAAAACAAACAAATAGTTGGATCCCTGGAAGTTCCGCGGAGCGGCGCGGAGCGGAGCTGCCCTGTCCTGCCCTGCGCTCCGCGGGCAGCGCAGCCTCGTACTGCCGGCCAGGGAGGCTTGCGGGGCTACTTCAGGCTCCCGTTCGGGTAAAAATCACCCCCTAAACCCCCGCAAGGGATTTTTTCCCAGGCGGGGGCTCTCCCAGGTGCTGCTGAAGGCGGCCGGGGATCTCCCATCCCCCGAGGATGAGGGGCTGGGAGCGGGGGAGCCGCGGGCGAGGGGAGCCGCCCTCCCCCAAAAATGCGGGACGCGCTGCGGGGTCGCTGCTAAAAGAAACACGAGTCCGTATTTTTTAATAAAGAGCGTTCTCTGGCGAGCTGGCCGCCTTCCACCCGCCCCACGGATGAGCTGGCTCTGTAAACACTGGCGAGAAGATTAACGCTGCTGTTCTAACCTCATAGCGAGAGCCCTGCCTTGCGAGAGCTCTTGCTGCTGCCGCTCTGTGGGCTCCATAAGAGCCCTTTTGTTTTAGGGGTGACAACAGCCCCCAGCCCGGTCCCTCTCCATCACCAGCCCTGCCCTGCTCGGCGCTCTGAGATTCCCCCCGGTCCTTCTCCATCATCATCTCTCCCCTTCCTGGGAGTCGCCGATGCTTTGGATGTTCCCTCACTCCTCCTCCATCACCATTTCTCCCTGCCCAGGGTTCTGGGTGTCCCCCCAGTCCCTCTCCATCACCGTTTCTCCCGTGCCTGGGCGTTACAGAGGCTCTGGGTGTCCTCCCAGCAGAAACAGCAGCTTTAAAAATCCCCCTAATTTAAAATTATTTTTTATTATTATTACTATCATGATGATATCTTCAATTTGGCGGCCGAGAAGAGCCGGGAAGAGATGACAGCGCGAGCTGCCAGCGTGGTTTGCCAGCAGCCACCGGCCCTTTGGCAGGAGCCCCTTTCCCGACCTCCCGGATCCCGGGACAGGGAGAACCAGCGCTATCTGCGAGGGGGAGCGCTAGCCGGTTATTAGGGAAACTCTGGAAATCGGGCTCGGTGTTTGTGCAAAGGAGGAGGAAAAGTGGCAAAGGCAAGGTCATTTGCCCAGGAATTCCGTAAACACACCGATCCCGGGGGAAGCGGAGCCCCGAAATGGGCCGGGATTGGGATTGGGAGGAGGGGAGATGCTGGTTTTTGTTCTTTTGCCAAAATAGCACCAGGCTGGGGAGGGGGAATGAAGAGCAAATCAGGGAGAAAGGAGGGGAGGCAGAGCTGAGTGGCCCGGCCGGCTGAGAGCCCAGAGGAGCCGGCGGAGCCACCGCTCCTCCCTCCATCCCTCGCTGTCACCCGCCTGCGCTCCCAGCTCAGCCCCAGAGAGGGCAGGGAGCTGGAGAAAAGGAGCTGAAATAAGAACAATCGTGGGAAAAAACCCAAGAACAACTAATAATAATAATAATAATAATAATAATAATAATAATAAATAGATGGGAGGAGAAAAGGGAAATCGGGGTAATTTAAAAACAATAAAAAAAGGAAAGGAAAAATATTTTGAAAAGAAAGGACAAGGAAAACAATGGA